>CM044985.1:18820944-19223525 GCA_024586325.1 Stellera chamaejasme | reverse complement strand
TATTCTGACCTCTTAGAGAGGGCTGTCGTTTTGGGTCATTCTGGCGGTTGGACCGCGTATGATGGGTTCCGGCTCACCTCTGACTCTGCATACATGCATATGTATATACCTGTGCTTGTGTTTGTTCTGTTTTGCAGGTTCGGTTCAGCAGCACTTGTACAAACTATATCTTACCTCAGCCCTTACTGGGTCCTCCCGAGGACTCACCCTTTTCTGTTTACCACCTTTCAGGTCTACCTGACAAGCAACCGGTGGACTAGAGATCCGCGGTGCTTTCTGTTTGGTTTTCAGGTATCGATATTTCCTTTGGGGAACTCCCGTTCTGTTCTGTTCTATTCTATTCGGGTTAAGGGGTGGTCCCGGTAGCGGTTCTGGTTGGTGTATCTGATTTCAGTTCTGATGGGTTTACAGTTGACTAACTTTTTTCTCTCTCTTTGGTTATGGTTTAGCAGCAGCAGCAGTACTACGTGCGGGAATCTTCTGG
This sequence comes from Stellera chamaejasme, assembly GCA_024586325.1. Classification (NCBI taxonomy): domain Eukaryota; kingdom Viridiplantae; phylum Streptophyta; class Magnoliopsida; order Malvales; family Thymelaeaceae; genus Stellera; species Stellera chamaejasme. The sequence goes on along the minus strand of CM044985.1, from coordinate 19,223,041 downwards.
GCGAGAGAATTTATTGATTTCGCACCTAGGTATTGTAGGGTGTACTTTGATGGCTCTGTAGGTGTAGTTGCATGCATGTATTTGGATCATGATGTTGTATATGACATATGTTCTGGAATATGTGATGATTCTGTATCTGTCTTCTGAGTCGAGGGCGGAGCCCCGACTTGCGTATATTGGCTGTATGTATGAAATGATTTCGGTGATTTGGTTGACATGAGTAATGAATGGTATTCCATGAACTGCATGTTTGGTTGTTAAGTTGTTTTGTATACTTGCCATGTATGTGTTCTGTAGGTTGCAGGTCGTGGTACGACCATTCTGTTATTGCGGGCCGGGTCATGGGACCACTACACGCAGCGGGTTTCGGTAGTACCGATTCCGCGCTTTCCGCCGTAGCTTACGTTTCCGAACGTCGCAACCGGCTCCGCCTCCGCAACCGGGCGGGGTGGTCGTGACACGTGTGGAGGGATCTGGCGCACCAAGATCCTCAAAATGCAACTCCGCGTAGGTCACCCACTGCTGCTGAAATCAAAACACCAGAAAACACCGAGAGACTCTACTCCTCGGGTTTCTTATCAGATGAGCCTGAAAAAGTGAACATATGTAAGTGATAGTCGCGTTCCTTTCCTTTGCAGGTCCGAACTCTCAGATGATTTGTTGATGGTGTTGTGTTCTTGAGGACTCTAAGCTTGCTGTTCAGAGTGATCTGTGAAAGATAAAGAGAGCACTCAGGAGTAGCAAGAGAGGAGTGGGGGGGCGTGAAGTGTCTTACCCGTTTTAAGGTGGACATCACCCTATTTATAGGGTGATGCCAGGAGGAGCCTCCCCCAGTTGAAGCCTTTCGACAAGCTGTTTGAGATAAGGCGGCTGTGATGATGAATGTGTCAGTAAACTGCCTTAGTTGATTCGTTTGTCAGAGGATATCTGGCGTGTGAATCTGGTGAAGATCACTCAGGCTCGTGCTGACCGTCTTCCTTATTGTTTGCTTAATGTCAGATGACCAAGTGGTCTTTCCTTAGTTGAGCATGGAGCGGCGAAGGCCAGCAAGGGGCGAAGGCCTAGATAAAAGCGAAGCCAATAAGGGTAAGAGTAAGGGTTGCACGAACCGTGAGTGCAAGGGCCTTGTCTGGCGGGGCCAGTATAGGCATGAGAGACCTCGCGAGGGTGAGCTGTGATACCACGAGGGCGAGACCCGCGAAAGAGAGACCTGAGAAGGCGAGACCTGAGACCGCGAGGGCGAGACCAGCGAAGGCGAGACTTGAGATCTGGCGAGGGTGCGACCTGAGACCGCGAGGGTGAGACCCGCAAAGGCGAGACATGAGATCTGGCGAGGGCGAGACCTGCAAAGGCCTAAGAGACTCGCGAAGGCGAGTGTGAGACCGCTAGAACGAGACCTACGGAGGCATAAGAGACTCGCGAAGGTGAGTGTGAGACCGCGAGGGCGAGACCTGCGGAGGCATAACTTGAAGGTGCCATCAAGGGGTGATGACCATGCTGATCCTTGGTCTGATTCTGATGTGATGCGGGGACCATTTGCTTGGGTGGTGTACCAAGATGCCTCCTCCTGAGAGCGGAGTATGGGCAGGGTCCTGTACTCCGTGTGTTGAAAATACTAAGTGTTAAGGGCGATAGCAGCCACAGGATTGAGTAAGTTTGTGTGGGGCGCGATGGCCTCTTCATAATCAGTGTGAGCCTTTGAGGGGGCATTTGCTTGGGTAGTGTACCAAGATGCCTCCTCTTGAAGGCAGAGTATGGGCAGGGCCCCGCAACTTGAAGAAATTGGAACATTTGCACCACAAACATGCTTCTAATCACCTACCCACTTACAATGTGACATGAATCAAGCGAGAAATGCATCAAACAAGCATAGGAATTCAAATCTCAAAATGTAGGTTTTAGCTCACAAAATTGAAATTCTGAGAATAAATTCGAAAGAGGGAGAGATGAGAGATTTACCTTTGCCATTTGAGTGCAAATGTGACTAGACATGAGTGGGGAGTGAGGAATTTGAGTGAAGTGTGTGAGTGTGAGCAACGAAGATGCAGCAGGGAAGAAATGAAATGAGGGGTTGGTCCGGGTTAGGGGGGATAGGCTGGGGTGGGCTGGGGATTCGCTGGGGGGGTGAGCTGGGTGGGCTGGGGTTAGGCAGAATTCAGCCCAGGAGGTGCGTCGGGGGTAGGCTGGGGTGGGCTGGGTTAAGCGGGCTGGGTTTCGAGTTTAAGGGTGAGATTAGAGAGGGTTAGTTTAGGGGATGGGCTGGGAGGACGCACGGGTTTAACTTGACAAACCACCAAAAAAAATTCTAATTATTCTTACCTTCCATCCACCTTACGAAGCATTGCCATGAACATATTTTCCCTATGAAATTCCACTTCAAAAAGCTTCATCCACCTGAAAATAAAGCACACATCAATTCACCCATTCTTATTCAAACCCCAAACTTTAAGAAGCTAACATGAAATTTAAAACCGTTGGGTTGCCTCCCAATAAGCGCCACATTTAAAGCCCTTGGCTAGGCATGAATGGTGAAGAAAGTGTCACGTGACACCCTTCGGTCTTATGTCATCCACAACATGAAGATCAAGAGGGTGTTTCCTTCCAAGATCCACTAAACTCATCTTTCTTGGAGGTCTCCATGGCATGCATCTCACTTTAAACATCCCACCTCCACAACACTTATCCAACTTGAAGATTTCCACATATTCATATTGGGGCACTTGAGAGCAAGGAGTGGGTGTTGCTCCTAAAAGTAGCTTGAGATTTGCAATTGTCTCTTCACCCCATTGAGATTCTTCTTCACACTTTTCCTCTATATTTTGCTCTAAGCGCTCACTTTTCTCTTCCAAGTTCATATCTTCCAATGGCTGGTCATGTTCCACAATTGTGGCATCATCTTGCATCCCATGGCTCATCTCTAGGAATTGGTCTTGTAAATCCCATGCCATTTGTGCACATAAAACCTTCATGTTCTTCAATGATGCCCTTGTTTCTTCTTTCGCATATGCCATTTTTTGGTCAAAGTGTTACATCCCTCTTCAATCATCTTGTTGCCTTCTCTTATCTCTATAGCTAGATCCTATATTAATTGACTAAGAGATGGCTTTTCTTCAATTTGGGGCTCCATGAAGAGAGGTGAAGGGTGGGGGTTCTCTCTTTTGAACCTTTCCTCTTCTCTTTTGTTGCTCTCCCGAAGTTCACTTATGAAATCTTCCAATGTTTGGTTCATGGAAAGCAACACTTCATTTTGTTGCACAAGAGGCGGTTCCTTCATTACTTTGGCCATTTCCTCCTCTCTTTGAATGTTGTTTGTCCTCATCTCATTCACAAGATCATCTAACTTTCGTGTCATAGAAAGCAATGCTTCATTCCGTTGCACAAGAGGTGGTGGAGATGTGACATAATAGTACTCATGAGTGTTTGCTCCATCATCTTCATATGTTGGCTCCCAAGTGTAGCATGTTTGATGATTGTAAAAGCCATTTTCTCTCCATGAGAATTGCTGCCCATATGACCAAGTGTTTTCATAAGCATCCATGTCCTCCCAATCATAATGGTCTTGGTTGATCCTCCACATGTTGTGGTGTGCCGTTAGTAGCACAAAAGATGGTACCTACAATGCAAGACAAGAAATGGAAGTAAACATGGTCTAAAATCTACAATGCAAAAATATAAACATGATATGCAACATGCAACACACAAAACACAAAAAGTCTAAAAACTTACACTCAATTCCCCGGCAACGGCGCCAATTTGATCAAGGGTATTTTTTGCTCAATGAAAAATACGGGTGCAATGATTCAAATACATTTATAAACACCTTAACTCACCCTTGTATTTGTCAAAAATAGTGTAGGGCAAAGAGTAAGGGATCGAACCCAAGAGAATCGAGCGTTTAAAGACTAAATGTGCAATATGTGAAACTAACCTAGGATGAAATGCAAGGGGCAGAAAAGACTTGATAGGTTGGTTGATGGAGTGTGCAACTATTCTAAATGTAGCAAAATGCAATGGAATCGAGAGTGAAAAACAAGTAAGAACAACGAAAATCGGGATTTGTGGACTTTCAAGTATAGAGTTCTCTTAGGGAGTTCATGCATATTAGAAGTTGTTTGTACATCTTAACTCTTGATTTAGAGATGGATTACTAAGGCTAACATGCTTCTATCTCTAGATAGCATGTTAATCTCTTGTCAATCACTAACCTAACCAACTCTCATTGTGTTAGCATTAGGAGACAAGGCATGAAAAGCTCCTAATCTATTCATCAATTGACTCCTCGAGGTTATCTCTAACACTCAACAAGCCAATCAACCAATTCCTATGGGTCACGTTCATCAAAACCTCTCTCGAGCATTTCTTCGAACACCTAGAAAACTAAACTAGAATATGCATCTTCTAGCACAAGTCATGCATTCAATGATCATGGAATTGGTATCTAAACTCATTCAAGTCGAGAATATCACAATCAAACCTCTAATAACACTAAACCCCAAGAAGAAATGAAATCTACCTACTCCTACTCATGATACTACTTAAAATCAGCATCAATAAAGCACCAACAATGAAGCGTAAAAGAGAGAGATAGGATAGAAATCACCCTATAAATGATCATCCACAAGAGCCTCAATCAACCTCTCATATTTGTGAGGTTGAAGGGGCTCAAAAGCCCTAGGAGAGGAAGGAAGAACAGCTCCAAAACTGAAGTTTTCTCTAAAATTCGCCCAAATGGTGAGTTGTGTCTAAAACTCATCCTAAAAGTCTATATATACTATATCTAATAGTCCAAAAGTCCCTAGACATATGGGACATCATAACATAGTAAAATAAGGGTAAACATGTCCAAAAACTATGTGCAAATTGGATGGAATCGAGGCTGACTCGAGTTGGCCTCATTAAATGACGTGGACAAAAGGAGGATGCTCTGGGTTGCGCTGGGAGGATGCTCTGGTTACTGTTCACGCAAGCTACCATGCTCCAGGGGATGCTCTGGGATGCGCCGGGATGCTCTGGGGGGTGCGCTGGTACTGTTCACAGCAGCAAAAACTTGGTGGAAGACTTTCTTCCCGTGCTTTGCCATGTCGGGTCCTTTCGCGAGGTTCTCCACACTTCATCTCCACTCCTCAAGTGTGCGCCTGCAAACAAATAGTCACATCGAATAAAACGCACACATAATGAAGAAATATGCTCAAATAAGTGATGAATTTGACTTAGAACACCATGGAAATGTGATATGTGTCTGCCACACATCACGGACACAGAACAGAAGTATCGGCACTCCCGGTGCGGATACGCAAAACAGAATGTCAGCACCCTCAGTGCGGACACAACCAAACCAAGGAGCACCCGTGGTCTGTAAGACCATCTCGGGTCTCGTCACAGAACAGAAACTAATCATAATGCATATGCAAAACAGAACAGAGTATACCAAACGGTATAAGCAGAATATCGGCACCTAGTGCGGATATACAGAACAGAAATGGAACCCGTGGCCTCCAAGACCATCCGGGCCTTGAAGCAGAACAAACTACAAACAGTACCTTACCATATGACAGGTCTCGGGATCATCGGACCACCGTCCTCAACCCAGAACCTGCCTCAACTAAACCCGATATACATAAAGTCCCATTCCATAATGCATAACGAGAGAAGTTGAACTCTTACCTCAGAAAAACCGCTCCGCAGCAAAAGTCCCGGGAAATCCCGGCTCCCGGTCCGAAACGTGGTAGTGTGCCTTTTGAGGTCCCGTACTACTCCACCACTGTAGAAACAAGCTGAACAACCACACACAAGTCAGAACTCACCAAACAGACCCCCAGAAACCAAACCCGCACAATCCAGCACTTTCCCGCAAAAATCCACAGAAAGCTCGGTTTCTCAAACCGAGCTAGAACATCGTTATTCATACACCCACAAACACATCCAAGCCATTAAACCCCACATTCCAGACACTTTACCCGCAACCAAGCATAAAGGTGAATTTTGCTCCTATTATCCGAAAACGACGTTCCAAACATCGTTACGCAACTAATTCAATCCCCGATACCAAAACACTATCCAAATCATCCAAAACACAACTCAAACATAGCTAAAGTCCTTCCTTACCAATTCGGCCTTTTGCCCAAATCCACATCAAACTTCAATTCAACCCAATTAAACTTCCAAATGCATACTTAAGCCACCAATTACACATCTTAAGCAAGATTACTAACCAATTACACTTTAATCACCAAAACCCATACACAAACCCTAGCCATTAATTCGGCCAAAAGGGGGTTTCTTACCCAACATGCTTTCCATCAAATTGAAACCACACAATGCCTTATAATCATGCTAGGAACCACATATCCAAAGCATGATCCAAGAACACAACTACACACCATTTTAGAAAATCACCCAATAATTCGACAAATTAGGGTTTTATCATCCATGGTGTTTTTCCAAAATCTAAACTTAGATTCTTACTCCCCTCCATGCCAAGAATAACATATTAAAAGATGGAAACAAGAAGATCACCAAAACTCATAGCAAAGAACAACATCAAATCTTCTCTAAACCTCACTTCCAACCAAAATTCATGCTTCCAACTTGTAAAACCTTGAAGAGAAGAAGCTTACCCACACTTGGAGCCCAAAACCTTGATGATTCCTTGCTAAAAATGAAGAACACATGGAGAGCTTGAGAGAGAGCAAGAATGGCGGATGAAGAAGGAGAGAAGAAGAAGAAGAAAATGAAAAAGATCTCATTTCTTTCCCTTTTATATTTTCTTTCTTTCCTTTTCTTTTTCCATCTTTAACCAAAAATGGGACAAGTGTCCCTTATCCTTCCCTTACAGCCTACTTCCTCTTCCTCCTTTTCCAAATATTGCTGATTTTTGGGTTAATTACAACTTAGTCCCCAAACTTTCCCAAAAGGTTGCAATTTAGCCCAACCGCAGTTTTCAAACTCCAATTGGAACGAAAACTGAACACAACCCTCGGAATACCATAACACCCACAAATCATGTTTCCTTTGTTTAATTATAAACCCAGAGTGTCATACCATGCCCGCTTAACCCGAGCAAATCCCGACATGCGTGCGCTAATCCGGACCCAAAAATCACACTGTGCATAATTCCTCGGTTATCACCATAAAATCCGTCTCGAGCCATAACATACTTCACACCCAAGTCGTCGCAAAAGTTTCATCCCGAGCCACGGGTTTCCCGTACCGAGCCCCGGGAGTCGCCTGGGACCGAACGTCCCGCCCCAAAATATATACTCCGTAAAAAGATGCAGGACGTTCCCACGATTTCAAATATGCAAACGGTTTTCCATTCCGAGGTCCCGGGAGCACTACCGAGCACGCTGTACGTCCCGAGACAAGTTCCGGCCCCGGAAAAATATTTTCGGCGTAAATGTCCGGGGAACCCATACGATCTCAAAACCAAAGGGATTCCCAAAAATAATACTCAGATAAGCCTCGGGAGCTGTCTGACCGCCCAAAACGTGACCCGCAGGCTAAAACCGGAACCCCGGGTCACCCGGGTCACAACCCGCTCGGGGTGACCGTAACACATCCGGTCTAATTCCGCTACCACGGAATCATCGGAGTGGTGCGTCGATAGTGTGGATCAACCTTAGAGGGGTTGCACTTGAGGATCTACAATGTGAACTAGGTTCCATCATTCTGATTATATTTTTTATGCTTCCGCTGCGTGGATGTGATGCTATGCAATTTGATCCGTATATTATTCAACAATGAATACAACATACCTCCAAAAGTGAATTTTGGAGTAAATCTCCTCATACAACCCTCAAAGCAAACTTCTATCTACGAGTTATCCTTTCAGATAAGTAACCCTGACAAAAACCAGCAAAAGTACAAATTATGACAGACTTTTAGCCCAACACAAGGCCAAAGATGATAGTTACATCAGCGTTAAACTACCAATGGCTCAGGGGAAAAGAAAAGGACAAAGAAAACTTAATTTCAGTATTGTTAGTGCAGACAAACCTGGAGTGCAGTTGTATCTGCTTTGTCAATACAGTGGTTTCAAGAAGCCTATTGTTAGTGTAGACAAACCTGGAGTGCAGTAGCATCTGCTTTGTCAATACAGTGGTTTCAAGAAGCCTCATGGGGATTTTGTCAAGCGCAGAGATTTTTGCAGTGTTTCTCTTCGTCCTGTACATTGCATGGACACTGTATGAGCGAATATCTAACGATTTTAGCTAGTTACTGCCAGTCAAACCAGTTGGTGGCAAATCGGTGCGCGTGATCGCCACGTTCCGGTTTGACTTGCGTATCACGACATTGACAGAAGCCATTAGGTCGACTTTGCGTGATAGAGCGCGATTGTCGAGGAATAGAGAGATCCTCTGAGGTAGTGATTTGACGAGTCGTGTTGAGTAGTTGTTAAACGTTACCCTTTTCGGTATGAATAGTGAATGTATTTATAGTTCTCTGTCTCAGTGGTATTATGGTAATATCTCAATATTAGGTGATTATGTATTTTAAGTCATATATACCCTTCGGGAGGCATAGTTCGGGAAAGTCTTCAAGCTTCATTCGGGTTACTTTACTGGTTTTTTAATGGGGCCCTTATCTCGGGCTTATGTGTATGCCTTTTGTTAGGCCTTTTATGCATATTGGGTCTGGCGGCCATCAAGTCCCCCCAAGCCCTTTTGGCCGACTACGAGGAGTCCAAAGTTCTTTTCTCCAAGATCCATTTTTGAATGTATGTGTCAAGTTCGGGGAACTGCTTAGTTCGGGTAACTTTCTTTGTTCGGGTATGTGATTCCTCTGGTGTTCGGGCAACTGAGTCTGTTTTGAAAAATTGTTCGGGCATGTGATCCCTCTTGGTGTTCGGGTAACTGAATCGTTTCTCGTACTATTAAGTTCGGGAAACTGAGGATGTGGATTCCCCCTTTTGTCCCGAACATTGTTCGGGCTTCTGAGTCGTTTCCCGTACTGTTATGTTCGGGAAACTGAGGATGTTAATTCCCCCTTTTGTCTCGAACATTGTTCGGGCTTCTGAATCGTCTCCCGTACTATTGTGTTTGGGAAACTGAGGATGTGGATTCCCCCTTTTGTCCCGAACGTTGTTCGGGCTTCTGAGTCGTTTCCCGTACTTTTATGTTCGGGAAACTGAGGATGTTAATTCCTCCTTTTGTCCCGAACATTGTTCGGGCTTCTGAGTCGTTTCCCGTACTTTTATGTTCGGGAAACTGAGGATGTGGATTCCCCCTTTTGTCCCGAACATTGTTCGGGCTTCTGAGTCGTTTCCCGTACTTTTATGTTCGGGAAACTGAGGATGTGGATTCCCCCTTTTGTCTCGAACATTGTTCGGGCTTCTGAATCGTCTCCCGTACTATTGTGTTCGGGAAACTGAGGATGTGGATTCCCCCTTTCGTCTCGAACATTGTTCGGGCTTCTGAATCGTCTCCCGTACTATTGTGTTCGGGAAACTGAGGATGTGGATTCCCCCTTTTGTCTCAAACATTGTTCGGGCTTCTGAGTCGTTTCTGAGATTTTCTCATTCGGGATCTGCAACGGTTGATATTCCCAACGGTTATTTTTTGGACGGTGGAGATCAAATGTCATTTGGCGCTTCATCTGCCCGATCTTTTCTATAAGTGTGAGTTGAGCGTCACTTTCATTTGCATCTCTCAAGCTCTTCTCTCTTCTCACAATAAAATCACGACGGACAATCCTACGCTCCAGGAGGCTGTTAATATCTTCAAGAGGTGGAGGACTGTTGAAGAATCTAATTCAGAAGACTTCTTCCCCCCTTTCCTCGGAGAAACCACCGTTCCGGACGGTTACAGAGGTTCGTCCGCCGTCCATCAATTCTACCGGCTACACCGTCGAGTTGTTGACGCCGCTGCCGTCATCCCGCCTTTTAGCCTTCTTCCAGCGAGTCGTCCTTATCTCCTCCAGCCATTTACCCGAGGTACATGAGAATGGCTCCTACTTTTCCCACCCCTTCTACTATTCGTCCTTCAGGTTGCCTTTTAGAAACTAAGGGCGAAGTTCCCGAAGGCTGGTGGGCTGAGATAGAGAACTACCGGAGCAAGGCAACTCCGGAGTTAATAAAGGAGTGGCAGTCCACTTATTTTTTCCCGATGACAGTTCGTACTCGGGTCCCTTCCCCAGAATGCCGGGCGTATGAGCCTGGGAAAGGCTGGTTGGTGATCTTCAAGGATCAACTTCTGTGCGGGCTGCGCTTTCCCCCGCACCCATTCGTCCGGCAGCTGGCGGAATCCCACGGGCTAGCGGTTAACCAATTCAGCCCGAATACTTACTGCCACATAAACGCCTACCTTATTCTTTGCGCTCTGTTCGAGACAGAGCCAACCGTATCCACTTTCCTCCAGTATTATAAAGTCAACGTGATCCCGAGGAACTGTTTCTACTTCTTCAGTGCCCGGGGTCCTCCTACAGTGAAGTTCAATTTTGTTTGGAACTTGCCATCCAGCCGCAAGGGATGGCATCGGGATTTTTTCTTCATGAAGCCTGATGCGTCATGGGGCCTGCAAACCGGGCAGAAGGTAGGAGGACTCCGGATGTGCGAATCCTCGGCGACATCGAAGGGGCTGCCGCCAAGGAGAATTATGACCGGTTCAAAAATAAAATCCGGACCATTGCTCCTTGGTGCGGCGATGGGCCGAAGGAAATCCTCCCCTTTCCTTTGTACTGGAGGCTGATTACTCAAGGGGTCCTTTCTCACTTGGGTATTATCCAGGGGGACTTGGGGGAGTTGGGCATCCGGGAATCTCCCCCTTCGACCCGAGACTTGGCCTTGGTGCACCGTCTTCGGGGCGAGACGTCCTTCGAGGACTTCAAGAAAGGTTTATATCGTTCTTCTGTTCATAGATGCATTCGTTTGGTATTAACTAATTCTTCCCTTTTTTGCAGAAATGGAGCCCGAGTTTGATCTCAGCGCCATCTTTCGGGACGCGAGGGAGAAGAAACCGAGCTCTAAAGCCGGTGGTTCGAGGCCCGCAGCAGCTGAGAAGAAGTGAAAGAGGGGTCCTTCTGTTGATGCTGAGGCTGGAAGCCAGCCTGCTGAGAAGTCTGCCGGGGAAGTTCCATCCCCGGTTCATATGGAAGGGCAGCCTACTCGGGATGATGTGTATGATATGCTGCAGAACTCCCCCGAACGAATCAGAAGGGCTAGGGGGAAGTTTGCGGCTTCGAGGATGACCGAGCAAAGTGCCCTGGAAGTCCCACAAATCGAGCTTCAACTAGGTAACCAGTTTGTGAAGTTACGCAATCCGCTTTTGGAACTTATTCGGAAATCTGTCCCGAATGTTCGGTGAAGACCCGCCGCATGACGTGGTTCGCTCTCATTTTTGTACGTTAGGTCCGGACTGGAAAGAGTGCCAGGAAGAGAGGAGGCGGCTGCGGGACGAGAAGCTCTCGCAATACGGGAGTAATCTCATTCCTCGGGAGCCTGGGTGGTTGATCCATGAGGATCATAACATCCTTAATGACGAAGACGCCAAAGATATGGCTCCCGAGCTATTTGACGGGACCGCCACAGCCCGAACTCTGGAGTGCTTAGAGCACTTCTACCCTGACTTGGACGTTGCCGCTTCCAAAATGGCAGTCCTCGGGTATCAGGTTAGTACTTGGTTTTTTATTTCTTGTTTGGATTTCTGGGTAATACCGCGGGAAAGTAATCTTTTTTTTTTGATGGCGTGTAGATGGCTACAATGGACGGCTGGGTTTCCCGAGTCATCCGAGCGTCAAACAGGATCCGGTCCGAAGCCGAACAACGGGCGACAAAAGCCATAGCTGTTGTGGCTAAGCTGATTCAGCGAGTCCACCACTATGAGCGATTGCTTTGCGGCATTCCTGCACCTCCTCCAAACTCGAGCTTCCCGAAGGGTCACATATTCGGGAGAACCTCAGCCCTGCCGAAGCTGATGATTTTTCTTTGGCTGAGGTTGCTTTCCTAAGCGCGGTCAAAGAGCACCGCCATTCAGAGGAAGCTCTTCGGGAAGAAGTTCGCTTGCTCAAGACTGAAAAAGAGAAGTTTCAAGTGGACTTCGTCAATCAGAAAGAGCATCACGAGCACGAGCTACGGGTCAAGGATGAGGAGAACCAGAGACTTCGGGATGAACTTGCTGCAGTTCAGGCCAAACTCCCGAAGTATCAGAAGGCGCTGAAGGATTCTGTGGATATGGCCGTTAACAAATACACTTTCGGGTTTTGTTTGGCCAGGAAGCAAATCGTTGAGCGCAAGCCTCATGCTGACCTGTCCGGGCTTGACGGGAATGAGGAGCCCGAAGAGGATCCCAGCTAGTACGGGGATGAATTTCTGCGACCGCCCGAACCTGTAACCGTTGACGACTTTGCGGATCCTCAGTGATGTACTTTTCCTTTTTGCATCCATTTTTGTAATCCCAACCTCGGGCAGTATTAATGAAAATATTCAAGGATTGGCTCAACACTTGTTTCTGAATTCAGTAGTGCTTTATTATTTCCCGGTCATACAAAATACTTCTTCAATGCTTCGGAATGAAATGAGTTTGCCAATTCCCTTCCTTCGGGATCCGATAACTTGTAAACTCCTTTCCTTTCTTCGGAGATGACTTCGAATGGGCCTTCCCAGTTCGGGCAACGCGCCCGCTTTTGGTCTTCGGGATCCCAGTTTGGTTTGCCGTAAGACCAAATCACCCACTTTGATATTTTTTGCCTTCACTTTTGAATTTGTTGCAGATGCGGTTCTTTGTTGAAAAGCTTTCCTTCGCAGCTCTGCTTCGTCTCTTCTTCCTTCGAGTAAGTCTAAATTTGCCCGTAAACCTTGCTCATTTGCTACTTCCTCGAACACTTCGGTTCTGAGGGAGGAGTTCCCTACTTCAATCGGGATCAGTGCCTCGGTCCCGTATGCCAAAGAGAACGGGGTTTCTCCAGTTGACCTTCGGGGCGTGGTCCGGTAACTCCATAAAACATGGGGGAGTTCTCCGGGCCATTTCCTTCGCCTTTCCAAGTCTCGCCTTTAAACCATCCTTCAATGTTCGATTGGATACTTCCACTTGGCCATTGCTCTGTGGGTGGGCGACCGGAGCAAAATGAATCTTGATTCCGAATTCCTCGGCGAAATCCTGGAATCCACCGCCAGTGAACTGAGCTCCGTTATCGGCAACCAGGACCTTAGGGCACCCGAACCTGCAGATGATGTTCTTCCAGACAAACTTTCGGATGTTTTCAGCCGTAATTGTAGCCAGTGGTTCGGCTTCTATCCACTTGGTGAAGTAGTCTACGGCGACTACACAATACTTCAGTCCTCCGGGGGCGGTAGGCAAGGCCCCAATCAGGTCGATTCCCCATATGGCGAACGGTATGGGGTAATCCGAGGACGATACGTACTCCGAGGGAACTCTCTGTATTTGAGCGTGTTCCTGACACTTCTTGCACTTGTTCACTAGTCTCCTTGCGTCTTCCTTGAGGGTAGGCCAAAAGAACCCTTGTCTTAGTATGACCGCTGCTAACGCGTCCGACTTAATGTGCGACCCGCAGGTGCCTACATGGGTTTCTCTCATAATGTCCTCGGTGTCTCCCTCTCCGACGCATTTTTGCAACGGGGAAGAGAATCCCTTACGGTACATATTATCCCCAATTATGACAAACTTGCTGGCCTTTCTCCTGATATTGGCGGCTTCGGTTGGATTATCCGGGAGTACCCCTTCATCGAGGTACTTCCAATAGGGGGTCCTCCATCCCGAGGTAATGCAGCCTATCCGGCAGTACCCCTTCATCGAGGTACTTCGACAGCTGATCGGCCTCCGAAATGAGAGACCTCGGGATCTTCTCGATACACAGCTTCTCGAAATCCGCGGCCAATTTTCTAGCTACCTCGGCGTATTTCTTGAGACTTGGTTCTTTGACCTCGTACTCCCCATTCATCTGCTGAACGAGGAGGTTTGAGTCGCTACATGCTTTCAGTGATCGGATTCCTGCTTTTTTGGCTAATTCAAGACCAGCAATAAGGGCTTCATATTCGGCTGCATTGTTTGTTACTGGGAAATTGAACTTAATTGACTTAGTAGCCTTCATTCCTTCTGGGCCTTCGAGAACTAGTCCGGCGCCCTGCTTGTCTGATCCCGAAGCTCCATCCACGTGTAGGGTCCAGACTGGACTATCCTCGTTCAAAGAATCCTCACTTTTGGATTCCTTGGGTAATTCCGCGATAAAATCCGCCAATGCCTGTGCTTTGATCGCTCTTCGAGGTTCGTATTTGATCTCGTACTCACTTAATTCTACGCACCATTTTGACAGCCTTCCGGAGTGGTCTACCCGTTTTAAGATGTCCTTGATAGGGACATTACTTCGAACAATGATAGAAAACCCGAGGAAGTATGACTTCAATCTTCTGGCTGATAGGACCAGAGAGTACACCGCTCGGATCATCGGATAGTTGAGCTCGGCCCCGTGCAATGATTTGCTTACGTAGTAGACCGGCCACTGCTTTCCTTGGCCATCTTCTTGAACAAGTACCGAACTAACGGCCTTTTCTCCTACTGCCAAGTATACAATGAGGGGTCTATCCTCGGTTGGTTGCCGAAGCGTAGGCATTTCCAAGAGGTAGGCTCTGATTTCCTCCTGTGCTTTCGACATTCGGGATTCCAACTGAACCTAGCTCGTTCCCTTGCGTTCTCGTCCTTAGATTTCTTCTCACCTTTTCGTACCCCAATTCTACCGGGCTCCGCAGCTTCTTTGATCAAGAGTTTGAAGAAAGGACGACACTTGTCTCCATATCGGGATATAAAACGATCGAGGGCCGTAATCTTCCCGAGAAGTCTCTCGCACGCCCTTTATCGATGAAGGTGTTCTCACGTTTAAGAGAGCTTCGATCTTTGCGGGATTCGCATCGATGCCGCGCCGACACCATAAATCCGAGAAATTTCCCGGATGTTACTCCAAAACGCACTTATCTCGGATTCAATCGTATTCCATACTTTCGGATCTGCCCGAACACTTCGCAATATCGCGGATGAGGTTTTCTTCCTCCTTGCTTTTGATGATGATATCATCAACATAAACCTCGAGAATTCTTCCTATCTGCCCGGAGAATACCTTGTCCATCAATCTTTGGTAGGTTGCTCCGGCGTTCTTCAGTCCGAAGGGCATTCTCGTATAACAGTGCGTTCCGGCGTCGCTTATGAAGGACGTCTTTTCTTCATCTGCCGGGTTCATCCTTATCTGATGATACCCACTGTAAGCATCAAGGAAAGAGAGCCTCGCGTGTCCGGCCGTGGAATCCACAAGCCTATCGATCGGAGGGGTTGGATATGAATCCTTCGGGCAAGCATCATTTACGTTAGTAAAATCGATGCACGTGAATGCTCCTGGGTGACAGCATACATTTCTTCGACGCTCGTGAAGTTCTTCCGAGATAACTCGTAAGCCAGGCGCGAGTTGGGGATGAGCGCCTTCGTGAATGCCATGATGCGAATGTTGTCCGTCAGATCAGACGCGTGAACGGCTTCCCGGTTGAACCTCTCGACGAACTCCCGAATACTCTCGTTCGGTCTCTGTTTGATGTCAAACATCTGGATGGCCCTTTTCGCTGACCTCTTGCATCCGATGAAGTGTGTTGTGAATTTGGTGGCCAGGTCCCCGAACGATGACACCGAGTTCGGGAGGAGCGAGTTGTACCAAGCGGAGGCCGGACCTCCTAGAGCTACTTCAAAGCACTTGCACAAGGTCGCCTCGTTGGCTCCTTTCAGCTTCATCGCTCTCTTGTACTTGCGGACAAAAGCGTCAGGGTCTCCTGAACCTTGGTACACTTCCAACGGATGCGGTAAGTTAAATATTCAGGGCATCTGGGCGTCCCGAATCCTGTTGGTGAATGGTCCATCATCAGGGATGTCCTCGCATTTGGGCTCGGGAATGCCCGAGTTTCTCTCGACTTGCTCCAGACGATGCAGCATTTGCCTGATCACATCGTCCCGTGGATCGCCACGCACCAGTCTCTCTGGTCTTGGGGATCGGTCTCTCTTGTACTCCCTCGGGGATCTCGAGCGCTGCCGGCTTTGACGGTCCGGAGAAGCAACTTGCTGCGAACTCGCCGCTGGCTACCATAGCCTCGATCGCTTCTACCGTGATAACAAGCTATCACGAGGTTGACAGGATTGACCGCCTGGTCGCTCGGTTTCTTCGCTCTTCTGAAGGACCACCCGCATGCCTTGGACAAGATCGGGGTCCAAGTGCCGGATGTCGCCGACGGTAGCTAGGAAGTAGGACGTAGGGAGGTTGCTCCGCTGGACGATTCCTCCGGGAACCCTCAGAGCTTGGATCGGCCGTGCGGCCGTTGGTGGAACCTTCTCCCTCCGGCCTGGATGATCGGGAACGGGAATGGCCCCCACGTTCAATCTGATCTTGGGGACCACCGCCTTTCCCACAGACGGCGCCATTTGGTGGCAAATCGGTGCGCGTGATCGCCACGTTCCGGTTTGACTAGCGTGTCACGACATTGACAGAAGCCATTAGGTCGACTTTGCGTGATAGAGCGCGATTGTCGAGGAATAGAGAGATCCTCTGAGGTAGTGATTTGACGAGTCGTGTTGAGTAGTTGTTAAACGTTACCCCTTTTTTGGTATGAATAGTGAATGTATTTATAGTTCTCTGTCTCAGTGGTATTATTGTAATATCTCAATATTAGGTGATTATGTATTTTAAGTCATATATACCCTTCGGGAGGCATAGTTCGGGAAAGTCTTCAAGCTTCATTCGGGTTACTTTACTGGTTTTTTAATGGGGCCCTTATCTCGGGCTTATGTGTGGGCCTTTTGTTAGGCCTTTTATGCATATTGGGCCTGGCGGCCATCACCAGTAAAACATGACCTGAGTTTCTGTTGATGCTTGTATGTGCATTTTGGCGAACATGATCAACAACAGTTAATCATGCTCTGAATCATCCATTTAATTTCAGGTGGCAACTCAAATGCAAAAGGATTGCAATCCTATTTGGTTTGCTAGTAGAAGCTTGTGTGGCATTGCTCCTTTTACCTGTTCTAAGAGGATTGTCGGTTTTTAAGCTACTTGGTCTCCAGTTTGAAGCTTCAGTCAGATATCATATATGGCTAGGAACTGCAACTATTGTCTTTGACACTTTGCACAGTGCATCTGTGTTGTTTGTTTGGGGAGTTAGTGGCCACATTCAAGATCAGGTCACGGCTAATCAATCTTGATTCAACTACAATACTCTTTCTTCACCACACACAACTCTTGTCTCTGTTCTTTAGCAGATCCTTCACCAGTCATTCCAATCTTGTGCAACAGATGTGAAGGTGGCAGAAAACAGCAAGGATAAACCTTGCTGGAGAGATTGCCCTTGTGACAGGACCAGTTATGTGGATGACATCACTTCCACAACTAAGGAGGAAAAGGTTTAATTCTTCTACTACACTCACCACCTTTACATAATCTTCCTAGTGTTCTTCCTGCTTCAAGTTGGAGATCGACACTTCTACTGGGTCTTCCCCGGGGTTTCCTGTTCGACCTTGAGAAACTGCTATGCATCTTGCAATGGAGGCCAAACTTCTACCCTTTCTGCAAGTCTTTTTCCCTGCAAAGCTGTTCAACTACTCTTCCAAAAGAAAAGGGTTACTTGCTTGTCCTTCCCTACTGCTGTGTATCTGAGAGAGCATTTCTAAATTGATCATTCTGATGTTCGCAGAGTTGAAACATACCCCAACAAGTAAAATATTTATGAAAAATACAGAGCATATCATGATTTTAATGGCACTCCTTCAGCATAGTTTCCAGCTCTGCTGTTGTTAACTGCACAATGTCGGTTATATGCAAGTGTGAAGGACGGTGGAGGAGTCTTCTTTACAACATGATCGAAGCTGAGATCAAATCAGTGTCTGACAGAATCAAGGGCTTAGATATTGCAATTGAAGGCCCCTATCAACCCATCTCCATGGAATATCTAAGGTACCTGGACATACTTCAGAAATATTCTCGAAGTCAACTAACGTTATCCCTTATGATATTCATAATCTTAGTAATAATCTTGCTGCAGGTACAGCAGCCTGCTTTTCGTTGCCGGGAGAATCGGGATTACACCGCTCCTCAGTATCATGCAAGAAATTTTTTCAGCTAACAAGATCAGCATATACAAATTACCTACAAGAATTCAACTAATCTACATGGTTAAGAAGTCCTATGAGATTTCTTCGTTACACTCAATTTCTGATATTTTCCAGGAGCAACCATCACAATCATGGAATCTGAGTATCAAAGCTTTAGTTACTCAAAAAAATCACTCCGGCGCAAAGACATTGGGAGGAGTCCTAAACAAATTAGATCAGTTAAAAATCATTCAATTTGGAAAAGTAGGTCCAATTTACTCGATACAAGGGCATGAACGCTTACTCTGGATGACCGCACTAACTGTAATTGCCTCCTTTGCTTTCATGGCTTCTCTAATTGCTCTAAACCAGATATTCATTCACTCAGATAAGAAACACTCATCCTCCATGACATTAGCTTCTGCCACTGCAACCATCAGAAAGAAAACCCCAATTAAAGAAAAGAACGCTTTTTGGGTTGCTGACATACTCGTACTGTCCTCCTTTGCAATAACTTTAGCCTCCAGTTTCCTTGTAGCCACCCTTTTGAGATGGAGAAGAGTGAATCAAGAAATTCCACCTCACGTGGGAATGAATTTGAAGAAATAACAACCGCCTTCACTTGAGGAACATCAGTATCAACATCATCATGTTCATTTTCGAGGAAGGCCTAATCTTGAAGGTACCCTCATCTAGTCCTATCAATTGTCCACAAGCATCAAGGCTTGTGCAACAATTCTTAAAACTTACAGATATGTTTTCCGAGTTTGCGGATGAAGAAGCTGCAGCTGATATTGGAGTCTTGGTATGTGGACCGGAATCTATGAACGAGTCAGCTGCATCAATATGCCAGAAGAAGTTCCCTTACATGACGGTTGGCTCAAACCGAAGCAAACATGTTTTCTACTTCCATTCCCTCAACTTCACACTTTAGCTTAACCAAATCACAACTCATTGAAAGCAAAATAAGCGATTTAATTGCTTGTGCAACAAGTTTATAAGTGATTGCATTCACACAGGTGGTTCTAGCGGCAGCGGTGCTTCACTGGTAGCCTCATCACCATCATTGCCGCTGCCACAAGCCAGCATACTCAGCAACTTTGCTGGGGCGGTGGCAATGGCCTCCTTTCCAATGAGAAGAGCCACCACCTCCTTCATAGTAGGCCTCCTTGTCGGATCCGGGTGACAACAAGCCAGTCCAAGCTTCAACACCATCTCCATTTCTCCAATTTCATATTCTCCTGCAATCCTTGGGTCTGCAGCTTCAATCAATCTCCCCTCTCTGAACATCTCCCTCACCCGACCAATCAACAAAATATCATCCTCCTCCGCAATGGCCAGCTCAATAGGCCGCCTCCCACAGGCTACCTCCAGTATCACAACCCCAAAGCTGTACACATCACTCGTTGCCATAGGAACTGCCACGGTGGTCAGCTCTGGCGCCAAATAACCCAGAGTCCCAACCACCCTGGTCGAATTGGGAACTTCCCCGTGCTGATACAACTTGGCTAACCCGAAATCCCCTAGCCTCCCTCTCATATCAGAATCTAGCAATATGTTACTAGACTTGATGTCTCTGTGAACCACCACTTGGTCCCAGCCATTGTGGAGGTAATAGAGACCTTCGGCTACATCGCCCAACACACGGCGGCGCTGCTTCCAACCGAGGAGCTTCTGGGGATTGTCGAAGATCCAACTGTTTAAGCTTCCATTCAGCATATAATCGTAGACTATCAAGAGATCGTTCGATTTCCGGCACCATCCACGCATCTGGACGAGGTTCTTGTGTTGGAGACGGCCCATGCTGGAGATCTCCGCCATGAATTCTCTCAGACCTTGCTTGGATTCACGGCTAACGCATTTCACCGCGATTTCCGTGTTTTTAGCTAAAATTCCCTTGTAAACTTGACCAAATCCGCCGGAACCCAGAATGTTCTTGTCGGAGAATCCATCGGTGGCTTCAACGAGCTCCTCGTAGGAATACCTGTGGGGCCAATACTCCATTTCCCAATCCTCAATCTCATCCTCGTTTTTCCCGAATTTCTTTCTCCAGAAATAGAAACACCCAATTGCTAATATGGCAACCAAGACTACACAACCGATGACGATCCCGGCGATTGCTCCGGCCGATAAGAAAGGATTACGAGTTCTTAACGTGAAGTTGGGCAACCCAGTGATGTTAATCTCTCTGGCTGCTCCTGAATCACTCAAGCTCCAAGCGAGCACTCTCTGGGTTTCGACCCACTGGGTCTTGGACGCCGAGAACCCAACGTACATCTCGCTCGAAACATAATTCGCAATCACTGGATTTCTGTAATTGAGCGTCGCAATCGACGGTTTGGAGACACCCACCGGCGCGACCGAAACATTGATCTCGAAATTCGAACCTTCGAAATCAATCCAGGCGTGCACATTCTGGCCGCTTCGCATATTGACGGGGATGAAGTTACGATTATCGGAAGAATCATAATACCCACCGGGGGCCGTTTTAGCAGACTCAATGTTGTTGAGATCGATCCCGATGTGATTCCCATCGGGGTCGTGATAGCCTCGATTCCTTGAAGACAATTCAGGTTTAGAGTGGAGAAATATTCACGGGCTTCCAGATGCTTGAACGGTTGAGGTGATGGTGAGAACGACGATTTGTATCTCCGGAGTAATCTGCAAAATGTGAAACGGCATACTCAGGAGCAAAAAGAAGAGTGGGGGTGTGTAGATAGGGTGTACCTTTCCCAAGCCGTCCTTTAATAGGAGGCGTTGAGGTGGCGGTTGTCCCATGATCCAGGGTAGTGGAGTGTTCCCCTACGTTTCGGAGTATTCCGTAAGTGTGATGGAGTACATGGGTAGGTCGTGGAGATAACCGCTCCCAGCTTCCTTTCCTCAGTCTGTGACTTGTTGCTAAGTGTTGGATGGTGAAGGCTAGGAGATGCAAAGGCCCTACCTGGCGAAGCTAGTAAGTGTGAAGCTCTCCCAATGATGCCTTCGCGAGATGCGATGGCATCGCGGTCCGTGTCCTTGGTTGTTGCTGATGATGGTGCGAGGGGCGATGACGCGAGGGGCATTTGCTTGGGTAGTGTACCAAGGTGTCTCCTCCTCGAGGCGGAGTATGGGCAGGGTCTTGTACTCTGCGTTTTGGCTCGAAGTCGACCGTTGGGGAACAGTCGTATAGACGGTAGGCCAAACATTTCCTACCGTGACTGATTCCTGACAAGCGGCTCGTTGGGGCCGGTCCTCCGTTTGAGGTGACGTTTCGGCTTCATTAGGGTTGGGCGTATAAATACTCGGCTAGTTCGCAGTTTTCATTCTTCGCAATCTCTCTCCATGTTCGAATTTTCATCTCGCCGCTTTCGTATTCCTATTGCTTCTTTTGCGCTCATTTTTGAACCTGACATCCATCTTATTGTTTCTTCGTACTCGTCCTTTTCCATTGCTTCTGTTGGTCCTGCATTTGCTTGTCTTTGTTTTCTTGATCCTAAGTGAGAGTTTATTCTCCAGTTCCTTGCACGTAAGGTGTTCGATGGAATTCCTGGTTGACTGTTTGTCTTCTGACCTCGTATTTTCCTTCTTCTCGTTGCAGTAATGGCTGGTAGAGGAGCTGCTCATCCTGCCGTTCCCGCCGTGGACAAGAGTGCCATGAAGGCCGAGAAGCTTCACCAAGAACTTATCAAGGCCTTCTTTCCTGTTGAGAAAGTGGAAGTGTACACAGGCGGAAAGGGGCGCTCAAGTAGTGCGCTCAAGTTTCCGTGAGACGCCGGAGAACTTTGGGCGGAGGTGGCGCGAGTATGTCCATCTTTTGGGATGGCTGGACGATATGCTGGCGAGGACCTGCGACGACCTGTTTCCTTTCTCCCTCTCGCAGCTTGACGAGGTGACCCTTAGGTGGGCTGGCGTCAGCACAGGTCACCTGTTGGATCTGCGAGTGCCTCCACCTTATGAAGGTTGGGCACCCACGCATCGTGGAGAAGTGGTGGACGCCCTTCACGCTGCTCTCGCGGGGCCAAGAGGTATGCGTTGATTAGCTGTATTCTTATTTCTCATGCGAACATGTACTGAATCTTTGTGGTATCCAGATGCCCCTGACCGTCTTGATGAGGAGAAGGGGAAGAGGGGGTCTATGCGCGCCGCACTGCAGATTCATCTTGCCTGCGCGTATAGGTAAAACGCTCCTCCTGCCGCGGAGAAGGTATTGGGTGTCGTCGAGCCCCCGCGAAGGAAGAGGCCAGCCTCTAGCACTGGTGTGCCGCTCTTAGGCAAGGCAAAGAAGAAGAAAGTGGCTAGCGATGTAGCGAAGCTCCGTGAGGAGAGGACTCCTCACAAGTCAGGCCAGGCGAAGGTGCGAGGGCTTGTTCAGGGAGAGGTTCCTAGTGCGAAGGATGTGATCAAGGGGGGAACTTCTGGAGACACCCCTGGAGAAGAGACAATTCGCGAGACTCCTGTAATGGAGACCACTGGCCCTTCTCCTGTAGATACGGCGATGGCGGTGTCTGGATGCCTTTGTTTATGGGCTGCTGGCGAGCCCCCCCAGGGCGAGTGGTGAAAGTCCCCTCGAGCAGGTTGTCGCAGTTGAGGTCCCTCCCCAAGTGGTCGTTTCACCACCAAAGGGGATAACATTAGCAGGCCATCTCTTGTTGTCCATGAGGAAGAAGGCTAAGCTGGCTGTGAGAGCCAGCAGTTCTGTGGAAGAAAAGGCGACAACGGCCCCTGCAGAAGGTGAAGCACCTATTCTGTGTGATACACAGCCAGGGGTGACGATTGAGGTTGAGTGTGCTTTCCCAACAAGCAGCCAGGCTTCCCAAGGGGAAGGGGCTCTAGAGGGGATACCCCTAAGCAGCCAGGTTCCCGTCGCCAGTGATGTCTTGGTGGCGACGAGAGTTCTAGAGAAGCCATCCGTGAGTGGTAGCTGGGTGAAGCCACAATCCCAGCCATCGACTGGTGAGACCACTCTTGCCTTGTACCAGGGCCCTTCACAGGATAAGTGCTCTCGTGTGCGTTTGTGTTCACGTTTTTCTCGGTTGTGCTAATAAGTCGCTTGATGCAGGGAAGGAGTCTTCTGACCTGCGTGGAAGCATTCGCCAGAGTGTGGTGGACTTGGGCGCAGCAGCGACCGTGCTTGAGGAGACTAGGGTTTGGTTGCACTTCCTTGAGAGGAAACGCGTCGCGGCCCAGAAGGTCCCTAAGTGGTCTGAGGATCCTGCCGCGTTGAGGTCCTAGAGGGAGGAGCTCAGGGCGAAGGTGTATGAGGAAGAGGGCATGCCCTTGGAGGGGGCTTGGGACCCTATTTTCTTGTTGAACATCAAGTCTTCCTTGTTGTTGGGAGGGAAGCACACTTTGTTGTTGATGTGGACATCGCTCCAAGGACTTCCCATGTCACAGCCACCCCGCCCGGTTGCGGAGGCGGAGCCGGCCGCGACGTCGGGAACAGTAATTACGGCGGAAAGCGCGGCAGCGGAGCATCGAGCTCAAATACAAAATAATCAAGTGGCAACTAGCAACCTAGATAATCGTACAAGGCAAGCATGCTTTACAATCCAACTTCTACCATATGTATAGTTCATGGTGTCAAACATCGATCATCGCTACCAACACCAAAACACCAAGTCTGAAATATACCAAACCCACTATAGGCAAGTCGGGGCTCCGCCCACGACTCAGAAGATAGATAAAGCAGAATATACCTCAGATATAAACACATATACAAACCATGATCTGATCTATAAATGCATGCAGTTACAGCTACAGAGCCAACAAACAAAAATCCTATAAATACCTAGCGCGAATCAAGCGACCTCCGCACGTGGTACCGCCGCCGCAACCACAATCCCAAAACGTAGGAAGCACCGCGGATCTCTACTCCGCCGGTTGCTTGTCGTGACGGCCTGAAAGTGGTAAACATATAAAAGGGTGAGTCTCGAAAGGACCCAATGGGGCTAAGGTAAAGTGCGGTTTGCCCATAGGGCAACCATCTAAACTCGCAAAACGGAATACCACAAAGATATACATATACATATGAAAATAAACATAAAGTAAAACAGAATCCATCATATGCGGTCCAACCGCGAAATGACTCAGTAACGACCCCTCAACAGAGGTCGAATATACAGATCGTAATGTAATGTATAGCACGGTACCGGGCCGGGTCGCGATCCCCAAACCCGTCGTAGGTCACGTAATGCAGGTATCGGCACTCCGGTGCGGATACGTAATGTAACCAAAGAGCACCCGTGGTCTCTTCAACCATACGGGTCTCGTCACAGAATCAGAACATATAATAAAATATACAAATACAACAGAAATATCATACCTGGTAACATTTACAGAGCAGAACAAACGTACACTTTACCAAATTAAGCCATTACCTCAGAAACGCTGCTCCGCGGCCCAAAACTCGGAAAATCCCGGCTCCCGACCCGTAATGCAAAACTTGGCTCCTATGGTTCCGCGCTACCCCACCAATGCAGAATCAAGCTAGATAACCATAGTTTAGTCAGAACACATCTAAATAACTCCAGAAAGAAATTTCTGCACAAACCCGCACTTTCCCGCAAAATTCCACAGAAAGCTCGGTTTTACAAACCGTGCCTGAACATTGTTATTCATACACCACCAAACCCATTTCAACCTTTAAACCCGCATTCCAGACACCTTCCTAAAACCCGCATAAACCTAACTTTTCCTACCATCGTCCGAAAATGATGTTTCAACCACCATTATGAATCTATTTTCACCCACAATACCAATTTAGGATTCAAACCAACCAAAACACACCCTTAACATGGAAAAAGTTTCACTTGAACATTTTGACCCTTAACCAATTTTTCACCACACTTCCAAATCAAACCATTCAAGCTTCTAATTAATCATACTAATCACCAATTTCACTTCCTAACCAAAATTACTAACCAATTGCATCAAAATTAGCAAACCTCAACCTTGAAAATTTCGGCCAAAAAGGGTTTTATCACCCAACTTCCATTTCAATCCAAACAAAGTTCCATTAGCACTCTTTAATCACCAATTACATTTCTTAAGCAAGATTACTAACCAATTGCTTCAAAATCAACAAAACCCTTCTTTGAACAATTCGCCAATTTGGGGAATTCTTCCTAGCATGCTTTTCATCAAATTAAAACCATAGATAGTCTTAGAATCATGCTAGGAACAACATACTTGAAGCATGATTCAAGAACACAAACACACACAATTTTGGAAAATTCACTTCAAATTCGGCACCCCTAGGGTTTCTTCATCCATGAAGTTTTCCAACATCCAACCATAGATTCCTACTCCTCTCAAGCCCAAGAACAACATACTAAAAGATGGGAGGGAGAGGATCACTCTAGCATGTTGACAAGAGTACACACAAAGCTTGAAAACCCTCTCTTTTCTTACCCAAATCTTGTTCTTAACTTGAAAAGAGAAGAGAGAAGGAAGCTTACCAAGAGTTAGAGCCCAAATCCTTGTTAAACTTCAGCCAAAGATGATGAACACCATGAGCTTGAAAGAAAGAAGAAATGGCGGATGGGAAGGGAAGGAAGAAGAAGAAGAAGAAATGAAACTAAATGGATTTTAATTGATTTTTAGCCTTTTATATTTTTCCTTCCCTTTTCCACAATTAATAAAAATGGGACAAGTGTCCCAGCCCAAGGCTGCTGCCGACTTAGGCCCAGTTCTGGCCCAAAAATATTAATGTCCTTTGGGTTAATTGCAATTTAACCCCCAATTCTCCAAATCTTTGCAATTAAAACCCCGAATATAGGTAACGAACTCCAAATGAAACCAAAACTGACCAGAATATTCAGAATATCATCCCAAGCTCAAGGTGGCGCTCAACCTCAAGCATGCGCGGCCCCAAATCCACTCCAAGGTCTAGGAGGACCTATGACAAGGTCCCGGTTCAAACAAGTCCAAGCCAGTCTCAATGCTTTCATGAGACTCATGGCGTAAGGAGAAGACCAAGAGGAGGCTCAAGAAAGGACCTTACAACTTCTCCATCTCGGCATCATATTGGAGGAAGAGCACGCGAAGTCCTTTGGAGCCTGGAACATAAGTACACTAGAGGAATGTGGCGGCGGTGAAACTCCCGTGCGAGGCTACCAGTCGCAGGCGAAGCCCCAAGGTGAAGTCATTCAAGCGAAGCCTCCAGGCGAGGCCGCCGCGCAAAACTTCTCAACGCAGAAGCTCGAAGAAGCCCTTCATGCGAAGCCATCCGGCGAGACCCCAGGCGAAGGCGAAGCCAACAGGCAAAGCTGTCCCACGAAGCCCACAGGCGAAGCCACCCTCACGAGGCCTCCATACTTAACCAGCCGACCGACCAATCCAACTCGAAATGTCCCTTCTCTGAAGACACTCGGGAAGACAAATCCTCACTTTACATGCAAAAGACACAGAAACACTTTTAGGCTAGCTTTTGCCTTTTTACCTTTTTGAAGCTTTTTGAATGGCATGCATGCAAAAGCACTTTATGCTTTCTGCATGCATGCGCAGGTGTAAGAGCCGTTTTGCCTCTCACATCACCCCTCACCATTTAAACTAGCTTCCAACACATTTTGTAAGGTAGAACATAATTTTGAATCAAGAATTTGGCCAAAACTCTCCAAGTGAGACCTTGGCTTTTGTGTTCTCTTTTCTTGCATTTCCATCTCCCTAGTGATCCATGCAAGAGGATCCAAACATAATATCTAGTATTGCTTGATCTTGTAGTCAAGAGGTGCTAGATCCCATCTCCTTCCCCGGGTATCATCAAGTGCATTGCCTCACCTTGTAGTGAGGAGGTTCACTTGGCTGAAATCTGTTCGCAAGTTCACGTCCACCTCCACCAAGCTAGATCTGCGATTGGCTTGATCACGAGTTCAAGAACCGTGATCACATCAAGTGGTATCAGAGCCAAAGCGCTTGTTGGAGGTATTGTGTTATTTGTTTGTTTTTCTTCAAGTAAAACCCTTTGTTGTCTTTCTTACACTTGAAGAAAATTTCGGTTGATGATCTCTTGTTGAGACCGAAGTGTTGTTGTTCTTTGTTCGTGGTGTTCTTGAAAAGTTTGTGAAAGAGTGAGTTATTTTCGGATATAAGAAGGAAAGTGTCATCTTCTGTGCAAAAGAGCAAAAGCGAAGTGTTTGAAGAAAAAGTGTTGAACAAGTGTTCTTGAAAAGTTCATGAGCGTTCTTGAGTGTTCTTATCAAAACACAAGTGAATAGTGCTTTTAAATCCGAAGATAGTTTCTGAACTCAAACAAAAAGTGTTTGTGGTTGAAAAAGGCCTACTCTAAGACATACCCCTACTTCTTTCGACCCCCAACTAAACCATAAAATCTCAACAAAACTAGTTTTGAGTAACTAGTCATTTTTCTTGTACTTCAAGTTACGGTTTTACTAGGGTTACTGTTTGTGCCTCTTTGTGTGTTTGCCCTTGATCTAAGGTTGACGTCGGTATCAAGTTAAGAGAACTTGTGAAAGTCATCGAGTGAGAGAAGGCAAAGGTGAAAGTACCCCGAAAGAAACCTTTGAGCGAAACACGAGAGTGAGTGTAAACACTCAGGGAGTAGTGAGGTTCTTCTAACTGCATATTTTCAACTGCACTTTGATTGTAGATGGCTTCCTCAGATTCCACCCCTCCTCATCCATCCCAACTAGGGATGCATGACACGCTCGCGAAAATCTTACAAAGATTGGATGAGTTGGGAACTCAAGTCGCTGTCACAAATGAAAGGCTAACGAGAGTGGAGATAGCGCAAGGAAAGTAGCCGGAAAATTCAAAAGTCCACGATAATGCCCATGCATCGCGGGCTCAAGGCGGAGTCACTCATACTACTATTAATCCACCCTTGGCGAAGCCCCAAGCCACTCCTCATAGTTGGCCATCTCCCTCTACGAGAGTAGACCAAGATGTTGATGTTTTGGATAGTGTTGATCAGGCGTACTATACGGAGCCACCACCGAAACAGGCAAGAAGAATAGTCTTTCCAGATAGAGCTCAAGCAAGAGCTTATCTTGAGAGAGACCTTGAAGAAGAAGAAGAAGAAGCAGAGAGAAGATGTGTCCATCGAGGTTTCAACCAAAACCTTGGAGGAAGAGAACAAGCCCAGGATCAACAAGCCCTCAACAATTTAAAGCTGCCAATACCGCCATTTTATGGCTCCAGTGATCCGGAAGAATATCTTGCTTGGATGGCCAAAACCGAGAGGATCATTGACATGATGGGATACAATGATACGACCGCATTAAAGCTCATTGTCATTGAGTTTCATGACTATGCTCTCACTTGGTGGGAGCAAGAACATTACGAGAGAGCAAGGGACCGCGGTCGCCCCATCGCCACTTGGGAAGATCTCAAACGAGCAATGAAAAGTCGGTTTGTGCCAAGCTACTACGATAGGGATTGTGCCCAGAAATTGCAACGTCTCATTCAAGGTAATCGAAGTGTAGAGGAATATCAAAAGGACCTTGAGAGAGCTTTGATGAGGGCCAATGTCAAGGAGGACGATGAGGCCAAATTGGCAAGATTTCTATACGGTCTAAGAGAGGACATTGATTATCGAGATTATCAAGATCTGGTGCACAAGGCTATACGAGTGGAGAAGCAGCTGAAGAAGGGAAACTCCTATTATTCATCCCATACGCCTATCCGGGGCTCAGAGAGCAAGTCTACCCCCTTCACCAAGCTGGCACCTTCAAAACCCTATCAACCAGCCCCGGCGATACCTCCTCCGTCGAATGAACCGAGAGTTCACCCGGTTGTGGGCGGACGTTGTTCGGGGAGGCTTCCGATGGTGGGTCATTGTTGGTGACCGTGGCGGGTGGATTCCTCCTTCCTTGGCGGCTATGCCTACTTATGCTCCGGGTAGTTGGCATAGCTTATTTCTTGTAGTTTTTTCTATGGGTTTTGATGAGAACTATCGTTCCCACAGACGGCGCCAATCTGATAGTCGAGTTCCTTTGCAGGTCCGGACTCTCAGATGATTTGTTGATGGTGTTGTGTTCTTGAGGACTCCAAGCTTGCTGTTCAGAGTGATCTGTAAAAGATAAAGAGGGCACTCAGGAGTAGCAAGAGAGGAGTGGGGGGGCGTGAAGTAGCTTACCCATTTTAAGGTGGACATCACCCTATTTATAGGGTGATGGCAGGAGGAGCCTCCCCCAGTTGAAGCCTTTAGTCAGGCTGTTTGAGATAAGGCGGCTGATGATGAATGTGTCAGTAAACCGCCTTAGTCGATTCGTTTGTCAGAAGATATCTGGCGTGTGAATTTGGTGAAGATCACTGTGCTCGTGGCCGACCTCCTTATTGGTTGCTTAATGTCAGATGACCAAGTGGTCTTTCCTTAGTTGAGTATGCAGCGGCGAAGGCCAGCAAGGGGCGAAGGCCAGCAAGGGGCGAAGGCCTAGATAAAAGCGAAGCCAATAAAGGTAAGAGTAAGGGTCGCACGAACCGTGAGTGCAAGGGCCTTGTCTGGCGGGGCCAGTATAGGCATGAGAGACCTCGCGAAGGCGAGTTGAGACCGCGAAGGCGAGTTGAGACCGCGAGGGCGAGACCTGAGACCGCAAGGGCGAGACCTGCGAAGGCCTAAGAGACTCGCGAAGGCGAGTGTGAGACCGCAAGGGCGAGACCTGCGAAGGCGAGACTTGAGACCTGCGAGGGCGAGACCTCGCGAAGGCGAGCTGTGAGACCGCGAGGGCGAGACCTCGCAAAGGCGAGACTTGAGACCGTGAGGGCGAGCCCTGCGGAGCCTTGTCTGGCGGGGCCAGTTAGGCATAAGGGACCTCACGAAGGCGAGACTTGAGACCGCAAGGGCGAGACCCAAGACCGCGAGGGCGAGACCTGCGGGGCCTTGTGGCCTTGTGTGATTCTGATGTGATGCGAGGACACATTTGCTTGGGTAGTGTACCACTAATCTAAGGAGGGCTGTTTTTACATCTTTGATGTATGGGATCTGGGGAGAAAGAAATGCTAGGCGGTTTGGAACGAAACCTTCTAATGCTAAGGAGGTTTGCAAGCATACTTTGGCCCTTGTTCAGGTCCGAAATGGAGTGCTGATGTCAAGAGTTTTTTTGTGTTTAATTGGCTTAAGAGGAGGCTCGGCTGATATGGATTCTGGAAGTTGTTTTTGTGTTTTTGCTTTGTATGGTTTTATTTCTCTTGGTGGGGGTCATGTCCCTTATTTTCTTTGTTTTTGTAGTCTTCAGGCGTTAGTCCTGGCCTCGGGAGGTTTTCTTGCCGGTTTTTTTCCCTCGTTAAAATATAAATATTCTTCCAAAAAACATATACTCCTATATATTTTCGCTCAATGAATTCAAGGGATTGGTAACATGCCGTTTTGTTTGTAATGATTAAAATAATTTATGACTATTCATGTACTCTACGCGCAAGAATACATTTTATTGCAGATCTGGTGGGCAGGTACCAATTTGAAGCAGTTCGATTTTTGTGTATTCGTAAGAGAAGGGTCGAAGGCTGCAGTGGAAGGAGGATATTTGTCTTCTTTCCTATTTCCTGGTCTAGTTACCAGATCAGCAACTAAGAACCCCCCCCAGTTAAATTTTTATAAAACACGAAAATGAAATCTAACAGACAAAGAAATACAAGAATTCTTCACGGTTGTTGGTTCCCCAGTACACATCGCTAGATACCGCAACATTCCTACAGCTATACTAGCACAAAGTTATAACTTAAATTGAGAATTTCAAAGGACAAAACGTTTTTTCCCTTATCATCTCACACATTTTCATCTTTAGATTTCTTCTTCTTCTTCTTCTTGCCTTCCCCAGTTGCCTCTGGTTCTGCTAGTTCTTTGTTCTTCTTCTTTTTCTTCTCTATGGCATCTTCCTCAGCTTCAACCTCATTCTTGGCATTCTTTTCAACATCACCCTGATCTTGCTCGGACTTCCGCTTTTTCTTCTTTTCTGATTTCGTATCCAGAGAGCCATGTACATTAGTGACACCAGCAGCAGATTTGTCCTCATCCATACCATTCCCATTTTCTAGCTCCACATCTTTAGATTTCTTTTTCTTGCTTTTCTTTCCTGAAACTTCAGTAGGTTGTACATCTTCCATTTCTTCATCTGCATCAGCAATTAGTAAACAAAAGCAAAAGATTAAACCAGGTCCAACAAGCAATTCAAAGTGGGCGAGGTTATAAAATCAAGAGCAAATGAAGCAATTAGTAAACAGGGTCAATCAAGCAGCTAAACCAAGAGCGAGAGCCATGCAAGCATGTATTAATGATATTCATAAGAATTGATCAGGGATAGGCAGAAGGGGCATACCTTTTCCTTGTGTACTTTTCATTGCAGCTTTCATTACATCTATGTTTTTACGTGGTGCAACCCCCTTATCGTAAAAATCAAGTCTCTCCTCAACTTGTTCACGAAGCTTTTCTCCGAAAGTTGTGGTGCTCGTATCTGCAAGAACAAATGAGAAAAACTACCATATTGACAGACAGGTAAAATAACTGAAAACGCAAATGCAGAACTTAGTGCAGGGTTTACCTGCAAAGCAATCTATACGAGATGCTATGGAACATTTGTTTGCCAGATAGCGTGCCATTCGACCCTTGTTCTTAGCAGATGCACGGCCAATGAAAGATGAATGAAAAATTAGACCATACTTCGGTGTATTTCCTCGAGTTTTTAATGCTCTGCATCCAGCAATGGTATAGTCAGCTTAGTTGGATATCAAAAACATGAAGAAAAAAATTCTGGGGGGGGGCACTCATTTAAGAACAGCAGAACCATATTCGGATTTAAGGTATAACAGCCAACATGTTAAATGGGTTAAACTGAGCCAAAGAACCTAAAACATATATCAGGTACAGGACAAGCTACTCCATGTTCACACAATCAATTTTCACAGAGATAGTGTTAAAAAGTGCAATTTCAGCACCAACACTTCTTCCCTCCACAAATCAAAAAAAGTGATATACCTAAAAAGTGCCTTTTCAGCACCCAGAATCTGAAGTGTCGAAGAGGGGCATTTTGCCAAATTTGTGAGACTGCCAGCATGGGAAATCAAACGAGCACCAACAACTTCCCCAATCAAAGAGGCCAAATTCGGTGCAATGTCATTCATCTTAGTCACCAGATAATCATATAGGTTCTTCCTATATTCAGATAGATTCATTACCCTCTGAGCGCATTGCTGGACATTAATTAAATCAATTGGAGACAAATCCTGCCCTGTAGAGTAACGAACATGAGCTACAACAAAAGAGAGAAATATCTTGAAGCGGTCTTAGATGAGATGTATACCCATTGATGCTTTTCCAGCTTCTACAACTTCTTTGGCTTTATCTTCATCGCCAAGTATCTCAGTTAATGCAAGAATGTTATCTTCAGATAACTTGGATTTGTCTTCAACTAGTTTTGCTACTTGAGCATATAGATAATTATCATTGACAATCTTCACCAATTCAGGGAAATGCCAAGAATACCATTCTCTGCAGCAACAAGGAAGTCGACTCATGATTTTGACAAGCATGAATAACATGCAAATTCAAGTTTTCTGGGGTAAATAACAAACCTGACTCTCATTGAGAACGAGTTAATATCCTTGTCAAGAGTATCAAGAAGGAAAATGGCTTGAATGACCATGTTGTCAACACGGTTAACATTAAATTTGACTTTTGCTCTGCTGTAACTGTGGCCCAGACCAAGCTGAGCTTTATCCAGATCCCCAGGCTATCAAAATACATACAATGAAAATGAGAGAATGTAATAGGTACCAGCAAGTGGAGATAAAAACAATAGAGAAAAGTAGCATGCAAACCTTCAGGTCCTTAATGAACTTGTCAAAATGCATGCGCACTCCACGAAGAAGCTCAAGCACAAATTCATTACACTGGCAAGGAATCTTGGTCGTTTCAGAGATTTGGGAACCTATTTTCGGCTCAGCAACGCCCAAGGTGAACTTGGCTTTCTTGCTTTCTTTAACTTTTGGAAGATTCAACTCCAAAAAGCTCCTCAATTCATCGGTCATGATCCCTACAATCAATCAACCATAACACGGTGAACAACAAATCCCATAATCCAGACCATCAGTAGCAGCCATAAATACCACCAAAAATTCACAGTAACTAAAGAGACAGAGTGGGCAAGCAACTACTGCTAGCTAACTTTTGATCCATAAATCAACCGTCATAATACAACAGTGGGAAAATCCATAGTATCGAACCACTAAATCTGACTCTCTAGTGAACCTTGATGTCTCAGACAATACTCCAGAAACCCACTAAACCTCCAAATTGCAACGACATGAAAACAAAAAAACAACATATAACCTAAACTTCAAAGCTACAAAATGCGGTAGAAAATCAAAAGGTGCAAAGTCGACATCACCTTCCGAGATGGAATTGCATTGATTAAGAGCGTCGAGAGCGGACTCAAAGGGGTGGAAAGCAGTGAGTTGTACCACCTTGCCAAACCGGTTCAGGTCGGAGATAGAGTTCCGAACAGCTTCAGTGTTTTGGCCGATCTCGTCGAGGCCATGAGTCAAGAAAAGGGCATATCCCGACGCCGACTCGTACAGGAGGTAGAGAGCCATCAGAGAGGCTAAGAAGAAGATTCAACGCAGCAACTCGGGTTTTGGTGCCCGAGAGAAATGCAGGCTAGGGTTTTGAGGAGGTTGAAGAAGATGTGTGACCTCGTAGGGTTTAAGCTTTTATATCGGACCTTACAAATTCTGTTTTCTAGTTTTTGGGCTTCTGCGAATGAGTTTTTGGGCCTTTACATTCCGCTAGGGCTTTGGTGCTTCCTTTTTCTATTTCTTTTTGTTTTTGGACGATCTATGTAATTTTCTTTTTGTTTTTTAACCATTAAAGTTTTTTTGTTTTTTAGAAACTTTTAGCCATTAAGTTTAGTATCAACTAGACAAACTCTAACCGCTACGCGCGAGAAATGGTGCATTGTGCGAGAGATAGTTAAATCTAAAGCATTCATTTTTTTTTTTGGATAGAAATCTAAACAATGATTCAAATCTTGTACCGATACTGTTAGACTCAATCTCGTATCGGAAAATGTACCAGTCTTTCTCGGTCATCTCAGTGGTACCGGGTATCGGCGAAACGTAAGAAAATAGCGGTCATGTTCAAAACGCCCATACTAGAAAAGTTGAAGGGCTAAAGATTAATTAAAAAAAGAAGCCTCCTTCGGTTCACCGTCTTCTAACCAGCGTCACTCTGCCACGCTCACCACGTCCTGCCGTTGTGGCTGGACGCTCCTTGCTGCAGCCGTGTGCCAACGTCTACGCCGACAGCGGCGTTGCACTAAACCCACCTCCCACAAAAGCTCATCCCCTGCTGGTACACTACCCAAACAGCATCGCCCTCGCAACCGCCAATGACCGGCACACGCTGACGTGCCTGCAAGGCCACAACCCTTTACGAGGCGAACACGGCTCTCCGCGAGGCCTACGCCTCTGCGATGTCCACAAGCCCATGCCCGTCCGCGGGACCCAGCACCTCCATCGCAACTTAGGGGGCCTCGCATGACGCGAGGCCACCCCGCAAAGCTTAATCGCCCACATGACTTAGCCTCGATTGAAGTATAGCAGTTGGTGACGGTCAACCACCACGATGCGTGTAAACCTCCCACGTTCGCCACTACTCCACCTTCCCCGTCAGTCGCAAACATGGGCAACAACCCCACTACCTCAGGTCAGGTCATGGGACATCCACAACCTCGAGGCTGCCTATAAAAGGACGACTTGGGAAAGGTACACCCTATCTACACACCCCCACTCCTCTCTCTGCACCTGAGTACTCTGTTTTATCCTTCGCAGATCTCTCTGTAGCTATCGATCGCCGTTCTCAACACCATGTCACTCCATCCAGCATCTGAGAGTCCGAACCGTAAAGGAACAAGACTATCACCTGCCAGTCCAAACACTGGTCCATTAATCCCAGTCCCCTTTGTCGCCTGAAGTCTCTGGCCAAGCTATATTGTTACGGATGCCACGTGCAGGAGTGATTTCCGAGGTATATTTGTACATATGTTTGCCGTTTGTTGATTCCCGCGAAGACCGGGGCTCGATTTCAAACATGCGGGTCATGTTTTCTGTGGATCAGCGCGTCCCGAAATTTTATGTAGACCTCATTTTTTAGAGTTTTGAGCACTTTTGAGGTCGTACGTGCGTTACGAACCATTTTACGAATTTTCGTTTTCAAAGGTGAAATGGTCATTTTACCAGAAAAGAAAAGTTAAAAAAAAGAAAAGAAAATGAAATTGTAAAAACGAAAGAGTGAGGCAGTTACTTTAAGAGAAGTGAGGTGTGTTAGGATACATGTGACCATTAGTAATATTATATTATATATGTGTGTGTATATATATGATAGTATTAGAAAGAAAGAAAGAAACAGAGACCAAACATTCCAAACATTCTTCTTTCTTCTCTACACGTCCATGGCCAAAGCTTAAGGGCAACTTGGGATCTTTCAAATTCTTACCAAAATCTTGAAGTTGAGTTGGTTAAATCGATCCTTAGGAGAAATAATTAACTCCTCATAAATCGGTTCTTGTAAATTTGGGTAAATTTGTGATACTTTCGTTGGTTGATTACTTTGGGTTCTATGTGTTGTTTGGGTGTTTAGCTGTCATTTTGTCTTAAGGAGGAGTACGAGGTATCTGACGGAGTACTGCCGAATTCACATCTGAACCGTTTGGAAAAGTAGAAAGGTTCCCGCCTCTGGGTAAAGTTGGTAAAGGTTCAGTTTTCCTTGACTCTGCATTCTGGGATAATTATAATATGTTTGTCGTGGGATGAGGACATCGCCCCAAAAGACCCTCAAGTTCAAGATGGTCCGCAACCTCAAGCGCGCGCGACCCCTGATCCACTCCAAGGCATTGGCGGACCCATGACCAGGTCCCGGTTGAAGCGAGTTCAAGCAAATCTCCACGCCTTCATGAGGCTCATGGCGCAGGACGACCAAGAGGAATCTCGAGCGAAGTCCTTAAATCTTCGTCAGCTAAGACTCTCGTTGGATGGAGAATACGCGTAGCCCTTTGGATTGTTTTTCTTAAGTGTCCTTGTATAAGGGAGCATCAAAACCTTGGTGCGCGAACGATTGTACCCTAAGAAGACCTCAAGTAAAAACATACTGCCAAGGCTCTTGGCGAAGGCATTCCCGCCAAGGCACTTGGCGAAGACATCCCGCGAAGCCTCCATACTTAACCGGATAGCCGACCAAGTCCGACAGCAGGGCGTCCTTTCTCTGCAGCCTACTCGGGAATGTAGGCATCCCTTTTCGAGGAAAAGACACCCGAACACTTTTAGGCTAGCTTTTCCTTTTCACCTTTTGGAAACTTTTACTCGCACGCATGTCAAAAAGCACTGTTTGCTTTTTGCACGCACGCACGGCTGTACTAAGCCGACTTACTTCTCACAGCCCTCCACTATATAAGTTAGAAACAACACCATTGTAACGCAGAACATATTATTGAATTTAAGCAATTCGGCTGAAACACTCCCGGGGAGTCATCGGCTTTTGTGTTCTCCATTCTTGCATTTCCATTTCCCTAGTGATCCAGGCAAGAGGATCCAAGCATAATATCTAGTATTGCTTGACCTTGTAGTCAAGAGGTGCTAGATCCCATCTCCTTTCCCAGGCATTTTCAAGGGCATTGCCTCACCTCGTAGTGAGGAGGTTCCCTTGGCCGACTTTGTGTTCTTCGTGTTCTTCCTCTGTTTCCGTTTCCGTTTTCTGGAAAACCGCCTCCACCAAGCTAGATCCGAGTTCGTGATCACGAAACCCCCTGTGATCACATCAAGTGGTATCAGAGCCAAAGTGCTTGTCGGAGGTATCGTGTTCTTTGCTTAGTTTTCTTCAAGCAAAACCCTTTTGCTACCTTTCTTACGCTTGAAGAAATATCGGTTGATGAACTCAGTTGAGACCGAAAGGTTGTTTAAAAAGTGCGTTTGTTAAAGTCAAGAGTCTCGAGTTTAAACAAAAGAAGAGTTGTTCTGTCGTACAAAAGTGCAGAGAAAAGTTTTATAAAGAAAGAAAAACGCTGCACAAAGTTTCTGTGTTCTGAGAAAAGCTCTTGAATGTTCTTGCGTGTTCTTATCAAAACACAAGTGAACAGTGTTTTAAATCCGAAAATAGTTTCAGAACTTGAACAAAGGGTGTTTGTTACTGCAAAAAGCCTTTTCTAAATCTTCCAACCTGTTTCTTTTGACCCCCAACTCAACCCTAACATCCCACAAAACTGGTTTCAAGTAACTAGTCATTTTCTTGGGTTTCAAGTTGCGGTTTTACTAGAGTTTTGTTTGTATTTTCTTGCGTGTTCATCTTAGATCCGCGGTTGAAAACGGAATCAAGTTTAGAGAGCTTGTGAAAGCCATAAGTGAACAGCCGGAGTGACAAAGTTGTTGTGAGAAACACGAGGGCGAGAGTAAACACTCAGGGAGTGGTGAGGTTCTTTCCTGACTACATATTTTCAACAGTATTGTGTTATAGATGGTTTCATCAAATTCATCCCCTCCTCATCCATCCCACTAGTGCACAACACGCTAGCGAAGATCTTACAGAGGTTAGAAGACTTGGGAGCTCAGGTCGCTACTACGAATGAGCGACTAACGAGAGTGGAGGTAGCTCAAGGAAAGCAACCGAAAGCTCGCAAGCCCACGAGGATGCCCACGCATCGCGGGCTCAAGACGGAGTCACCCATACCACTTTCGATCCAGCATCAATGAGGCCACAGCCACCCCACAGCAAAGCCTATAAAGTCCCACCACTTCTACGAGAGTGACCGTGGTGTTGATCCTGGACAGTGATGATCGGGAGTATTACGCGGAGCCACCGCCAAAGCCTATAAAGAGAAGGGTCTTTCTCAACAGAGCTCAAGCCAGAGCCTATCTCCACAGGGACCTCAAAGAAGAGGAAGAAGCAGAGCGAGGCCGTGTCCATCGAGGTTTCAACCGAGACCTAGGAGGTAGAGCGCAAGCCCAGGATCCACAAGCCCTCGCCAACATAAAGCTTCAAATACCACCCTTCTATGGGTCCAGTGATCCGGAAGAGTATTTTACATGGATGGCTAAAACCGAGCGGATCATTGATATGATGGGATACACTGACGCGATAGCTTTGAAGCTCGTGGTCATTGAATTCCATGATTATGCTCTCACCTGGTGGGAGCAAGAGCATCACGAGAGGGCAAGAATCCACTGTCGTCCCATCACAACTTGGGAAGATCTCAAACGAACCATGAAAAATCGGTTTGTGCCCAGCTACTACGACAGAGATTGTGCCCAGAAGCTGCAACGCCTTATCCAAGGTCATCGCAGCGTCGAAGAATACCAAAAGGATCTTGAGAGGGCCTTGATGAGGGCCAATGTCAAGGAGGACGAAGAGGCTAAGTTGGCCAGATTTTTATATGGCCTACGAGAAGACGTCGCGAAGACAGTTGAACTGTGCGACTATCGAGATTACCAAGATCTGGTTCACAAGGCCATCCGGGTGGAGAAGCAACTGAAGAAGGGGAACTCCTATCATCCCGCCCATACACCCAACAGGGGCTCAGGCAGCAAGACCCCCCCCTTCGCCAAACCGCCCCCGCCAAAACCGTACACCTCTCCCGCGGCGATGCCACCCCCTCGTCAAGCTTACCCCAACACAAGACCCCCATCACAATCCCAACCGAAACCCAACACCAACACTTATGATGCCCCTCGCCAATCAAGGAGCATCGAATGCTTTAAGTGTTTGGGCAAGGGACACTATGCGAGGGATTGTCCCAACAGAAGAGCCATGGTCATTCGGCCCAATGGGGAACTGTCTAGCGAAGAAGAAGAAGAGGTCCATCCCGTACAACGAGCTCACGAGAGTGAAGCAGAAGTGGGAGAGCTGCCTATGGAAGGTCTCATACTAGTCACCAAGAGAGTTCTGCAAAGCTCCCAAGTATCACCGAAAGCACTCAGCGGGAAAATTTATTCCAATCAAGAGCTATGGTGAATGGGACTCGTGCGCCTCATTATTGATAGCGGAAGCCGTGTCAACGCTGCCAGCGAGGACATGGTTGCTGAACTGGTCTTTGCACTGTTGCCCATCCCAAACCGAATCAACTGCAGTGGGTTGATGACCGGACCTTTGTGAAGGTCGTTAAACAAGTTGAAGTCCCGATAAAGATCGGCAAGTACGAAGATTCCATCACTTGTGACGTGGTGCGGATGCAGGCTACCCACATTCTCTTGGGCAGGCCCTGGCAGTACGACAAGGAGGCCATACACTATGGCAAAACCAACAAATATGCCCTCACCCATCTCAGTAAACCCTACACCCTGCTTCCCCTCACCCCAACCCAAGCTCACCAAGATCAAATTCACCTGGCTAGTAAGGCCGAGAGAAAGAGAAAGAGCGAGGGCAGAGAGAGGAGAGAAAATGGCGAGAAGGTTCAAGGAACCTTGAGTGAGAAAAAAGAGTGTGCATTGATGGGAAACACCCCAAGTGAGCCCGTGAGAAAACAAGAGTGCCTCCCTCCCATGGCCAAAGAGAGGGATTTTAAAAGAGCATTTCTTGGAAACAAGACTTGTTTCCTCATGATTCCAACTCATTGCATGCTAACACTTGATCATGTATCTTCTCTCCCTTTCTATGTGCAGGAAGTTCAAGGAATTCGACGAAGTATTCGATGAGCCGCGAACCCTTCCCCCTATCGCGGCATAGAGCATCGATCGACTCCGCTTCGGGAGCGCCTTTACCCAACAAGGCCGCCTACCGGACCAACCCTCAAGAATCCAAAGAATCCAATCGCAAGTGCAAGAGCTGCTAGACAAGAGGTTCATCCGTGAAAGCCTTTCACCCTGTGCAGTGCCCGTCATACTCGTGCCAAAGAGCGATGGCACTTGGCGCATGTGCATGGACTGCTGTCCCATCAACTCTATCACTGTAAAGTATCGCCACCCTATACCTAGACTTGATGACATGTTAGACGAATTGAGTGGTGCATGTGTGTTTTCAAAAATCGATCTTAGAAGTGGCTATCACCAGATCCGAATGAAGGAAGGTGATGAATGGAAAATTGCTTTCAAAACCAAAATTGGTTTATACGAATGGAATGTTATGCCCTTCGGATTGTCAAATGCACCTAGTACGTTCATGCGTTTAATGAATCATGTCCTGAGGCGTTTAATTGGAAAATTTGTGGTAGTATACTTTGATGACATACTAGTTTATTCTAAAAACCATGAGGAGCATGTTGAGCACTTACGGCAGGTCCTTGACACGCTTAGGTTAGAAAAACTGTATGCCAAGTTTGAAAAGTGTGTCTTCGCATCCCAGGAAGTTAACTTTCTTGGATATGTAGTGGGCGCGAAGGGTGTCAGAGTAGATGAGAGCAAGATCAGTGCCATTCGAGATTGGCCTACTCCTAATTCATTAACTGAAGTAAGATCCTTTCTAGGACTTGCTAGTTTTTACAGGAGGTTTGTTAAGGATTTCTCTTCCATTGCCGCCCCTTTGCATGAGCTGGCTAAGAAGAATGTCGTCTTCGAATGGGGGCAGTCGCAAGAGAAATCTTTTAATGAATTAAAATCTCGTCTGACAAATGCCCCTCTACTCACTTTGCCAAACTTTGACAAAGTGTTCGAGGTAGAGTGCGATGCCAGTGGAATAGGCATCGGTGCTGTCTTGCACCAAGAAGGTCGTCCCATAGCCTTCTTTAGCGAAAAGCTGAGTGGAGCCACCTTGAATTACTCCACATACGACAAGGAGCTAACGTGGAGTCATTATCTATTGCCTAGAGAATTCATAATCCATACGGACCATTTGTCTTTGAAGTATCTTCAGGGGCAAGGAAATTTAAGCAAAAGGCATGTTAGGTGGGTAGAATTCATCGAGTCTTTCTCCTATGTTATTAAGTATAAGAAAGGAAAGGAAAATGTTGTTACTGATGCCCTTTCTAGGAGATATGCACTACTCATGACTCTTGATACGAAGGTTGTTGGTTTCGAATGTTTGAAAAGCATGTATGAGCATGATGCGGATTTCGGTGAAATATTTGTCAACTGTGCTAAAGGTAGCCAGAATGGCTACTATGTGTTTGATGGCTTCCTGTTTAAGTTAAAAAGGTTGTGCGTTCCGAGAGGATCAATGCGCGAAGTCATCATCAAAGAGGCACATGGTGGCGGCCTCATGGGGCACTTCGGTGTTCAAAAGACACTTGAAGCTGTGAAGGAAAATTTCTTTTGGCCCGGCATGAAGAGGGACATCACCAAGTTCTGCGCCAGATGTGTCACATGCCACCAAGCCAAGTCTACTCTACAACCAAAAGGGAAGTACACTCCTCTCCCTACACCTTCTCTTCCTTGGGTTGATATAAGCATGGATTTTATAAGTGGTCTGCCTAGGACGTCGCATGGTCATGATGCTATTTTTGTGGTAGTGGATAGATTTTCAAAAATGGCACACTTCATTCCCTGTCATAAAACTGAAGATGCCTCGCATGTGGCTGACTTATTCTTTAGGGACATCGTGAAATACCATGGCCTTCCGCGATCCATTGTCAGTGATAGGGATTCGCGGTTCCTAAGTCATTTTTGGCGAACCCTTTGGTCTAGATTAGGCACTAGTTTGATGTACTCAACATCGAGTCACCCTCAAACAGATGGCCAAACTGAAGTGACCAATAGGACCCTCACCACATGTAGAATTTGCTTACAACCGAGCCTATCACTCCTCTACATCCCACAGCCCCTTTGAAGTCGTGTATGGCTTCAACCCTTTGACCCCTTTGGACTTAGTAGCCTTAGACTTTGACGAACAAGTAGATATAGAAGGGAAAGAGAAAGCCCAACACATGAAAGATTTGCATACCAGGGTTCACAAGCAACTTGAGAAAGTTAATGAGTCTTATGCAAGAAGGGTTAATAAGGGTAGAAAATTTAGGAGTTTTCAAGTTGGGGACTGGGTGTGGCTGCACTTAAGAAAAGACCGATTTCCCCAGGCAAGAAAAAATAAACTTGCACCAAGAGGCGATGGCCCTTTTCAAATCACTAAGAGAATCGGTGATAATGCATATGTACTAGACTTACCCTGTGATGGATCTTATAATGTACATGCAACTTTTAACGTTTGTGATTTGGCTCCCTTTGAAGGACAAGCAGATTTTGAGAATCCGCGGACGGATTCTCTCGAAGAGGGAGAGTATGATGAGGACATCGCCCCAAAAGACCCTCAAGTTCAAGATGGTCCGCAACCTCAAGCGCGCGCGACCCCTGATCCACTCCAAGGCATTGGCGGACCCATGACTAGGTCCCGGTTGAAGCGAGTTCAAGCAAATCTCCACGCCTTCATGAGGCTCATGGCGCAGGACGACCAAGAGGAATCTCGAGCGAAGTCCTTACAGCTTCGTCAGCTCGGCCTCGCGTTGGATGAAGAATACGCGAAGCCCTTTGGAGTCTTGAGCATAAGTATCCTTGAAGAAGGGAGCAGCCAAACCTTGGTGCGCGAACGCTTGAACCCTAAGAAGACCTCAAGTAAAAACATACTCGCGAAGGCTCTTGGCGAAGGCATTCCCGTGAAGGCACTTGGCGAAGACATCCCGCGAAGCCTCCATACTTAACCGGATAGCCGACCAAGTCCGACAGCAGGGCGTCCTTTCTCTGCAGCTACTCGGGAATGTAGGCATCCCTTTTCGAGGAAAAGACACCGGAACACTTTTTAGGCTAGCTTTTCCTTTTCACCTTTTTGGAAACTTTTACTCTGCACGCATGTCAAAAAGCACTGTTTGCTTTTTGCACGCACGCACGGCTGTACTAAGTCGACTTACTTCTCACAAGCCCTCCACTATATAAGTTAGAAACAACACCATTGTAACGTAGAACATATTATTGAATTTAAGCAATTCGGCTGAAACACTCCCGGGGAGTCATCGGCTTTTGTGTTCTCCATTCTTGCATTTCCATTTCCCTAGTGATCCAGGCAAGAGGATCCAAGCATAATATCTAGTATTGCTTGACCTTGTAGTCAAGAGGTGCTAGATCCCATCTCCATTCCTAGGCATTTTCAAGGGCATTGTCTCACCTCGTAGTGAGGAGGTTCCCTTGGCCGACTTTGTGTTCTTCGTGTTCTTCCTCTGTTTCTGATTCCGTTTTCTGGAAAAACCGCCTCCACCAAGCTAGATCCGAGTTCGTGATCACGAAACCCCCTGTGATCACATCATGGTATATTTGAGCACATTATGAGTTTACCGACGATTTTGTTTATGTTACTTGTTTAGCAAGAATGGTGTCCTACGTGGAGTTTTGTTTCAAGGATCTTGTTACACCAGATCTCTCCACGTGTGTATGTAATCTAAACACTAGGTTTTGGGCTATGCATATGTAAACGCATGCATGTGTGTATATATGTTGCATCAAATATGTATATATAAGGATTGCTCGTGTTCTCATTGTATTTTGGAGCTCATGAGCAGGGCCCATTTCAGTGGGAGCAAGGCACGTCATGTTACATATGTGTATATGTGTGTTTATGTTCAGATGATCTCTTTTGCTTCCGTGGCAAGTTAGTAACATTAGTAGATAGAAAAGCATGGATTATGTGATTAAGTTTGGTGCATATGTTCTGGTGATGGATGTGAGTGAATTTTGTACTATCCATGTTGTAGAAGTGTATTTGGTTGAAGTCGTTTTAAGTTCGGAATTTCTCGATTTCTCCGTCAAACGCAGGGTCAGACCCTTTCGACCTTCCTGCTATGTTCTGGCACACCCCTCCCAAATCAACGAATCTTCAAACAAAAAGGGTTTGGACCACCACACCAAGGGGACTCCGTTTACTGTTTCCCAAGTCCGGTTCCCGCTTCACGCCACCTGGCGTTCTGTATCACGTGAGCTTCCGC
Organism: Stellera chamaejasme; assembly: GCA_024586325.1. Classification (NCBI taxonomy): domain Eukaryota; kingdom Viridiplantae; phylum Streptophyta; class Magnoliopsida; order Malvales; family Thymelaeaceae; genus Stellera; species Stellera chamaejasme. The sequence continues at coordinate 19,179,165 of CM044985.1, read as the reverse complement.
AGAGGGGGTAACATCTAGAGCGTTGAAGACAGCCACCCAACATTAACTTGCTGCAAATCGATCTTTTGGGCACCATTGATGAATTTGATGTGGTTGTAGAAGCCCCCCGCGTCGTGAATTTGTGATTCCAAATAAGATCAATAAGCCAACTTCCAATTTTTGGTAAAACTATGTTTTAGTCCCTAACGTTTGGGTTGGATTTCGTTTAAGTATTTAATATTCAGATTTGATTACGTAGGTCATTGGTGGATAGGTTTGGAACAACTCTAGTACACACACATATATATAACCGGTACAACACACATATATATAACCGGTATAATATTTTCGGTACATCCGAGATAGTCCGGTACACCGATACTGTCTCGTACCATTAAGAAAATGGTACGGCCTCCAGTACGAGATTTTACACCTTGAATCTAAGGCTTTTCTAATAAATGTGCCACTGATACCCACTCGAATACACCGTAAACAACACAAAACCAAATGAAAAGAAACTGAGAAAAAAAAATTGTATGGGGTTTTCAAAATAAATTATTACTTGTTTCAAAAAAAATTATTGCTAATGGAACAACACCTCCAATCTAACATAAATATACTAATATGGAACCCTTTCCAATTATAATCAGAAAAAAATGAATACTGAATTTTGGTGCATCCACATAAGATCCACCTCAGCGCCACACGAGAAACAATTTTCTTTTCCATCTATTAATGGCACATTAATTGCCCCCTATTTTGGATTTAATGCTCAAAAAATAGCACCAGTCAAGCAACCCATTTAATTAGATTTAACGTAAACATTCATCCCTCCATTAACCTAAACATTCATCCCTCCATTAACCTAAACATTCGTCCCTCCATTTAAAACAATTCGATCTTGCGATCTTGCCCTCCCTCCAACTTAATTCTCTGTTGGCATCTCTCTTTCACACACACTTTTCTCTTTCATTGATTTTTCTTTATTTCTCCCTCATTTCATATATTTTCTTTTATTTGCTTTGGATTCAGATTTGGGATCCCTATCGGATCAGAATATTCAAGGTTTCAACTCTGAACATTCCCTTAATTTCGTTTGTATGTTGATTCTGTGGTTTCCTGATTACATATCAGTTTAAGCAACATAGGGTTTTAGGCGTGTGAGGATGGAATCTCAATTCATATTGGAGTTGGACGATGATGATAGCAAAATGACAAAGTTATGATCATGGTTAAAAAAAACGAACCGGTCATTGAACCGTAAAATTAGTGGTTCAAGGTTTAATCGGTCGAATCGGTTGAACTAGTGGTTGGACCGTTACTTTGATATTATTATAAATTATTAATAAAGTACCCATATTATAGAACTGCAACAAAATAATTCATAAAATAATGCATATTTTTAAGAATTAATAAGAACTATTATTATTTACTTAAAAGATGAAAGGTTAAAGTAATAATTGTAAAGAATATAAGAGTTTATTTGTACAAAAAATAAAACTTTGTGGATGATTTAGAGTTAAGTAGATAAAACCCTAATATTGACTCTCACTCCTCAATTAAATTTGAGTTTTTTTCCTTATTTGAGTTTGTTTTTTTTATAAAAAAAACAAACTCAAACGCCGGTTCATTGGTTTTCGGTTTAATTGGTTTTGACCGGTGTTTGACAAATGTGGTGCAAAATCAATAACCGGACCGGACATGCAGCCGGTTCACGGTTTAACCGGTCTGACCGTCCGGTCCGGTTCTTTTAACTATGGTTATGATCAGAAAATTTCCTTCTTCCCATGTCTTTTATAGGAGTATCATGATAGTACAAACTTGTAAACGGGTACAAGTGAAACTTTGGTCATCATACAATAAGTTGATATACAAAATATGAACTTGACAAAAGTTTGGTGAAGCATAAGGGTTTTTGGTTGTTTCTGTGTTTGAACCGCATGGATGAGCATAGACAATGAGTTAATTAGCGACCAAGCCTTTGATGAATGTTTTCTGCAAGCACGTAAAGGACTGCGCATCAAACAAAGGCAATTTTAAAGGATAAACGATGGGTGTGAGGAGAGGAGGAGGGGGGCAGTTCCGCGATTTGGAGAGGGGAGAGGAAGAGGCTGATGGTTTGAGGAAAAAGAAGAAGGGTTGGGTCGGTTTAAAAGGGCTTACCGCGTCCTTACCGCGCGCATGGCCGGGGTTCACCGCGGCCTGGCGCGGTAAGGCCCAAGCCCACGGGCTTACCGCGTTCTGGGGCGCGGTAAGGCCGCTGTAAGCCTAGATGGCACCAATTTCAGCTTTTTTTTCCCCATATTTTGCAAACGTGCGTGGATATTGTGGGCCCCACTTTAATGCGGCCCAAATGTGTCCCGGTGCGCGTTAAAAAATTATAATTTGATCCAAATATTTTGAAAACTTGCAATTTGATCCTAGATTTGTAATTCCATCCATTTTTCAAAATCATACAATTGGAACTTAAAACTGTTGTTTGTCCAAAGATACATTCAAAAAATTTAAGATTGTTGTCGAATTACACCATACAGTTTACTATATTTCCACCGGATCATCGTCATTGTCATCTTCTTCCGGTCGGTTGACCAAATGATCTATGTTCTCGGGATGTGCATGATGATCCAATAATAATGGGGTCACATCTTGTCCTGGGCGTATACTTTCACCAATTGTCGTCAACTCTTGCAACGGATTAGCTGTACCTATCTCCGGCTCTTGCATCGAATTTTCACTAGCTCTAAGATGATACGTCATAAATTATGCATTCTTGTTACACCCACCTCGACGTTTTGGAATTTTCCGGCGAATGTCTGCCGAAAGCGTGAATTCTGTAAATTATCGGAACAATATTGGAATATGATAAATTATTGGAATTCAATGTTTGGGAGTGAATTTGAAGTTATTTATAAGTGTTTTATGTATTGGATGACATTTATCGAGTTCCGGGACGTTTTGCGAAAAATTGGTTCCGGAGGGCAAAATGGTCACCGGTGGGGAAAATTAGGAGATAATCACAAGGGATTATCTCCTAATTGTAGCTGGCTCTTTTATGAGTAAATTGTGAAGATATTTCTTGGTCAAGTCAAGGGTATGGAAGCCCATACTCTTACACATCTCCACCTTCCACCAATCATTTTCTTCCACCATTTCTTTTCACTCACATAATTAATAAAATTACCCATTTTCACTCTTTAAGTCCGAAACTCTCTCTCAATCTCAGCCATTTCATCTCATTTCTTCTAACTCTCACTCAAATAATTGAAGAGCAAAAGCTACAAAGCTTAAGAGCAACACCTCTCTCCTTTGCTGGCCAGAACACTTCTCCTCTGTTCGTGGCTGATTCTGCTCGTCTGGAGTTCGAATTGGCTTTGGTGGTAGTTAGAAGAAATCTTCCTTAACCTCTTGGCTACAACTTTTCTGAAGGGGCCTTGGTCCAAAAACGTCAGGAAGACCTCCAAATCTGAGCTGCACGAAAACGGGTCTGCTGTGATGTTTGTGCTGAAAACTCCAACTTGAAGTTTTGGGTCTTGGATCTTCATCCAGCAAGTCTACCACTTCTTCTACCTTCCAAATCAGCTGTTTTCAAGGTGAGGTTGAGTGGTTTTGGTTTGATCTTCTTGTGTTTGAAATAACCATAGAAAGGAGCTCACTTGTGTTCTTGTTTTCTTGGACAAGTCCAAGGGGTTGGAGGTTATCTTTGTTCCAACAGCAGCACCATCTAAGGGTGGAGTGAATTTCAGCAAGGTGAGGAACCCCTTGTTAAGTTTTATGAAATTTTGGTTGTTGGTTGGTGTTGATCTTCATGTATGTTGGTGTTTGATACATGTTAAGCATGTTTTGTTTTTGAAAATTCATGAAAACACAAGTGTTGGAAAAAATCAGCAAGGGGCCGAAAATTTGAGATGGTGTTTGATGATGTTTTCTTGGTTGAACATGGAAAAGAAGCATGTATTTAGCATGTTTGGCATGTTTTAAAGTTAGGGTAAAAATTGGAATTATTTGGTGAAGATTGGTATTAAGGCCGAAAGTTTGGGGTGTTGTTGCAAAATATGGAAAAGTTTGGGTAAAAGTGCAACTTGGGTAAAATTGAAGTATTTCGCTAAGAATTGTGGAAATAAGGTTTTCTACAAAATTTTGAATCAATATGACACTTGGTAAAATTTTGGGGCAAGATTGTCAGTTCTTAAGAAGTTAAGGACTAAAGGTGTAATTGTTCGGAAGTTAAGGAAAGGTGAACCATACTAAGTGTAAAGTTGGTTATTGAACACTTCTTGGAATTTAGTGCCACTTTGTGAAGTTTGGGTACTTTTGCAAACCTCTGAAAAGTTGAGGGACTTAAGTTGTATTTAAGGATAAATTCCCAACATAAGGAACTTTAGTGAAGTAACTAAAGTTATTTCTGTGTTTCTAATTCTGGCAGACTGATTCTGCATTTTCTGGGATACTACTGTGGAGCGTCTGGGGACCCCAGTAGATTATCTGTAAGGGGTTTAACTTACTTAATGCGCATTTATGTGTATTAGGTTAGTTAAGGGCTAGTACTCGGGTCGAGGGTGGGGCCCAGTGACTCCCGGGGCTAGTCACAAGGTACGTAGTGGTTTGCAGGGTTTTTATTTCTGGACTATATGCATATCGGGGGTCGACGACGGACCCATTTATGTTATTATTTCTGGACTTCTGCTATATCGGATCTGCATATCGAGGGTCAACAATGGACCCGTTATATGTTCTGTACCGGCTTAGGCCGTTTCTGTGATAGTTAGGGGACGTACGCCCCTTCGCTGGTACCATGCGCTCTGATCCCGATAATCGGCGTGAGCTTAACAAGCCGCCGTAGGGTGCTGTCAATGGTCGGGGACCACCTGTATGGGTTATGTACCACCTGTTATCGACTGATGGGAACGCCAGTGATTCTGGTATGCCAACCATGGTCGTTAACACAATCCGACGGGACTTCTGAGCATCATGACTCTGCATATCATAATACTTTTAGGATTGGGATATCTGCTAGATCATTGCATGCTAACCCTTTTGTGCAGGCAAAAATGTTTTTAAAGTTTTGTTTTGACCGTTTCGTACCTACCCCCTTACTGGGTTCTTTCGAGAACTCACCCCCCACATATAACATTTTCAGGGGATCTGGGCAAACGACCTGCGGAGTAGACCTCTCGCGGTGTTCGTTCTGCATTCTGTCTGTTCTGAGGTATTTATCTGTTTATGTCTGGGGGTTTTCTCGTTAGATCCCTTCTGTGATCTGCGTTTGGACTATCTGTGCTGTCTGACGTTATTTCTCCTTTGTATGTTTAGCAGCAGACAGCTTTGTTTGGCGAAGTATAATTCTGTCGTATGGCTCGGCTCAGTAGGCGTAGTATGCATATTAGTTATCTCTGCATTCGGATTTCTGGTCTGTATAGTTTATTCGTGGGAGTTTTCGACCCTACGCAGAGGGCGGAACTCCTTCTGCATGTATTATCTGTATTCTGCTTAAGTTTTTTGCGCGCGCGATATACTGTAAGAACCACTAACGTGTCTCGGGTGCATGTTTAGGACTTGTAAGACGTCGTAAAAATCTGCAAACACGTAACAACCTTAAAACCGAAAGATAACGTTTTAAGGGATGGGTTTTTGGGACCAAACCCTTTTAAGAGAAAATTCCGCGATCACCCGCCACCGATACCTCCAACCTCTGCAAGAAAGATGCTTCCGCTAGTTCCGGGGGCGGTGGGGTGACAATTCTCGCGGACTGGTAAAGCCGTTGGAGCCGCTCAGAGATTGGTAGATAACGTAAATTCTTTTTAGCTTTTGGTTTCTGATTCGCCCCACGTTCTTCGAACCGTTCCGCACCACATACTCTACAATTGTTTAAGTTTTCATATCTACCGTCAAACAACATGCAATTGTTCTCACATGCATTGTCACCCCATCGCCCCCGTAAACTGGCGGAAAAGTCTTACTTGCGGAGGTTGGAGGTATCGGCAGCGGGTGAATACGGAATTTCCTCTAAAAAGGGGTGTGGACCCGAAACCCGATACTTAAAATATTTTCCTTCAAGTTTTAAGGTTATTACGTGCTTGCAGATTTTAAGACGTCTTACTAGTCCTAAACCTACACCCGAGACACGTTAGTGGTTTTACAGAATATCGCGCGTGCAGAAAACATAAGTAGATAATAAGTCATACAGGAGGAAGGAGTTCTGCCCTCTTCGTAGGGTCGGAAACTCCCCACGAATAATATACAGTTTAGGTCCAAATACTAAAAGTGTCTAATATGCAGTCTACACCTACAGAGCCGAGCCAAAAAGCGGAATTATACCTCGCTAAAAAAGTCATGCTGCTGCTCGAAATATACGTAATGCAAAACGAACACCGCGGAGGTCTACTCCACAGTCGTTTGCCCGGATTCCCGAGAAAAGCGGGTCCGTTGTAGACCCCCGATAAGCAAATCCGATATAAGCTAAGTCCAGAAAAATAATAAATCCTGCAAACCGCTATGTACCATGTGACTAGCCCCGGAAGTCACTGGGCCCCACTCTCGACCCGAGTACTAGCCCTTAACTAACCTAATACACATGCATTGCGTATTAAGAAAGCTAAACCTCTTACCTCGACAGAAACAGATATCTACTATGGCCCCCTCAAGCTCACAAGCAGTATCCCAGAAAATGCAGATTTAATCTGCCAAAATCAGAAACACAGAATACTCTAGTTAATTAACTACAGTTCCTCAGTTTGGGAATTTATCCAAAATTATCAATTAAGTCCCCCAATTTTTCAGAAATTTGCAAACTTGCCCAAAACTTTACAAAGTTGCAAAAAGTGACAACTTTATACTTATAGTGTCCATAGTTACTTCCATAACTTAAAGTGGCTAGCTTTCCTTTAACTTATCCAAGTTTGCACTTTTTACCCAAACGTTTCCATAAAGTGCATTTTGGTACTTAACTTTTACTAAGTTACAAAATATCCAATTTTGTCAACTTTTCAACACAAATAACTTTTCAACCCAAAAATCATCCAACAATTCGGCCTCTTCAAGAAAAAACAACCAACATGTTTTTTCACAATTTCTCAAGAACAAAACATGTTCATCATGCAACCAACTTTTGAAGATCGAATCATCCAACAACCAAACTTCATAAAAATTAACAAGGATGTTCATAAACTTTATAAACTTGTCCCACAAAGCAAATCAATGCTGAAACTTGTAGATCAACCTAGGATGAGCTGCTGTTGAGACAAATCCATCACCAAAATCCTTCAAAAAATTCGGCCATGAAGAACAACAAGATGGATGAGTTTTTCTTCCATGTTTAAACTTCAAAAACATGAATATCCAACCAAAAAGAACTCAACCATACCTTGAAGTTACAGATTTAGGAGTCTAGAAAGTAGTAGAGCTTGGTTTGTTGAAGGTCCAAGCTCAAAACTTTAAGAAATGAACTTTGGAAACCGGGCACAGCCCTCTTAAACTGTCTCGACTTCTCCCGCTTGCACGAGTTTAGAGGGCCTTCCTCTCACTTTTGGCTCTTTCTTCCTTCAGAAACGTTGTAGCTCATCTCCCTGTCGGCGCTCTTGAATGGCGTAACCCAACCACCTCTCGTGAAACAAATGGGAGAACTCCTCCCAAGTCATCCCCGAGTCGGTGTGCCTCATCTCCCTGTACTGTGTCACTCTGTCTCTGTCCACTCCCTGCCACCAGTTGTGTGCAACGTCACGTAGGTAGAAAGTGGCAAGAGAAACCATCTGCTCGGATGGTAGGTGGAGTCTCAGCAAGAGTCGCTCAATATTAGACAGCATGCTCTCGGCTGTATCTGGCCCTGATCTGCCCGAAAACTTGGGCGGGTTGAAGCGCTGCAGGTGCTCCATCATCCTGACCTCGTCGTACCCCACGACGCTCTCGCTACGCGGCCTCAGAGTCCCGCGAATATCCCAGGAATCAGAATCTGAGTCATCCCTAGATCGGCGACGACGAATCGGCGATCGCTCTCTCTAAGCCCTGCAGGCTGTACAGGTAGTGCAGGCGGTGCTGGCCACTGCCGGGGACCTCCTGGAGTGAGAGCGATCCTATGACTCGGTGTCAGAGGGTGTACCAGTCAGTGCGGAGTGATCGGTGTCGCTCTCCCGATCAGACAACAGATCCCCAGAATCAAAGACACTGTTCAGAGCGGTACGTATTTGTCCCAAAACCTCCACAAGGTTGACGCGCTCCTGGTGTCGAGCAGATCTAGGTTGGGGTTGAGGTGAGGGCTGTCGAGCTTGAGAGTGTACCCTCCTCTCGGGGTCACTATGAATAGAGGGGTCTGAAATGTCAGTACGAGTAGCGCGGTCGCGTCTCGTGTTGACCATCTGAAATTCCCAATGAAATAGACAGAAAAGACAATTAATCTCCATGTTAGCAAACAACAGTTTCCTAATGGCTCTGTAGTGTAGATGATATGCATACTAACTTAAACAGAAAATTTCAGCAACAATTCCTTTGCTTGCTTACTTTGAAAAGACCCAGATAATCCATATCCTTCGTGGATTATCCTGGCGCGATATCTGTTTTAACCACTTACTTGAGTTTCCAGATTATGCTAGGTTTTGGTGTCAACTAACCAACCCTAAATCTACCTAAAGTTCTTGAATAATTTTAGTAAAAGTTAGCTACTCTTTTAGTTAAATTACCCCAGAACTAGTAGTGTAGTTTTGGTCGGAAAGTCTAACCATTCCTAACTCTAACCTTAGGCTCTGATACCAAATTGTCACCTCACCGTCCCCGGAAACTGGCGGAAACGTCTTACTTGCGGAGGTTGGAGGTATCGGCGGTGGGTGAATACGGAATTTCCTCTAAAAATGGGTGTGGACCCGAAACCCGACCCTTAAAACATTTTCCTTCAAGTTTTAAGATTATTACGTGCTTGCAGATTTTAAGACGTCTTACTAGTCCTAAACCTACACCCGAGACACGTTAGTGGTTTTACAGAATATCGCGCGTGCAAAAAACATAAGTAGATAATAAGTCATACAGGCAGAAGGAGTTCTGCCCTCTTCGTAGGGTCGGAAACTCCCCACGAATAATATACAGTTTAGGTCCGAATACTAAAAGTGTCTAATATGCAGTCTACACCTACAGAGGCGAGCCAAAAAGCGGAATTATACCTCGCTAAACAAAAGCTGCTGCTGCTCAGAATATACAGAATGCAAAACGAACACCGCGGGAGGTCTACTCTGTCACAGACCGTGTACAGTGCCAAGATATTGTCCGCTTTGGGGTTATGGCCCAGCCTTTTCCCCCTCACAGTTTTGTTTCTAACGGAATGGATGGTCTTGGGGTTACGGCCCAGTCTTTTCCCCCTCAATCCAACATCCGTTAAAAGGCCTCTTGAAACCCGACCCTTAAAACATTTTCCTTCAAGTTTTAAGGTTATTACGTGCTTGCAGATTATAAGACGTCTTACTAGTCCTAAACCTACACCCGAGACACGTTAGTGGTTTTACAGAATATCGCGCGTGCAAAAAACATAAGTAGATAATAAGTCATACAGGCAGAAGGAGTTCTGCCCTCTTCGTAGGGTCGGAAACTCCCCACGAATAATATACAGTTTAGGTCCGAATACTAAAAGTGTCTAATATGCAGTCTACACCTATAGAGACGAGCCAAAAAGCGGAATTATACCTCGCTAAACAAAAGATGCTGCTGCGAAGAATATACAGAATGCAAAACGAACACCGCGGGAGGTCTACTCTATCACAGACCGTGTACAGTGCCAAAATATTGTCCGCTTTGGGGTTACGGCCCAACCTTTTCCCCCTCACGGTTTTGTTTCTAACTGAATGGATGGTCTTGGGGTTACGGCCCAGCCTTTTCCCCCTCAATCCAACATCCGTTAAAAAGCTCGAGTGCAGACTTTTGACATAATCCGGGTACCTTTGTTTTATTGATTGGTTGTGATGTGATTTTGTGCTATGAACATGATCTGCTTCTATGTTTAAGGTTTTGGATTTTGGTTTTGTGATTCTGAGACGAAATTCAGCATCATGCATTGCATTACACTACAGAGCCTTAGACTACTGCTGCTAGCTTTTGGTAGAGAGAAAGAGTTAACTGTTTCGGACTTTTTGGATTTGGGATAATTTTGTATTTGGTTGGATTGGTTTAAAGAAATGGTTACCACACGCAGACAACGTGATTGGGTACCGCAGGGTCGGGACCGGGATCCCACACCTCCGAGGTTTAGGAGTTGGGTTCAGCGTAACCCAGGACCTGAACAACCACACTCACCACCCCCGAGGTTTCCGCAGCCCAGGGACCCCCTCCCAATTTGGTATAGGTATTGGGATGGGTTGGCTGTTGAAGAATTTTGTGCACCCCGAGCGGGTTGCGGCCGGGTGACCCGGCTCCGGTTTTAGCCTCGCGGTCACGTTTTCGGCGTTCAGGCGGCTCCCGAGCCCTATCCGAGTATCATTTTGGCGAACCCTTCCGTATTTGAGGTCGTGTGGGTCCCCCAGACATTTCTGCCGAAAATATTTTTCTCGCGCCGGGGGGTTGTCGGGGTCGCCTCGGGACGTACAGCGGGCTCGGTAGCACTCTCGAGATCTCAGTTTGGGAAGCCGTTTGCAGTTTTGGAGTCGTGAGAATGTCCCGGAGGTGTTTGTGGAGTTTAATATTTGGGGCGGGACGTTCGGTTCCGGGCGATCCCGGGGCTCGGGATGGAAATTTTCTAGCGGCTTTGGGGTAAGTTGTGTTATAATTTAAGATGGAATTTATGGGTATTTTTTATAGAATTTTTGGAGTGACGGAATTTCGGTTCAGGTTGACACGCTCGCACGTCGGGTTTTGGTTCGGGTTCAGCGAGCTCGGTAGGACACTCCGGAATGGTAAATGAATTTCTGAAAAATGTTTTGTGAATGTTATAATATTCTGAAGATTGTGTCCAAGTTTTGTTAATTTTGGAATTCGGTAATTATTTTTGGGCAAAAAGAATTGGAACTTTCGGGAAAATTGGGAGTTAATTAGTAATTGGCCACAAAAATAAAAAGTAATCAGCATGGGCAGCAGCAGCTCTTTTTCGGCAGCAAGTTGGGATGGGTTAGAGGACACTTGGCTATTTTTGATTTAAGGAAGAGAGGGATGGGTTATAAAGAGAAGGGAAAATACTTATATGACTTATTATTACATAAAATGAGATATATCTCATCTTCTTTTCATTTCTTCTCTTCTTCTTCTTCCTCTTGCTCTTGCTGCCGACGCCACCATTGAAGCACCTCCAAGCTTGAACTTCTTCTTCTTGGTAGAAATCAAAGAGAAATTGGATGCTACTTGTGGTAAGCATCCTCCCTACTCCTCTTTTCTCATTAGTTTTGAAGTTTAGTGAAGAAAAGAGAAGTTTTGGTAAATGATGGGTTTGTTCTTAGCTATAAGCTAGGATGATTCTCTTCCTCCCATGTTTTAGTATGTTGTTCTTGGGTTGTAGGAGAGTGTTAATCAAGTGTTGGATTTTGGAAAACACATCTTGGATGAAGAACTTGTGTTGGCCGAATTTTAGGGAATAAATTCCAAAATGGTGTGTGTTTGTTATCTTGTTTCATGCTTCAAGTATGTTAGTCCTAGCATGATTCTAAGCTTATGTATGGATTCAATTTGATGGAAAACAAGTTGAGGTAAAAATCCCCAAATGGCCGAAATTATGGGTTGATTTTCAAAGATGGATTTTGTTGTTTGGATGCAATTGGATAGCATGCTTGGTTTAGAAGTGAAATTGGTGATTAGAATGGTTGTTTGGTAGCTTGAATGGATTGAATTGGAAGTTGGATAAAAAGTTGGTTAAGAACCGAATTTTGGAATGATTCTTTTTCAATGTTAGAGTTCCATCTTGGTTAAATTGGATGCTAATATGGTGTTGGGGTTGAATTTGGGAGTGGATGGAAGTTTGAAATGTTGAATTCGGTTAAGAAATGGAAAAGTTACAATTAAGCGGGATTATCGGAAAATGGCGGGTAATGAAGGGTTTAAGGTTGGATTTGATCAGTTCTGCTTATTGTATGATGTTTGTCAATGTATAATCTTGCATTGTCTAGGTTGGTTCTGAATTCTGACGTTTCTGTGAAAATCTGGAATTTTACGGAAATTCTGCCGGATTTTCGGTTTTGGGGTCGGGGGTTGTAATTTGGTAGTGTGGTTGATAAGGATGCTAATTCAACTTGGTTTGACAGATTCTGAGGTTCAGAGGTTAGGAAAAGAGGAGTTCTAAGTTTCGGGGCACGGTGTAGGTGTTGTCCAGAATCGGTCCAATACTCTGGATTTTGAGGTAAGGGTTTGGTTCTGTTGTTTTGGTAAGCTAAGTATATGTTTTGGTTTCATTTTCTGTTCTGCTAGTATTTCGGAATATTATGCCCTTGGGCATATTCTGTAGTTTGTAGGAGTATGTCTTATGGCATACTCTGTCTGTTAACATTACGACAGTTGTGGGTTCGCTACCCCAGCTGGTGCACCATGCTTCTGTAATAGCTTCGGCTTCTGACTCCCTTAGTGGAGGCCGCTGCCCGATTTATTATAAGGGTTATGTCGATTTAGAATCGCACGTCCTTCGGGACTACGATCTATTTTCTTTACATGCATGTTATTCCGTATTCTGTTGCATATATTGCTATCTTTCTGTTTTGCAGGGTTACATATACTTACCTTACCCCAAATCCCTTACGGGTCCTTTTAGGACTCACCCTTTTTTTGGGTTCTGTTTTTGGGTTTCAGGTAGACCTGATAAGCGGCCTGCGGAGTAGGTTTCCGTGAGGCTTCTACCTCGGTTGTGTTTTGCAGCAGCTTCACCTTGCGGGCTGGGATTTTGTCTACTTGGTCTGAATCCCGCGCGAGGTATTTGTTGTTTAGGCCTAGGGTTGGCTCTGTAGCTGCATGTGCATATTTTCTGGTTTGCTGTGATGATTGTATATTTGTATATACTTATATATTCTGTTCTGTGCATGTTCTGAGCGCTTGGCGCTTGCTAGACACCTTAGGTTCTGTGAACTCTGTATGTATATATGTTTTGGTGCGTAAGCACTCGTCCACGGAGGGCGGGGCTTACTCTGTTGTTAATGCATGAATTGTGTGTTTGAATTTTATTTTCAGTTATATGCGCGAAATATTTGTTAGGTTGCTTCCATAATCCTTTCGCTCTTTGGGTCCGCTACGCGCGGCGGGTCTCGATGGACCTGCCATTCCTATTCATTCCGGCTTCCGCTTCCGGCGTCCCGGCGCCCCCGCCTCCGCAACCGGGCTCGGGTGGCGTGCGGTGACAAGTTGGTATCAGAGCAGGTAAGTGACCATATTGGTCGTCAGTGGTGACTTGTAGTGACAACTATTGTTCTACATTTTATTTTAGAATGGTTTGGTACGGAGATTGGCCACCTCCTTACTCGAACCACTTCAAAATAAAATTGTGGAGCAAAGTTGATCCTTCAAGTTATCCTGATAGTTGCAGAGTACGGAATCCAGAATTTCGGGACTTTGGTAAAAGTGTTACAAGTAAAGGATTGTGGAAAAGTTTCAGGTACGTAAACTTGTGTGTTAGGAAAAGATTTGGTGAAATAAGCATGAATTGCTTCTGTGATTCTGTGAAATGCATGATTCTATTGTTTTGCAAAATAACTTCTGAGTTAAGTACTGCATTGCACTACAGAGCCTTAGAAAGCTGCTGCTAGTTTCTGTAGGGATTAGAGGTAACTGATTGTTTTGGACTCTGTTTGGTCCGAAATGTTTCAGGAATGGTTAACACGCGCCGACAGCGTGATTTGCGACCGGAGGGAGGGGACCGTAATCCCACACCTCCGAGAGGTAGAGAGCAGAGACAGGGACATTCTGGGCCAGAGCGGGTACATACCCCGCCACCGGTTGTACAGCAGGGTCAGGGGTCTACCACTGCTTTGGTTCATGTGCTGGAGCAGGTCCAGCAGTTGTTGAGGACACTAGTACCGGAACAGGTTCCGGTACAGTCACAGGTGCAGGAGGATTCGGTCGTGGCACCGTCTGTGCATACTGATGGGAGAGTGAGTAGCCACACCCGGACTACCACCCATACTCATGTACGGGCCCGATCTGAGAGTGAGTCTGAGGAGGACGCGAGCGCAGAACCCGCGATCTCGGAGGATACGACTGCAGCGTAGCTCCGTAGCTCGCTCCGATCGCTCGACCAGAGACTTATCAGCCCCTCGGCGGCGACGAGGGTTATTGAGCTGGATTCTCGATACCACCCGTCGGACCCACCGACGACGGGAGGTTCGGGGCATCACTCGATTCGATGATGTCCGTTTGTTGGAGAGGTTCCAGCGGTTGAACCCTAGGAAGTTTGATGGTAAGGGAGGCCCCGAGGCAGCGGAGACCTGGTTTATGGAGATTGACAAGCTCCTGGGGAGGTTACATTTACCTTCCACAGTGATGGTATCCCTTGCCACGTTCAATCTGCAGGAGGGAGCAGATCATTGGTGGAGGAGCCTTCAGGGCAATCTGAGGGCGAATGCGGGGCTAGCACCCGATCAGGAGTTGGATGTTACTTGGGAGTAGCTTTACACACTGCTCCATCGGAGGTTCATCGGGGCTGCAGCTAGGGATCTGCGACAGCACGCTTTGATGAGCTTCAGCAGGAGATAGGACTGCCGCAGAGTATGAGCGTGAGTTTGACAGCTTATCCACTACGTACCGCAGCAGTACCACGGTATGGAGGAGGAGAAGGCGAAGAGGTTTATCCGTCGACTGCGCCCCGAGTACAGATGGGCTCTGAGGCCGTTGGACATTACTACTTACGGGGAGGCAGTCCACAAGGCTCAACTCCTCGAGCAGGAGGACGTTGAGAGTCGCCTCACCTCGCAGAGAGGTCAGGGGACTTCGAGGGGTTCCACACAGCAGGACCCCGGCAGGGTTCTCGACGGCGCAATGCACTGGGCAGTCTAGTGGAGGCAGGGGGAGCACCACCCTCACGACCTTGTCCGACTTGTGGTGGGTATCACCCGGGTCGACCTTGTTACCGGCAGGAGGGTCGATGTTTGCGATGCGGGTCGGATACTCACTGGGTACGGGACTGCCCTCAGACGGTGGGGCAGGGTTCTGGTAGTTTTCAGCGTCCGCAGTCTCGGGCACCGCCCAACGCGCCGCGAGGGCGTGGGTTTCAGCGGGGTGGCCCGAGACCTCAGCAGCGACCACAGCTTCAGCCACCCCCTCCACCGCAGCAGCCTAGGGCAGGACGCGTTTTTCAGATAGAGCAGGGAGGTCCTAGTCAGCGAGGAGGCCCTAGTCATCAGGGAGGACCCAGTCAGCAGGCGGGCCCCAGCCAGCAGGGAGGCTCGACTCAGCAGGGAGTCTTGCAAGGTACTGTATTTCTGAACGATACATCTGTTCATGCGTTATTTGATACGGGAGCATCTATTTCTATTGTAGCACAGAAATGTGTTACATCTCTACACCTGCCTGTTAGTACTTTGCCGCAGATGTATTTAGTAAAAACTGCTGGGAGTCAGCTGCTTTTCCAATGGGATGGTTCGGGGTTGTACGATATCCGTAGGCGGGCATCAGATAGTATCGGACTTGTTGGTTCTGGACACGCCGAACTATGATGTTATTCTTGGGATGGATTGGCTATCCAAGAATTCTGTGCACATTGATTGTGCAGCCCGTACCATTATGGTTTCTGGAGAGGTACTACCTCTCACGACTCCGACGGGTTTGACTATCGCACAGCATAGTACAGAGTTGCAGATTCTGGACCAGCTGTCGGTAGTTGGTGTAGGGGAATGTTTTGATCTGAATGAGGCGGATACTAGGTTGAAGCTAGCTAGTATACCGGTAGTTCGAGATTTTCCGCAGGTATTTCCGGAGGAGTTGCCCGGATTACCACCAGAGCGGGAAATTGTGTTTGAGATCTACCTGCAGTCGGGTACTGCTCCGATATCTATTCCTCCTTATCGGATGCCCATTTCTGAGATGCAGGAGTTAAAGAAGCAGTTGGAGGAATTACAGCAGAAGGGCTTCATCCGACCGAGCACTTCGCCGTGGGGTGCTCCGGTTCTGTTTGTAAAGAAGAAAGATGGGACGCTCCGACTTTGCATAGACTACAGACGGTTGAATGCCCTTACTGTGAAGAATAAGTATCCGTTGCCGAGGATTGACGATCTTTTTGATCAACTTCGGGATTCGAGAGTTTTCTCAAAGATTGATCTGCGATCTGGATACTTTCAGCTTAGGGTGAAGGAGGAGGATATACCTAAGACTGCTTTCCGCACCCGGTATGGACACTTTGAGTTTACGGTCATGCCATTTGGGCTGACCAATGCTCCGGCAGCATTCATGGATCTGATGCATCGGGTGTTCCGGCCGTACTTGGACTCATTTGTGGTGGTCTTTATTGATGATATTCTGATATATTCTCGGGATGCGGACTCGCATCGGGAGCATCTGAGGGTAGTTCTGCAGACGCTTTGGGAACATCAGCTTTATGCTAAGTTCTCAAAGTGTGAGTTCTGGATCCGGGAGGTCACCTTTCTGGGACACGTTATTTCTGAGCATGGTCTGTCTGTGGACCCAAAGAAGGTGAGGGCAGTTCAGGACTGGAAACAACCTACCACGGTACGGGGGATCAGGAGCTTCCTAGGGTTAGCAGGATATTATCGGAGGTTCGTACCGGGGTTTTCTATTCTGGCATCTCCGCTCACGCAGTTGACCAAGAAGGGTCAACCGTTTATCTGGTCTGATAGGTGTGAGCAGAATTTTCAGGAATTGAAGCGGCAGTTGACTAACGCTCCGATTCTGACTCTTCCAGATCCGAGCTTACCGTATGTGATTTATACGGATGCTTCCACATCCGGTTTGGGGTGTGTGCTAATGCAGGATCGGAATGTGATAGCTTATGGGTCGAGGCAGCTGCGACCGCATGAACTGAACTATCCGACACATGATCTAGAGTTGGCTGCAGTGATCTATGCGCTGAAACATTGGAGGCATTATCTGCTTGGTAACAAATTTCAGATTCTTACCAACCATAAGAGTCTGAAATATCTGTTTACGCAGAAGGAGCTTAACATGAGGCAGCGCAGATGGCTCGAATACATTAAGGACTATGATTGTAGTATCGAGTACATCTCTGGCAAGGGCAACACGGTTGCCGATGCACTGAGCAGGAAGTATACCGGGTTGGTCAAGGGAGGAGATGTTGGTGACCGATCCGAGGAGAGTGATCTGACGTGCCTTTGGCACAGGTGGCAGCTCTGGGAGCGTGCTCAGGTATACACACTTACTATACATTCTGAGTGGCTTGATAGAGTGCGCGAGGCGCAAGGTAGAGATCCGGGGCTGAAGAAGTTATCTGGGGAGGATAAGGGGTCTTTGTTACCGACATTTCAGTATAGGCAGGGAATGCTATACTACCGAGACCGCCTTTATGTACCGGAGGATCAGGAGCTCCGGAATGAGATTTTAGAGGAGGCACACTCGAGCAGATTGAGCATTCACCCCGGGAGTGAGAAGATGTATCAGGATCTGCGTACTCACTTCTGGTGGCCTGGGATGAGGAGGCACATTGCCACACATGTGTCTAGGTGTGCCGTTTGTCAGCAGGTGAAGATTGAGCACCAGAAACCGGCAGGGACACTGCAGACTTTGCCCATTCCAGTTCGGAAGTGGGGCAATGTTACTATGGATTTTCTGACTGCACTGCCCCTGACACGGTCTCGCCATGATGCTATCTGGGTTATTGTGGATCGGCTGACAAAGTGCGCACACTTTCTGCCTATTCGGATCACGGACCCTCTGGAGAAGCTTGCCCGGCTTTACATCAGGGAGATCGTACGATTACATGGAGTACCAGACTCCATTGTATCTGACCGTGATCCGCGTTTCACGGCACGGTTCTGGAGGGCTTTTCATGAAGCACTGGGCACGCGACTCCATCTGAGCACAGCTTATCACCCACAGACTGACGGGCAGTCGGAGCGGGTGATTCTGATATTGGAGGTTATGCTGCGAATCTGTACTTTGAATTTTGGAGGAGATTGGGACCAGCAGTTACCTTTGTTAGAGTTCTCGTACAACAACAGCTTCCAGACTACGATTGGCATGACAACATATAAGGCGTTGTACGGGAGGTGGTGTATGACACCACACTGCTGGACCGATGCGTCTTATAGGTTTGAGTTGGGACCCGAGCTTATTGAGGAGACTACGGCGAATATCTTATTGATACAGGCGCGTATCAAAGCCGCGAACGACCGCACCACTACTTATGCGAACCGCCGCCGTAGGGCTCTGGAGTTTGAGGTTGGGGATAGGGTTTGGCTCAAGGTAGCACCTATCCGCGGGACGATGAAGATTTGGAAAGAAGGGCAAGTTGGCCCCACGGTATATCGGTTTTCATGAGATTCGGGTCGGTAGGGTGGCATACCGGTTGGCATTACCCCTAGTCTGCTTGTTTTATGTGGTGTCTTCCATGTCGCATGTTGAAGAAGTGCATTTAGCTTGATCCGACTGCAGGATTCCAGTGGAGGAGGTACAGTGCAACCCGATCTTTCTTATCGGGAGGTGCAGCCTTTAGGATAGGGATGTCGTGAGACTCAGTAGCAAGTTGATTCCCATGGTCAAGGTTCCAAAGTCACATCATCCGATTGTTCTTAGACTTGGGAGAAGATTTGGACATTCTCGTTGGTAGCGAGCAAGATCTGTATGGATGATACAACTCTTGGAGGACCAAGAGTCCTAAGGGGGAGAATGTTACGGTCACCCCGAGCGGGTTGCGGCCGGGTGACCCGGGCTCGGTTTTGGCCTGCGGGTCACGTTTTTCGGCGTTCAGACGGCTCCCGAGCCCTATCCGAGTATCATTTTGGCGAACCCTTCCGTATTTGAGGTCGTGTGGGTCCCCCGGACGTTTCCGCCGAAAATATTTTTCGGGCGCCGGGGGGTTGTCGGGGTCGTCTCGGGACGTACAGCGGGCTCGGTAGCACTCTCGAGATCTCAGTTTGGGAAGCCGTTTGCAGTTTTGGAGTCGTGAGAATGTCCCGGAGGTGTTTGTGGAGTTTAATATTTGGGACGGGACGTTCGGTTCCGGGCGACTCCCGGGGCTCGGGACGGGAATCCCGGGGCTCGGGATGGAAATTTTCTGACGGCTTTGGGGTAAGTTGTGTTATGATTTAAGATGGAATTTATGGGTATTTTTATAGAATTTTTGGAGTGACGGAATTTCGGTTCAGGTTGACACGCTCGCACGTCGGGTTTTGGTTCGGGTTCAGCGAGCTCGGTAGGACACTCCGGAATGGTAAATGAATTTCTGAAAAATGTTTTGTGAATGTTATAATATTCTGAAGATTGTGTCCAAGTTTTGTTAATTTTGGAATTCGGTAATTATTTTTGGGCAAAAAGAATTGGAACTTTCGGAAAATTGGGAGTTAATTAGTAATTGGCCACAAAAATAAAAAGTAATCAGCATGGGCAGCAGCAGCTCTTTTTCGGCAGCAAGTTGGGATGGGTTAGAGGACACTTGGCTATTTTTGATTTAAGGAAGAGAGGGATGGGTTATAAAGAGAAGGGAAAATACTTATATGACTTATTATTATTACATAAAATGAGATATATCTCATCTTCTTTTCATTTCTTCTCTTCTTCTTCTTCCTCTTGCTCTTGCTGCCGACGCCACCATTGAAGCACCTCCAAGCTTGAAGTTCTTCTTCTTGGTGGGAATCAAAGAGAAATTGGATGCTACTTGTGGTAAGCATCCTCCCTACTCCTCTTTTCTCATTAGTTTTGAAGTTTAGTGAAGAAAAGAGAAGTTTTGGTAAATGATGGGTTTGTTCTTAGCTATAAGCTAGGATGATTCTCTTCCTCCCATGTTTTAGTATGTTGTTCTTGGGTTGTAGGAGAGTGTTAATCAAGCTCCCAATTTTCTCGCCCCCAAACCCACCATGTTTGCGCGGTGTTTGGGACCTCACCGTTCTCGCAAGCTCCACCGTGCTCTCCGCCACGGCAAGGTAACCCTCCTCTGCCTCGTCCTCACCGTCGTCGTCCTCCGCGGGACCATCGGCGCCGGCAAGTCGGCACCCGGAGCGGGACCTCAACGAGATCCGCGAGCATTTCTACTCCCGCAAGCGCGTCGAGCCCCACCGTGTCCTCGAGGAGGTGCAGACTACCACCACGTCCTCGTCGTCGTCCGATTCCGTCACCGATGACGCTGGTACCAATAATTACAATGAGTTTGATATCAACAGGATTTTAGTTGATGAAGAGGCCGGCGATGCTAAACCCGACCCGAATAAGCCCTACTCTATCGGACCCAAAATCTCCGATTGGGATGAGCAGCGTGCCAATTGGCTAAAGGGCACTTAAGACTTTTACACGGAGAAAACGGTCAACATAACGGTCAACATAACGGAAGGACTTCAATTGAGACGACTTATGAAGCTATGGGACTGAAATAGGACAAAATCTTAAAATAGGACTCAAATAGGACAAAGTTGAAAGGTAAGGGACTAAACTTGGAGTTTACCCGTTAATCAAGTGTTGGATTTTGGAAAACACATCTTGGATCATGAACCCTATTATGGCCGAATTTATGGAATAAATTCCAAAATGGTGTGTGTTTGTTATCTTGTTTCATGCTTCAAGTATGTTAGTCCTAGCATGATTCTAAGCTTATGTATGGATTCAATTTGATGGAAAACAAGTTGAGGTAAAAATCCCCAAATGGCCGAAATTATGGGTTGATTTTCAAAGATGGATTTTGTTGTTTGGATGCAATTGGATAGCATGCTTGGTTTAGAAGTGAAATTGGTGATTAGAATTGTTGTTTGGTAGCTTGAATGGATTGAATTGGAAGTTGGATAAAAAGTTGGTTAAGAACCGAATTTTGGAATGATTCTTTTTCAATGTTAGAGTTCCATCTTGGTTAAATTGGATGCTAATATGGTGTTGGGGTTGAATTTGGGAGTGGATGGAAGTTTGAAATGTTGAATTCGGTTAAGAAATGGAAAAGTTACAATTAAGCGGGATTATCGGAAAATGGCGGGTAATGAAGGGTTTAAGGTTGGATTTGATCAGTTCTGGTTATTGTATGATATTTGTCAATGTATAATCTTGCATTGTCTAGGTGGGTTCTGAATTCTGACGTTTCTGTGAAAATCTGGAATTTTACGGAAATTCTGTCGGATTTTCAGTTTTGGGGTCGGGGGTGTAATTTGGTAGTGTGGTTGATAAGGATGCTAATTCAACTTGGTTTGACAGATTCTGAGGTTCGGAGGTTAGGAAAAGAGGAGTTCTAAGTTTCGGGGCACGGTGTAGGTGTTATCCAGAATCGGTCCAATACTGGATTTTGAGGTAAGGGTTTGGTTACATTGTTTTGGTAAGCTAAGTATATGTTTTGGTTTCATTTTACTGCATTAGTATTTCGGAATATTATGCCTTGGGGCATATTCTGTAGTTTATAGGAGTATGCCTTATGGCATACTCTGTCTGTTAACATTACGACAGTTGTGGGTTCGCTACCCCAGCTGGTGCACCATGCTTCTGTATTAGCTTCGGCTTCCAACTCCCTTAGTGGAGGCTGTCGTTCCGATTTATTATAAGGGTTATGGCGATTTAGAATCGCACGTCCTTCAGGACTCCGATCTATTTTCTGTACATGCATGTTATTCCGTATTCTGTTGCATATATTGCTATCTTTCTGTTTTGCAGGGTTACATATACTTACCTTACCCCATATCCCTTACGGGTCCTTTTAGGACTCACCCTTCTTTGGGTTCTGTTTTTGGGTTTCAGGTAGACCTGATAAGCGGCCTGCGGAGTAGGTTTCCGTGAGGGTTCTACCTTGGTAGTGTTTTGCAGCGGCTGCACCTTGCGGTCCGGGATTGTCTACTTGGTCTGAATCCCGCGCAAGGTATTTTTGATTCATAGATCTAAGGCTGGCTCTGTAGTTGCATATGCACACTTTATGTATTGCTGTGATGATTGTATGTCTGTATATATTTGTATATTCTGCTACTGTATACATTACAGCGCTTGGCGCTTGCTAGACACCTTAGGTTCTGTGAATTTTGTATGTATATATGTTTTGGTGCGTAAGCACTCGTCCATGGAGGGCGGGGCTTACTCTGTTGTTAATGCATGAATTGTGTGTTTGAATTTTATTTTCAGTTATATGCGCGAAATATTTGTTAGGTTGCTTCCATAATCCTTTCGCTCTTTGGGTCCGCTACGCGCGGCGGGTCTCGATGGACCTGTCATTCCTATTCATTCCGGCTTCCGCTTCCGGCGCCCCGGCGCCCCCGCCTCCGCAACCGGGCTCGGGTGGCGTGCGGTGACACGAACCTTTTTACGGAGTATATTTTCTGGGGCGGGACGTTCGGTCCCGGGCGACTCCCGGGGCTCGGGATGGAAATTCTCCGACGGCTTTGGTGTAAAGTATGTTATATTTTAAGACGGATTTTATGGTAATATTTTTGGAATTTTAGCATGACGGGATTTCGGTTCAGGTTATTATACGCGCATGTCGGGATTTGCTCGGGTTCAGCGGGCACGGTAGGACACTCTGGATTTGGAATTGGACTTTGGAAACATGATTTGTGAATGTTATGGTACTCTGAGGATTGTGTACAGTTTTCGTTCCAACTGGAGAAGCGGTTTGGAAGTTGCGGTTTGGGCTAATTTGCAAAAGTGGGAAAGTTTGGGGGCTATGTAGTAAATAGCCCAAAAATCAGTAATAATTGGACAAAGAGGAAAGGTAAGTCGGCTGAAATGGGGAAGGATAAAGGTCACTTGTCTTGCTTTTATTAAAGATGGAAAAGATAATGAAATAAATGGAGAAAATATAAAAGGGAAGTAATTACCATTTCTTTTCATTTTCTTCTTCTTCTTCTTCCTAGCTTCTTCATCCGCCATTTCTTCTTCTCTCAAGCTCTCCACGTGTTCTTCATTGTTTTGGCTGAAATCATTAAAGATTTGGATTCCATAAGTGGTAAGCTTCCTACTTTCATCTCCTTTCAAGATTGCAAGCTTAATTTCCTTGGAAAAAGAGGAAGAAAATGGAATTAGAGGTTGTTCTTTGCTATGGGTTTTAATGATCCTCTTGCTTCCAAATTTTAGTATGTTGTTCTTGGCATGGAGGGAGTAAGAATCTATGGTTAGATTTTGGAAAAACTTCTTGAATGATGGAACCCTAATTAGGCCGAATTTTTGATGAATTCTAAACTTGGTGTTTTGTTGTGTTCTTGAATCATGCTCTTGATATGTGGTTCCTAGCATGATTCTAAGGGTTGCTATGGTTTCAATTTGGTGGAAAATTGGTTGTGTAGAAAAGCCCCAAATTGAGTGAATAGTGCAATTAGGGTTTATGTTGAATTTTGGTGATTTGGGTGAAATTGGTTAGTAATCTTGCTTAAGAATTGTAATTGGTGATTAAAGAGTGCAAATGGAACCTTGAATGGTTTGGTTTGGAAGCTTGGTGGAAAATGGGTGAAGAACCGAAACCTTGAATGAATCTTTTTCCATGTAAGGGTTGTGTTTTGGTTGTGTTGGTTGGTTATTTGATTTTGTAGATGGAAGTAGGTTCATATTGGTGGTTGAAACGTCATTTTCGGGCGTTGGTAGCAAAATTCACCTTTATGCTTGATTGCGGGTGAAAGTGTCTGGAATGTGGGTTTAAAGGTTGGAATGTGTTTGTGGGTGTGTGAATAACAATGTTCTGGCTCGGTTCGTGAAACCGAGCTTTCTGTGGATCTTTGCGGGAAAGTGCGGGATTGTGCGGGATTGATTTCCGGGGGTTTGTTTGGGTGTGTTCTGACTCAATTGTGGTTGTTCAGCTTATTTCTGCGTGGGTGGAGTAGCGTGGGACCGTAAAAGGCAAGTTGCGACTTTTCGGGCCGGGAGCCGGGATTTCCCGGAAGTTGTGCTACTGAGCGGTGTTGCTGAGGTAAGGGTTCAACTTCTCTCGTTATACATTCTGGAATGGGACTTTATGTATATCGGGTCTAGTTGAGGCAGGATTCCGGGTTGAGGACGGTGGTCCGATGATCCCGGGACCTGTCATATGGTAGGGTACAAGTTTGTACTTGTTCTGTTTCAAGGCCCGGGTGGTCTTGGAGGCCACTGGTTTATATGTTGTTCTGCATATCCGCGCTAGGCACTGATATTTCTGTTTATATGTTTTGGTATATTATATTCTGTTTTGCATATGCATTATTATAATATGAATCTGTTCTGTGACGAGACCTGGATGGTCTTAGAGGTCACGGGTGCTCCTTGGTTCTGTTCGGTAGTGTCTGCACTGGAGGGTGCCGACATTCTGTGTATACACGCACCGGGAGTGCAGGTATACTTCAGTGACCCTACGACAGTTTGGGGATCGCGACCCCAGCCGGTACCGTGCTTCGCTTACATTACGCTCAGTACATTCTGACCTCTTAGAGAGGGCTGTCGTTTTGGTCGCTCGCGTTTGACTCCCGCCGCACCAGTGACGGTGGTTCGATTATGCTTAGTAAAAGAGTATTTGAATTCTGGTTGGTAGCGACACCTGTATGGTGCAGGTGACTCTTGGAGGACCAAGAGTCTTAAGGGGGGGAGAATGTTACGGTCACCCCGAGCGGGTTGTGACCCGGGTGACCCAGGCTCCGGTTTTGGCCTGCGGGTCACGTTTTTGGGCGGTCAAACGGCTCCCGAGACTTATCTGAGCATTATTTTTGGGAATCCTTCGGGTTTTGAGGTCGTGTGGGTCCCCCGGACATTTTCGCCGGAAATATTTTTCGGGGCCGGGGGGTTGTCTCGGGACGTACAGCGGGCTCGGTAGCGCTCCCGGGACCTCAGAATGAGAAACCGTTTGCATATTTGGAATCGTGGGAACGTCCCGAATCTTTTTACGGAGTATATTTTCTGGGGCGGGACGTTCGGTCCCGGGCGACTCCCGGGGCTCGGGATGGGAATCCCGAGGCTTAGGATGGAAATTTTCCGACGGCTTGGGTGTAAAGTATGTTATGTCATGAGACGGATTTTATGGTAATATTTGAGGATTTTTGGGCATGGTGTGATTTTTGGTCCGGGTTAGTACGCGCGCACGTCGGGTTTTGCTCGGGTTCAGCGGGCACGGTAGGACACTCTGGATTTGCAATTGGACATGGGAAACAGGATTTGTGTATGATATGAGGTTCCGAGGGTTGTGTTCAGTTTTCGTTCCAATTGGAGGTTGGAAACTGCGGTTGGGCTAAATTGTAATTATTTGGAAAGTTTGGGGGCTAAGTTGTAATTAACCAAAAGTCAGCAATATTGGGACAAAGAAAAGAAGAGTAAGTCGGCTGCTAAGGGGAGGATAAGGACACTTGTCCTATTTTAGTAAAAGATGGAAAAGAAAAGAAAATAAAAAGAAGTATAAAAGGAAAGGAAATGGAATTTCTCCTTCATTTTATTCTTCTTCTTCCTTCTCCTTCTTACGCCATTAACACTATTCATTGAAGCTCTTCATGTGTTCTTCATTTTGGCAAGGAAACTTCAAGGTTTTGGGCTCAAATCGTAGGTAAGCTCCTTCTCTTCAAGATTTTGGCAAGTTTGAAGCATGAAAAGGGTTGGAAGTTGGGTTTAGAATTGAATTTGTGTTTGTTCTTGGCCATGAGTTGTGATGATCTTCTTGCTTCCATCTTTGAGTATGTTGTTGGTGGGATGGAGAAGAGTAGGAATTGGGGTTTAAATGATGGAAGAACACCATGTTTAAGGGAAACATAATTTGGCGAATTATTGTTGGATTTTCTAAAATGGTGTGTAGTTGTGTTCTTGGATCATGCTTTGGATATGTGGTTCCTAGCATGATTCTAAGGCTTTCTATGGTTTCAATTTGATGGAAAATAGGTTGTGTGGAAAAGCCCCAAATTGGGTGAATAGTATAATTAGGGTTCATGTGTGATTTTGGTATTTAAGGTGTAATTGGATAGGAATCAAGCTTAAGAAGTGAAATTGGTGGTTAAAGTATGCATTTGGAACCTTAATTGGATTGAATTGGAAGTTTGGTAAAGAATGGGTAAAGGGCCGAAATTAAAGAAGGGACTTTATCTATGTTTGGATTGTGTTTTGGATGATTTGAATGGTAATTTGGTATCGGGGATGGATTTAGGTGCGTATGGGTGTTTGAAACGTCGTTTTCGGGCATTGGGAGAAAAATTCACCTTTTTGCTGGATTACGGGTGAAGTGTCTGGAAAGTGGGGTTTAAAGGTTGGAATATGTTTGTGGGTGTATGAATAAGGATGTTCTAGCTCGGTTCGTAAAACCGAGCTTTCTGTGGATTTTTGCGGGAAAGTGCGGGATTGTGCGGGTTTGGTTTCTGGGGGTTTGTTTTGGTGAGTTCTGACTGGTTTGTGGTTGTTCAGTGTGTTTCTGCGTTGGTGGAGTTGTGCGGGACCATAAAAGGCACACTTTCACTTTTCGGGCCGGGAGCCGGGATTTCCCGGGGTTTGTGCTGCGGAGCGGTTTTTCGAGGTAAGGGTTCAACTTCTCTCGTTATGCATTCTGGAATGGGACATTATGTATATCGGGTTTAGTTGAGGCGGGTTCCGGGTTGAGGACGGTGGTTCGGTGATCCCGGGACCAGTCACATGGTAGGATACTGTTTGTAGC
Source organism: Stellera chamaejasme (assembly GCA_024586325.1). Classification (NCBI taxonomy): domain Eukaryota; kingdom Viridiplantae; phylum Streptophyta; class Magnoliopsida; order Malvales; family Thymelaeaceae; genus Stellera; species Stellera chamaejasme. Next base: position 19,152,587 of record CM044985.1, on the reverse strand, counting down.
TTGTTCTGTTTCAAGGCCCGGGTGGTCTTGGAGGCCACGGGTTTATATTCTGTTCTGTATATCCGCGCTAGGCGCCGATATTTCTGCTTATACGTTTTTAATATATTTTGTTCTGTTTTGCATATGCATTATTATATACTATGTTCTGTGACGAGACCCGGATGGTCTTGGAGGCCACGGGTGCTCCTTGGTTCTGTTCTGTTGGTATCCGCACCTGGGGTGCCGATACTTCTGTTCTGTTGTGTCCGCACTGAGGGTGCCGACATTCTGTTTGTATCCGCACCGGGAGTGCTGATATTCTGTTCTGTGTGTCCGCACTGGAGGGTGCCGACACTTTACGTATATCCGCACCGGGAGTGCCGATATACTTCTGTGACCCTACGACAGTTTGGGGATCGCGACCCCAGCCGGTACCGTGCTTCTGTTCTGTATATTCTGACCTCTTAGAGAGGGCTGTCGTTCTGTGATTTTATGGGTCATTCTGGCGGTTGGACCGCGTACGATGGATTCCGGCTCATCACCTCTGACTTTGCATACATTCATATATATGTATATTTGTGTTTGTGTTCGTTCTGTTTTGCAGGTTCGGTTCAGCAGCACTTGTACAAACTGTATCTTACCTCAGCCCTTACTGGGTCCTCCCGAGGACTCACCCCTTTCTGTTTACCACCTTTCAGGTGATTTGACAAGCAGCCGCGGACTAGGGATCCGCGGTGCTTTTGGTTGTTTTGGTTTTCAGCTTCCGTTCTGCTACATTAAGGGTTAAGGGGTGGTCCCGGTAGAGGTTTCCTTGGTGTATCGTTTCAGCGGGAATCTTTTTCTCTCTCTTTGGTTGTGCGAGAGAGTTTTCCGATTCCGCACCTAGGTATTCTAGGGTTTACTTTGGTGGCTCTATAGGTGTATTTGCATGCATGTATATTGGATCATGATTTTGTATATGACGTATATTCTGGAATATGTGTTGGGATCAGTATTCGATTCTGAGTCGAGGGCGGAGCCCCGACTTGCCTATATTGGTTAGGTATATGAAATGGTTTCTGTGATTTGGCTATCATGAGTAATGAACGGTATTCTATGAACTGCATGTCTGGTTGTTAAGTTATTTTGTACACTTTCCATGTATGTGTTCTGTAGGTTCCAGGTCGTAGTACGACCATTACATTTAGCGAGCGAAGTGTTCTCGTGCACCGGGCCTACGAAAGCTGGACTTCGCGGGGCGGGCCATGGGTCATGGGACCACCGCATGCAGCGGGTTTCGGTAGTACCGTGACATACCGCAGTCTTTCCCGCCCTGTATTTAGCTTCCGCTTCTCGAAAGAACGTCGCGGCCGGCTAAAAGGTTAGCGTGCGCCTAATACAATCCTAAGTATAAACATGACCGGGCTAAGGGGTGGTCGTGGTCCCCGACATGAGTCCCCTTGGCGAGTCCATTCCCCCTTGGCGAACCCATGCCCCCTTGGCGAGCCCATGCCCCCTTGGCGGACCCAAGCCCCCTTGGCGAACCCATGGTCCTTGGCGAGCCCAAGCCCATTGGCGAACCCGTGGCCCTTGGCGAGCCCAAGCCCATTGGCGAACCCGTGGCCCTTGGCGAGCCCATGCCCATTGGCGAACCCATGGCCATTGGTGAACCCATGGCCCATCTCGCGAGCCCATGGTCTCTCCGCGAACCCATGCCCCATCGGCGAAGACCCTGCGCCAAACTTCCAGATGCAAGCGAAGTCCCAGGTGTTCGCCAACCTGAAGAAGCCTCCATACGCAAGTCAGGCGAACCATTCAAATTATGAAGAGGCCTTTCCTCCCATTTCCCGCCAACTACAATTCCTGGGAAACTGGAAGCAACAGGGCAGGTAGCCTACCATGTCACCCATCATCTGCCACCTTTCACTTCACTCACCATAATTCAAGGAAGGTGGTTCCCTAGTCAAAGTCAAGCTCTTTCCTTTCACCATTTTCATCCTATATAAGGAAAGCTTGTAACCATTGTAAAGTAGAACATATTTATAAGAAATCAGAAATTCTCCAAGTGAGGTTTTGGCTTTCTTGTTCTCATTTCTTGCATTCCATCTCCTTAAGTGATCCACGCAAGAGGATCCAACATAATATCTAGTATTGTTTGAACTTGTATTCAAAAGGTGCTAGATGCCGCTTCCTTTCCCAGGAATTTTCAAGGGCATTGCCTCACCTCGTAGTGAGGAGGTTCTGTCACGACCACCCCGCCCGGTTGCGTAGGCGGGGCCAGCCACGACGTACGGAAGCGGAAGCTACGGCTGAAAGCGCGGAATCGGTACTACCGAAACCCGCTACGTGCAGTGGACCCGTGACCCGGCCCGTAAACAACAGAATGGTCGTACGACGACCCGCAACCTACAGAACACATATATGACAAGTATACGAAACAACTTAACAACCAAACATGCAGTTCATGGTATACCAAACATTGCTCAACGCAACAACCACAGTAGCACTGAATTCATTTCATAATATATCCAATATAGGCAAGTCGGGGCTCCGCCCTCGACTCAGAAGACAGATACTGATTCATCACATATTCCAGAATATGCGTCATATACAAATCATGATCCGATTTACATGCATGCAACTACACCTACAGAGCCACCAAAGTAAACCCTAGAATACCTAGGTGCAGAATCCGGAAACCCCTCACTCAGAAGATTCCCGCACGAGGTACTGCTGCTGCTGAAACCAAAACCAAAAGCACCGCGGATCTCTAGTCCGCCGGCTGCTTGTCAGACCGACCTGAAAGGTGGTAAACAATAAGGGGTGAGTCCTCGGGAGGACCCAGTAAGGGCTGAGGTAAGATACAGTTTGTACAAGTGCTGCTGAACCGAACCTGCAAAACAGAACAAACACAAGCACAGATATATACATATATATATATATATATATATATATATATATATATATATATATATATATATATATATATATACGTATGCATGTATGCAAAGTCAGAGGTGAGCCGGAACCCATCATACGCGGTCCAACCGCCAGAATGACCCAGTACGACAGCCCTCTCTAAGAGGTCGAATATACGTAATGTAATGCAAGCACGGTATCGCCGGGGTCGCGATCCCCAAACCGCCGTAGGTCACGAAATATACCGCACTCCCGGGCGTGTATACGTAAAGTGTCGGCACCCTCCAGTGCGGACACACAGAACAGAAGTATCGGCACTCCAGGTGCGGATACCAACAGAACAGAACCAAGGAGTACCCGTGGCCTCTAAGACCATCCGGGTCTCGTCTCAGAACAGAACGTATCACCATGCATATGCAAAACAGAATATAATATACCAAAAAGTATAAACTGAGATATCAGCGCCTAGCGCGGATATGCAGAACAACATATAAACCCGTGGCCTCCAAGACCACCCGGGTCTTGAAACAGAACAAGTACAAACATGTACCCTACCATATGACAGGTCCCGGGATCATCGGACCACCGTCCTCAACCCGGCACCTGCCTCAACTAAACCCGATATACATAAAGTCCCATTCCAGAATGTATAACGAGAGAAGTTGAACCCTTACCTCAGAAATACCGCTCCGCAGCACAAACCCCGGGAAATCCCGGCTCCCGGCCCGAAATGTAGCAACTTGCCTTTTAAGGTCCCACGCAACTCCACCAACGCAGAAACAAGCTGAACAACCACATTTAAGTCAGAACACACCAAAACAAACCCCCGGAAACCAATCCCGCATAATCCCGCACTTTCCCGCAAAAATCCACAGAAAGCTCGGTTTTACGAACCGAGCTAGAACCTTGTTATTCAAACACCCACGAACACATTCCAACCTTTAAACCCTTCATTCCTGACATTTTACCGATAAACCCGCATAAAGGTAACTTTTCCATTTATTATCCGAAACCGACGTTTCAAACACCATACCGCACCTAAATCCAACCCCGATACCAAATTACCATCCAATTTAACCAAAATACAACACCAACATAGAGAAAGATTCATTTCTTCAATTCGGCCCTTTTCCATATTTTCACCCAACTTCCAAATCAATCCATTCAAGCTACCAAACATTCATTCCAACCATCAATTACACTTCTTAACCAAGATTGCTAACCAATTGCACCTAAATCAACCAAGAACAACATAAACCCTAATTGCACTATTCACTCAATTTGGGGCTTTTCTACACAACCAATTTTCCACCAAATTGAAACCATAGCAAGCCTTAGAATCATGCTAGGAACCACATATCAAGAGCATGATTCAAGAACACAACAAAACACCAAGTTTAGAATTCATCAAAAATTCAGCCTAATTAGGGTTCCATCATTCAAGAAGTCTTTCCAAAATCTAACCATAGATTCTTACTCCTTTCCATGCCAAGAACAACATACTTAAATTTGGAAGCAAGAGGATCACCAAAACCCATAGCAAAGAACAAACACAAATTGGTTTCTAAACCCACTTTCCACCCAAAATCCATGCTTCCAACTTGTAGATTCTTAAAGAGGAGGAGCTTACCAAAGATTTAAGCCCAAATCCTTGTTGATTCCTTGCCAAAATGAAGAACACAAGAGGAGCTTCAATGAATAGTAACCATGGAAGCTTTCACGGATGAAGGAAGGAAGAAGAAGAAGAAAATGAAGAAATTTGGCTTTTTCTTAACCTTTATACTTTCTTTTTCTTTTCTTTTTCTATTTTTCTTCCTTCTTTAACTAGGAAGGGACAAGTGTCCCTTCCCTCTCCTTTATAGCCGACTTCAACCTTTCCTCCTTTCCAAGTAATTTCTGATTTGGGGCTAATTATAAGTTGACCTCCAAACTTTCCAAAAGTTGCAATTTAGCCCAACCGCAACTTTCAACCTCCAATTCGAACAGAAACTGAACACAACCCTCGGAACATCATATCATACACAAATCAACTTTCACATGTTCAATTACCCATCCAGAGTGTCCTACCGGGCCCGCTGAACCCGAGCAAATCCCGACGTGCTAACTCGAACCAAAAACCCGCCATGCCAAAATTCCACAAATATTACCATAAAATCCGTCTTAAATTATAACATACCTTACCCTAGAACCGTCGGAGAAATTCCATCCCGAGCCAAGATCTAGCCATGGTCCGTGACATGTTATATCCCACATGGAAGGTTTAAAGGGGGATTATGGTGTATATAATGTACATCACCCTCCTTCCCTTCAAGAGGCCTTTTAACGGATGTTGGATTGAGGGGGAAAAGGCTGGGCCGTAACCCCAAGACCATCCATTCCGTTAGAAACAAAACCGTGAGGGGGAAAAGGCTGGGCCGTAACCCCAAAGCGGACAATATCTTGACACTGTACACGGTCTGTGACAATTGGTATCAGAGCCCGGGTAGTACAGTGCACATGTGCCAGCGAGGACGCTGGGCTCCCTGGGGGGGTGGATGAGTTTGGATGCATGGCGATGCCGATGCATGGCGATGCCGGTTGGACCGGGGAAGATCTAGCCATGGTCCGTGACATGTTATATCCCACATGGAAGGTTTAAAGGGGGATTATGGTGTATATAATGTACATCACCCTCCTTCCCTTCAAGAGGCCTTTTAACGGATGTTGGATTGAGGGGAAAAGGCTGGGCCGTAACCCCAAGACCATCCATTCCGTTAGAAACAAAACCGTGAGGGGGAAAAGGCTGGGCCGTAACCCCAAAGCGGACAATATCTTGGCACTGTACACGGTCTGTGACAGGTTCCCTTGGCCGACCTTGTGTTCTTCGTTTCCTCCCTCTGTTTTCGTTTCCCTTTCGCTGGAAACCGCCTCCATCGAGCTAGATCCGAGCTTGTGGTCATACTAAGCCCGGTGTGATCACATCAGTTGGTATCAGAGCCAAATTGCTTGTTGGAGGTATTTGTGTTGTTTGATTGTTTTCTTCAAGTAAAACCATTGCCTTCTTTCTTACACTTGAAGAAAAACGTTTTTGTTGTTGTTCATGAGAAAACCGAATTGTGTTTGTGTTTGGTTCATGTGACTAGAGTAAAAGTTCATGTGTGGTGAATAGTGTTCTTGAAAAGTTCATGAGAAAGGGAGTAAATTCGGATTTGAAGAAGAAAGTATCATCTTGTGTTGTTAAGTGCAAAAGAAAAGTGTTTGAAGAAAGAGAAAATGATGAACAAGTTCATGTGTTCTTGAGTGTTCTTGGTGTTCTTGAGATGTTCATATGAAGTTCATACCAAACTCATATGAATAGTACTTTTGATCCAAAATAGTTTATGAACTTGGACAAAAGGTGTTTGTGTTTGTAAAAGAGCCTTCTCTCATACATACCCTACTTCTTTCAACCCTCATCTCACCTTAATCATTCAAAAGCTAGTTTCAAGTAACTAGTTATCTTTCTTGAATTGCAAGTTTCGATTTTTCACTAGAAATTATTGCTTGTTCCTACTTGTGTGTTTGCATTTGATCTAAAGTTGAGTGTGATCAAGTTAAGAGAACTTGTGAAAACCTTGTGTGGAGAATCAAGAGTGAAACCGTGTGTCCCTAATCACAAATGGAGTGCTCACCTAAAACACGTGAGGAGAATTGAGTGGTACTAACTTTATTGTCTAAGTGTGTAGGTGTGCCAAATGGAGGAAGAAAACCAACATTTCATTGGGTTTCATCCCTTGAAAGGGAGGCGCAAACTTGAAGATGACTTATGGCAATGGATTGAGGAATTGGAATACCACTTTTGGTATTACCAATTTCATAAAGAAGAGGAGTTAGACCTTGCCATAAGGTGTTTAAAGGGAGAAGCCAAAAGATGGTGGCGACAAGATTTTGCTCAAAGGGAGCGATACAATGAAGCCCCCATTCGGGCTTGGAGTGGATTGAAGAGGTTACTATGGGAAAGATATGGTTCACCTCAAAAAGAGCAGCCCTCTCCATACTACTCCCAAACAAGAAAGTCCCCCTATCGACCTACATCCTCCACCCACATTCGGAGCCATAGCCCTTGGAGGAGACCGAGCCCCACACCTCCACAAACTCCCTCGGTTGAACCATGTACTCCATCCCCCAACACTTGCACAACCCAAAATCCCTACCCAAACCAAAGCCCCTCATCACAAGAGCACCCAAACCCTCCATGTGACTCTCAAGATTTTCTTGACATTGTCGATGCCCTAAAAGGACTCAAGACGAAAATGTTTTCAAGATGATTATGCCAAGTGGATGAGTGAAGAGAGTGAAAGAATTGAGAGAAAAGAATTAGAAAAGAAAGAAGAGAGTTTGAGTGAAAAAGAAAGTGAGTTGACCAAAGAACCAAAGGAAGATACCAAAATGGCCAATGAGTGCAACATTGAGAAGAGAGTTTCAATAAGAGTAAAAGAAAAGAAAGTTGAGAGAAAACAAGAGTGCTACTTAAGCCTTGAAAGAAAAATGGATGACACCGAGCTTTCGACAAAGCTCCTAGTTGGAAGTGCACAACTTGAGGAGGAACCAACACTCTTATCAGAGGAAGGAGAGCTATCAAAGGAGGAGGATCTACACTCCCCTAACTTGGGGAGAGGTAACATATCTTTTCATCTTAGTGATAAAGCTTTGAAAATTTGTGATCATGACTTGATTTGTGAAGAGTACATGCCTACTTTAGCTAGGAAGTACACTTGTCATGATGTCTCATTTGAAACCGAATCTACACCCATGTCATGTTCTTTGCAAGATAGATATCACCAAGCCCCTTTGATGAAAGTAAATGGTAAATGCATGCTTGGAATGAGAGAAAAAAATGGTATGTCTAGACTAGTGTTCGATCCCGGCACTAGTACATGTGGTTTGTTGAACTTGGATGATCCTATGCATGCTTCAGGACATGATTTAGACTCTTTACATTTGGACCATGCAAAGGAGTGGCCTAGGCTTACATTTGATCCCGGAATAGACCATTGAGCATGTCATGTTGAAAATTTAGGCTTGTAGAAATAGTGCCATGTTTAGCATGAGAGAAGTGCATGAATTAAACTTCTTGAGTGTACTTACTTTGATATGGGCATGCATGCAACTTTTGAGGAACATGAGTGTCTATATAAGGTTGACTTAAAGCTAAGTGTAAGGATGAAGTGAAGAGAAAGGGCGGATTGTCCATCTCATTCCTTCAAACTATTTTTGGGACATTAATGTTTAAACGTTAGTTCACTAACCTTGATGCCTCTTCAAGTTTGTTTTGGTGTCTTAATATTTGTAGGGATGACTTCCTTATGAATCCGAGGACGGATTCTTTCGAAGAGGGAGGGTATGATGTGGACATCAGCCCCACCTCGTCAATAAAGAACGACCATTTCTTCAAAGGGGCTAAGGGACCTTTGGCGAAGGCTCGATTGAAGAGGATGCGACCCTCTAAGCGCCGGCGAGGCTCCAAAGCGAAGCCACACCTGCCAGGTCTCCAGGGGAGGACCCTGTACGCCTCCTCCAAGCTAAGGCAAAGTTCCAAGGCAAAGCCGTGCTCGCGAAGTCCCTTTGGCGAGTCCATTCCCCCTTGGCGACCCATGCCCCCTTGGCGAGCCCATGCCCCCTTGGTGAACCCATGGTCCTTGGCGAGCCCAAGCCCATTGGCGAACCCGTGGCGCTTGGCGAGCCCAAGCCCATTGGCGAACCCGTTGCCCTTGGCGAGCCCATGCCCCATTGGTGAACCCATGGCCATTGGTGAACCCATGGCCCCTCCCGCGAGCCCATGGTCTCTCCGCGAACCCATGCCCCATCGGCGAAGACCCTGCGCCAAACTTCCAGATGCAAGCGAAGTCCCAGGTGTTCGCCAACCCAAGAAGCCTCCATACGCAAGTCAGGCGAACCATTCAAATTATGAAGAGGCCTTTCCTCCCATTTCCCGCCAACTACAATTCCTGGGAAACTGGAAGCAACAGGGCAGGTAGCCTACCATGTCACCCATCATCTGCCACCTTTCACTTCACCCACCATAATTCAAGGAAGGTGGTTCCCTAGTCAAAGTCAAGCTCTTTCCTTTCACCATTTTCATCCTATATAAGGAAAGCTTGTAACCATTGTAAAGTAGAACATATTTATAAGAAATCAGAAATTCTCCAAGTGAGGTTTTGGCTTTCTTGTTCTCATTTCTTGCATTCCATCTCCTTAAGTGATCCACGCAAGAGGATCCAACATAATATCTAGTATTGTTTGAACTTGTATTCAAAAGGTGCTAGATCCCGCTTCCTTTCCCAGGCATTTTCAAGGGCATTACCTCACCTCGTAGTGAGGAGGTTCCCTTGGCCGACCTTGTGTTCTTCGTTTCCTCCCTCTGTTTTCGTTTCCCTTTCGCTGGAAACCGCCTCCATCGAGCTAGATCCGAGCTCGAGGTCATACAAACCCCGGTGTGATCACATCACCGACCACTAACAGCACCTTACGGCGGCTTGTTAAGCTCACGCCGATTATCGGGATCAGAATGCATGGTACCAGCGAGGGGTGATCAGCCCCTAACTGTCAGAATAAAATGTGGTATAAAACCGACGCAGAACAGAAAACAGGTCTGTTGTCGACCCCCTATAAGCAGATCCGATATAGCATAAGTTCAAAAAAATAATAAAACCTGCAAACCGCTATGTACCATGTGACTAGCCCCTGGAGTCACTGGGCCCCACCCTCGACCCGAGTACTAGCCCTTAACTAACCTAATACACATGCATTGCGTATTAAGAAAGCTAAACCCCTTACCTCGACAGAAACAAATATCTACTGTGGCCCCTAAAGCTCACAAGCAGTATCCCAAAAATGCAGATTTAATCTGCCAGAATCAGAAACACAGAATGCTCTAGTTAATTAACTAAAGTTCCTTACTCTGGGAATTTATCCAAAATTACCACTTAAGTCCCCCAACTTTTCAGAAATTTGCAAACTTGCCCAAAACTTCACAAAGTTACAAAAAGTGACAACTTTATACTTAAAGTGTCCAAAGTTACTTCCATAACTTAAAGTGGCTAGCTTTCCTTTAACTATTTCACAATTACACTTTTCCAAGTTTGCACTTTTTACCCAAACTTTCCATAAAGTTCATTTTGGTACTTAACTTTTACTAAGTTAAAAAATATCCAATTTTGTCAACTTTTCAACACAAATAACTTTTCCACAAGGCAACCTAAATTTTCGGCCCAAGGCCCATAATTTCGGCCCAACTTCCTTTTTGACCCTAAACTTTATAAACTTGCATTTTAACCACACAAATCAAACTTTCTTCACCCAAAACACCATTAAACAACTTTCACAACACTTTAACTTCAAAAAACATCACCAAATACACCCTCAAAGTTTCGGCCTCCACACAAAAATCACCCAAAAAATTTCCAATTTTTTCCAACAACTTAAAAACATGTTAAATATACTTATAACATGCCTTTTCAACAACTTCTTTCAACAAAAATCCGCCCCAAAATCATCAAAGTTTCGGTCTCACAAAGAGAACTTCCAACAACGGATTTTTCGTACTTTCACAAGAACAAAGTATGCTCCACAAACATCCAACAACCAAATCCATAAAAAATTTACCAAGGAGGATCCTCACCTTGATAACACTTGTAGATCAACCTAGGATGAGCTGTTGTTGAGACAAATCCATCACCAAAATCCTTCAAAAATTCAGCCATGAAGAACAACAAAGATGGATGAGTTTTTCTTCCATGTTTAAACTTCAAGAACATGAAGATCCAATCAAAAAGAACTCAACCATACCTTGAATTTACAGATTTAGGAGCCTAGGAAGTAGTAGAGCTTGGTTTATTGAAGATCCAAGCTCAAAACTTCGAGAAATGAACTTTGGAAACCAGAAATTACTGCTGGATCCGAAGGCTTGCACCAGAGTTTTGAGGATCTTCCTCTCACTTTTGACTCTTTCTTCCTTCAGAAAAGTTGTAGCCATGACCTTGATGACGATTTTATCTGAAGACACCAAGAGCTGAGTCGGTCGTTTTCTATGGCAGAAAGGCTGTGGAAGACGGAAGAAGTTTCTGGGCAGCAAGGAGGAGAAGGGTGTTCTTGCTCTCTTGCTTTTTCTTTCAAGTGTTGGAAGAGATGAGATGACATGAAATGAATGGTAGAGAGAGGGAGAGATGATGTCTGAAATAATGGAAGGGGATGGGTGTGTAAGAAGGGCATGGGCTAAAAGGAAAGGTGTAAGAGATAAAAAGAAAATATTTTTACTAAAAGCCATAAAACAAAAATATCTCCCTCCACTCACTAAAAATAAATAATAATCCTCCCTACACACACACACAAAGTGCCGGCCCAAAAAGAAAAGCCCAACATGTGTTTATCCAAATTTCTTTCCTTACTCGGTGACCATTTTGCCCTCCGAAACCGATTTTCAGTAAAACATCCTGGAACTCCGTAAATGTTATCCAACATATAAAACACTTGTAAATAACTCCAAAATAACTCTGAAACTCTGAATTCAATAAATTAATCACAAGCCGTTTGTGATCTGATAATTACAGAATTTAAGCTTACGGCCGAAATTTACAGAAAAATTACAGAACGTCGGGGGGTGGGTGTAACATGCATGAATCTTTCTGTACGGTAAACCCAACTCTTTCATCATAGCTTTTGTACTACACATGCTCGTAGGCAAATTTGCCCCTTCTCCGGGTTGTATTTCATTGATAAATTCAATCAACTCCGAGAAAAAAACGTTAGATACGTTATGTTGACTTTTCATGCTCAAGAACTTGGAAATAACATACAATTTCGTGTGCTTATCAGTACATCCCTCATATAAAGGTTGCGACGCATCACGTAATAAATCAAAAAACTTTTGAGTCCTTTGATTTGACATTTCGGGTGTGACGTCGTCCTCATCCATCTAATGCATATCATCACCCTCAAAATTATTATTATGATTACGAATCCCAAATGCCTCGCGGACCATTTCACAGTAATCACTCCTTCCTTCACTACCCTCAAATGAATTACTCGTACTTGCAATATTCGATGATGATGACGTTGCCACATCAAATTGATAACCTCGATAAACACATGGATTTATTTGACGTCGTTCACCGTGATAATCCCACACATGATAATTCGGTTGAAATCCATCTAACAGTAAATGATTGCCAATCGTTTCTCGATCATGATAATATCTATTTTTACATTTTTTACAAGGACATTTCACAAATTGTTCTCCCTTTTCCCGAGCAATAATAAACACATAATTCAATAATTCTAGAAGCCCATTCCAAAACCTCTGACTAATATCGCGAGTCCCCTCCTGAAAACGCTGATACATCCAATCATGTTCTTCGGCCATTATACAATTCCTATAATTCTATCAATGAAACAATATGACAAATATTAAGCATAACAATTATATAATATATATTCAGCACAGAACTTAATTCCAAAATTTTCGCTACCGTTTTTTCTCTTAATTTAAGGTGTACGGGTCCTATCCTATTCATAAAAGTACTATTAGTTAATCAAACTTTTATCTTGTGTAAGTAGAAACTGATATAATTACGTACATTTCGGCAAAGATTTCGCCTTAGTTCCTCGTTATACCATTTCTCGCGTAACGCCTAGAGCGGTATAAAGAGGAACAAGACGAAATATTGCATCCGAAATTTACGTAATTCTTATCATTTCTCCATACACAATCATAAAAGATTAATTAACCGATAGTATACTTTTACAAACTGTCCAGTGGGACAATCCATGAAAACTTTGTAGAATATATAATTTTACACCGTTATTTCAATACTTTGAAATAAACTGTAAAATAATATATTACTACAATTTTTCATAGACAGGTACTATGGCTCATGAACTACTTTAGTTTAATTACATAATTAAGCAACTGAAATACATATATAAATAAATCTAAAAAATAATATTTGTTACCTAAAAGAGACACAAAAACTGTCGGCGGTTGATCTTCAACTGAAATCACCAGATGATATATACTTTCTTCAATTAGTAAGAAATTAAATGGACAAAATTGAAAGGAGGGGAAGAAAATGGTTAAGTGTTGTGTGTGAAATCGGAGGGGGAGGTGTTGTTTATATAGGGAACATTTACTGCGGCCATGTCCGCAGTAGACGGCCGTAGTAAGGGGCTGGTCAAAGTGCCTCGTGGACCAGAAGGTATTACCGCGGCCGTACCGCGCCGTCGGCTGCGATAAACGTGGCTCGCTGCCACTTTACTGCGTCCAACGTTTTACCGCGGCCTTATGCACGGTAAAGGCCGCGATAAAACATGTATCATCGACGTAGTGTTATCTTTGTGTTTGCTGCTTTGCTTTTCTTTTCCTTTCTTTTGTTTCTTTGTTGATCATTAATTTTTCATAGTATTTTTAACACGCTTTATTGGATGGTTTGGTTTCATCGATGTACTTAACTTCCTTTCGTTTACTTTTATAATTTTTCTGAAATGGATTGCATGTTGCATATTTTGTTTTGGCTAATATGAAATTTTTTTCCACGCTTCCTTGACAAGTTTGTTATAGCGATTTGTAACAGTGCCTACGTACCTTAACATGGTATATTTTGGTCATTTAATTTCATGCATTATTAATTCGTACTTGCTCAGTGGAGAGACATCTGTAGATTTGGCAGTGACATAAAAAGAATGTGGTGTATGTAAACAAAGTCTCATGGCACCCTTTGGCCCTCAGCGCCTCGCGGGATACAGTCTTTTTTTGATCTATTAATGGCACATTAACTGCCCCCCATTTTGGATGAATCTCAAATTTAATGTTAGAATATTTAAATAGTAGTAAATTGACATCGGATGATTTAATGCTCAAAAAATAGCACCAATAATCAAGCAACCCATTTAATTGGATTTAACGTAAACATTCATCCCTCCATTAACCTAAACATTCGTCCCTTCATTTAAAAGAATTCAATCTTGCGATCTTGCCCTCCCTCCAACTAAATTCTCTGTTGGCATCTCTCTTTCACACACTTTTCTCTTTCATTGATTTTTCTTTATTTCTCCCCCATTTCATATATTTTCTTTTATTTGCTTTGGATTCAGATTTGGGATTCCTATCGGGTCAGAATATTCAAGGTTTCAACTCTGAACATTCCCTTAATTTCGTTTTGTATGTTGATTCTTTGGTTTCCTGATTACATATCAGTTCAAGCAACATAGGGTTTTAGGCGTGTGAGGATGGAATCTCAATTCATATTGGAGTTGGACGGTGATGATAGCAAAATGACAAAGTTATGATCAGAAAATTTCCTTCTTCCCATGTGTTTTATAGGAGTATCATGATAGTACAAACTTGTAAACGGGTACAAATGAAACTTTGGTCATCATACAATAAGTTGATATACAAAATATGAATTTGACAAATTTTGGTGAAGCATAAGGGTTTTTGGCTGTTTCTGTGTTTGAACAGCATGGATGAGCATAGACAATTAGTTAATTAGCGACCAAGCCTTTGATGAATGTTTAGTGCAAGCAAGTAAAGGACTGCTCGTAAACAAATGCAACTTTAGAGGATAAACGATGGCTATTTCGCAGAGGACAGAGGACAGGGATGGTGAGTATAAGTCGTTGACCACTTTATCTTTGTGTTTGCTGCTTTGCTTTTCTTTTCCTTTCTTTTGTTTCTTTGCTGGTCATTAATTTTTCATAGTATTTTTAACACGCTTTATTGGATGGTTTGGTTTCATTGGTGTATTTAACTTCCTTTCGTTTAGTTTTATAATTTTTCTGAAATGGATTGCAGTTATGTAGATTAGTTGCATATTTTGTTTTGGCTAATAATGGACTTTTTTTCCATGTTTCCTTTACAAGTTTGTTATAGCTATTATAAATTCTTTGTAACAGTGCCTACGTACCTTAATATGGTATATTTTGGTCATTTAATTTCATGTATTATTAATTCATACTTACTCAGTAGAGAGACATCTGTAGATTTGTCAGTGACATAAAAAGAATGTGGTGTATGTAAACAAAGTCTCATGGCATCCTTTGGTCCTTCAATTTTATTAGATTAGAATTGGGTTCTCTGATTATGGAGGCGGCCATATGCTTGAAGGAGTCTAATGGCTCAATCAAGCCACATATTGCTGCATATATCGAGGTAGTTTATTTGCTTCTTCACTATTATGTTTCTCAGTTGATAAATATGCAACATCTGCTGTTTTCCTTTCTTTTATCTTGAATTTCTGAAAGAAGATGTGGCTCTTTTGGTAATTTTCAAGACTAAGCTTCTAATTTTAACTGGATTGAATCTTTAAATTGGTAGATCATTTCAATGAATCACAACATTGAGTCACTTCTATGACTGATGTCCACATGAATGTTTAATTCGTTGAGAAATGATACATTTTTTTACTTAAACATGTTATCCACATATAATAAAACAAATAAGTTGTTCCCATGACTAAAACGGGTATTTAAAGTTATTCATGATGATAATTTTTAATGGATATTCGAATTCATATCACCAAATGGTGATAATATTTGTTTTTACGCATTTTTTAACTATTTAAATTGCCCATTTCATTTTCAATATCTATTCATTGGTGACATGCACGCTTATGAATTTATTGTTGAGTACTCCTTTTGTCACTAAAATTTAAAAATTAACTTAATATTTTACTCCAAAGAATTTGATTAAAAAAAAGTTCTATAAAAATATATTTAAAACTAAAAATATTGATTTATGATTTCCATATAAAATGTTGACCTTATATTTAAAAACAACGAAGAAAAAAATCATGGATTAAATGGGTAAACTCCATTCATGGTCCTTTAAGTTACATAATTGTCCTATGTGAATGTTGTTTTAAGATTGTGGTTCATTTTCATCCTATAAGTTACTCCCTCCATCCCATGAAAATTGATACGTGTGACTTTTATACTTGTATTTGACTCAGTTTTTTTACTAGGAAGATTTTGTTAAAAAAATTATCAAAAAAATATATCTAGAAACTAAACATATTGAAATAACATATGCATATAAATTATTTAACCGTTACATGCACCGAATATATTGTTTCAATTAATTAATGAACTTAACGATTAAATTTTTTGGATAATAAACGAATTAACATCTAACATAATCTTTTTAGTTTATATTCTATAATCATATACTAATAGAGGAGCACTTCCAAAAATAGTCGAGAAAAAAATGTGAATACTACATTCCAATTAATTAAGCCACTTAGGATTCACGTAGACGTCACCTCAGAATTGGTTTTTTTTTGCAGAATTAAATGTGCAGTTAATGATACCAAATTTTAATAGATGATTTCCTTAATTATGGGGATCACATCCCTAATCTGATTTCTAACAATTAATTACCTTAATTATAGGGATTACATCACTAATCAATTACATTTAACATCCCAATTAAATCACTAACCAATTACATTGACTATCCCAAAAAAATATGTTGATTGATTCACGCAAATGGTAAATTGGCATCGTGTCTCTTAATCTACGTATAACTGATGAAAATGATAATAATTCATACCTTTTGAAAATCCAATTAATCACTTTTAATTCATTCATTTCTTCTCTCTCATTCGTTTTTTTTCATCAACTTCCTGTTGGGTTCGTTTTTTTTACCACATATCAGCCCAAGCCCATACTAAAACCACCCCGTAACTATCATAATTGTAATTGACAAAATTACCCTTTTTATACCATCTTCCATCTCCATCACTGATCTACCGACTCCAATCGCCGGCGTTCAACCAACACAGTAGCAGTTGCAGATCTCAAAGCCAACCTTCCCTTTTCGCAAATCTATCCGGACAGTCTCTTCTTCAGTCGATACAATCTAGATCTAGAGCATCATCGTTCTCTCCTACTCCTTCTCTCGCTTCACTGCTCTAGCGATGTTCGTCTGAAGGCATCAAGTATATCGGTACGAACGATATCTTTCAACTGATATACTGATTTTTTACTTTACTTGACGGTGTGATGGTTTTAGTTTAGCAAATTTCTGATTAAGAATCGAGTAAGCAAGATTTCCATTGGAATTTACTTGATGAATGTATATTGATTCAGGCCTTGGGGTGGGCTTCTTTAGTGGAACAAGGTGATGTGGAATCGGAGAAATTTGTTTCAGGTTGACTTTGTGATGGGCTGCTTGCAGGTTTGCTGCTTTGCTTTGCAATTTCATTCACTTGTTGAAGGTTTTGTATCTGGTGCTTCAAGTGGAGGTCTCAATGGAAGACTAGAGTTGTTAATTTTGCTTCTTTGGTGTAGGTGGGATCTTCAAATGTGGTGTTTGTTTGTGTGGGCCCTTAATTAGGCTATTATGCGTTAGTTTTGTCTGTGGTAGTCTGCTAAGGTTTCTACTAAGCTTGGTGTTCTCTATGGTTTTTCTCATTAGCTCCAATAGAAGTGTTGGGTGCAATAAACAAAAATTTAACACATACAGTAAACTCAAAAGAAAAAAAATAAGAATACAATACTTTAGTTATTTACTTGTATTTATTTTATTGTGTCTACTATAACTCGTTAAACTGTCTACTAACAAATTTGTATCATCCAAACTGAAGTAAATAGTGTATAAAGAATTTTTCATAAATTAATTTCTACGATAAATTTTAAACAATGCTCTTGTAATATGTAAAAGAGTTTGCAACATCATATATATAATATTTTGATTGTTTACTTGTATTTTTTTTATTGTGTCTATTGTAACTCGTTAAATTGTTCACTATAAAGCCTATACTGTCCAAACTGAACTAGTATACAAAGATATTTTCAGAAATTAATTTATACGATAATTTCAACAAAAAAAATATAAAAGTGTTTGCAACATAACATGTAATACTTTGATTGTTTACTTGTATTTATTTTTATTCCATCTACTGTAACTCGTTAAACTGTCTACTAAAAAAGTCTATGTTGTCCAGACAAAAGTACAAACGAGATTTTCGCAAATTAATTCTACGATATATTTTAAAAATTTCTTTTGTAATATATAAAGTTTTTGCAACATATTAATATATGATACTTTGATTGTTTACTTGTATTTATTGTTATTTTGTCTATTGTCACTCATAAAGTTGTCTACTACGAAAGTCTATACTCTCTAAACTAAAGCACAAAGTGTATAAAGAGATTTTCAGAAATTAATTTATATAACAAATTTTAAAAAATTCTTTTGTAATTTGTAAAAGTGTTTGCAATATACTAAATTGTTTCATATGTAAAGAGTAGTGTATAATACTTTGGTTTACTTGTATTTATTTTTAGTGTCTACCGTAATTCGTAAAACTGTATACTACGCAAATCTATACCGTCTACATGAAAATGCAATAATGTCTATGATTGAAAAGCTCCAATTTGTAAAATTTACTTAACTTATTTGAATATTTAGCAATTAAAAACTTCCGAAAGTTCATAATCACAACACTATCTACATTAAACACTATCCAAATTGAACAAAATGAGAACCAAACCATAATATCTACCACAAGAATCAATCCTATCTATCAAAAATAGCTAAAGTGTCAAAATTAATATTATGAAATGTAGCATATAAATGTTTGCAACATCATATATAAAAAAATTCTTTTGTAATATGTAAAAGTGTTTGCAACATCATATATAATACGTTGATTGCTTACTTGTATTTGTTTTTATTGTGTTAACTGTAACTTGTTAAACCGTCTACTATAAATGTCTATAATGTCTAGACATAAGTAAAAAGAGAGATTTTACAAATTAATTTCTACAATAAATTTTAAAAAAGTTTTAATATAATATATAATACTTTAATTTACTTGTGTTTATTTTTATTGTGTCCATTGTAGTCATAAAAATGCACAGTGTTTACTACAATGCGTTAAACTATAGTGTTTAATTATAATATGTAAAATTTTCTTTTTAATGTTTGCTTACTTTATAAATTCGCAATACAAGAGGTATGGCGTTGGATTCGTGAAAGAAGAGCAACAATCTCAGCTGAGAACAAAAGTTAACCAGAAGATTTAACAAAAATCAGTCCCTAAAAATTATAAATGAGATAGAATCTCCATAATTCTCCAACTGAACATACATCATTATCAGTGCTTAACTGCTAATCTCTAACCAGAACTATAACAAAAAAACCCAACATACTGAAGAATGCTAAAAGTGGAATAACTAATGATTTCTCATCAAAGAAGAGCTGAAGAATTGACAGCAACGGTACCTGCAAGATTTGTATCATATCGGCATGAGCAAGCAGATGGAAGCCTTTTTCGTTCGTCTTCGGTCATCTTCAGACTTCAACGCCGTCAATCTGTGCTAGAAGATCTAGAAATGCCGATTGCGATTCTCCGCCGAAGGCTTCAGATATGAAAAATCTAGCCTCAAATCCATGAATTAAGACGCCGACGACATCCGTGCCGAAGGTATCACCTTGAATCCGGCGTCAAAGGAGGTCGCCGGTCACTGGAGATCCATGGCTCACCGCACATCTCCCGAATTTTCTCCTTAGTCTCTCCGTGCATCGGGGCGTCGTCGCGAATCAATGGCACTGAATGTGTTGGGCTGTCGGCCACCTCCTCTACCGTAGCATAAACATATTTATATAAGGGGCAGTTTAGTACATTCACAGGTATGTGGAAAACCACATGTGTGGTAATTAACCTCGGTACTTTCCTGTTTTCACTTCCTTCGCCTCTTCTCTCCCATTATTTTTTCTTGCTTCAATCTCAGAGAGAAAGGATAAGATAAAAAAGGTTGCAGCTTGTCGGACAGGGAGGAGCATTTGACATTAGATGAAATAAGTGGTGGTGTGGTTGCCAGAAGTGGTGAGGGGGCAGTTTATTTTGTTCCAAGGTGACGAGCTTTTTTTTTCAACTGAAACTTGTATGTAAATATATGAATAAAGAATTGTGTAGTGGACCAAGAAGCGACCTACTTGCACTCACTAAACAAAGTCACCTAACAATAGCACTTCTATCGAACAAACACATGCCGAATCTACACTTCACACAACCACAAGAAACATTGCCTTAGCAACAAGAAACCCAACACATAAACAGAACGGGTTGAACACCCTCTCCTCAAGAAGACCTGCACAACAAACATAGCCACTACAAAATTCATTGCCCTGCAGACAACAGAGGTGCTAACAACCGCATTTCCCAAACCACCTGGAAATTTTTACACCAACTGCTAATCTACGAATATGATAAAGTCTGGATCTCAGAGAGTATCGATGAGGAACGATTTCTATGCTTGAGCTTCCATCACCAAAGGTGGCGAGCATTTGACACTAGCTAGATGATGTACTTAACTTAATAGATCAAGTCAACCAATATCAAAGACTCTAATTTGTGCGAACATCAAACACAATTTATATTAACACAATTGATTTTTTTATTGAAAAAAGTGAACCCATGACGAAGTCGGGTATCAGAATTAGTTGAACCATAAACTCCCCAAACAATGCATAAACCACCGAAGATCAAAACAACCATATGAAACAAAAAACGAAACAAAAAAAGAGGAAATCAGTACGGTGCGGCAAGCAAGACTGAGCCGAGTAAAAAATGTTGGTTGATGGATCATTTAAAATAATGGAATGTTCAAATAGAGCAATCAACATGGCAACAAATGTAGAACATGCATCGGTAGAAAGCAGAGAAAATACTATAAAACAAAAAATAATAGAAAAGGCAAATGGTATGAAAAGAACATGCATTGCACAGTGAGGCGACACATAACCAACTAAGAACAAAGTAGGGAGGTGAAATTTGGAAATCGGAAGTAAAAAAATCGGAGAAAAAAGAAGATGCGGTGTAAATTAATGTAGGATGTAGTTAAGTGAGCAAAGAGTATAGCTATACGTTGCGCGTATATATATATATATATATATATATATATATATATATGAGGAAACCCAAAATGATGTGTTTCAACATCATAATAATGCATTCTCGATGTCCTATGACGTGCTCCCGTAACAACATGAAGCACTTGTTTTGATGACTTACTGATGTATTTTGTTCTACAAACCACACTGATGCACTTGATTACCAAAATGACGCATTCACGATGCATAACAACATGATGCACTCGTCCCGATAACTTAGTGATATGATTTTTTTCTTCAAACTTTCTAAAAGATGCGTTTGGTGACCAAAATGATGCACTAGGTTTCAAGTATGATTCGATCCCTTACAAACATGATGCAGTCTTTCTGATGCCTTAATGAAGCACTCATTTTTTAAAATATCCTAAAATGATGCCTTTGATGGCCACTACGATGCACTCCTTTGCACTATGATGCTTTCAATTACAAATATGATGCACTCGTTCTCATGACAATGTAGCACTCGTCTTCTTTAACCTTTCAAAATGATGCGCTTGGAGACAAGAGTGATGCTCTCACTTTCCACCACGATGCTCACTACGTAGTTGTAGCTAGCCCGGTAATGCCCCACTACGTAGTTGCAGCTTATCTCGTAATGCACGGAGTAGTGTCCCATGCGTTACTGTGGGGCCGAAAATCTTGGTAGCGCCCAAGGCATTACTAAGGGCGCTACCGGTCAGAGCCTGTCAGAGCTAGTAGCGCCCTGGTAATGCTTTAGTGCGTTACGAACTCGATAATGCCTTGGTGCGTCACAATTCTGACAGAAAAGCCAACCAGTAATGGACCACCCCATTACCACCGTTGAATAAACTTACCCACTTCCCTTTCCCCTTCATTTGCAGACGTTTTCGATCGGGAGCTCCGAATTTTTGCTCCGGCACTCTCAGCCCTCTCCTCTATTTTCTTGAACGGATTTAGTGCGCTTCTCAACTTTTCGGTAGATCTCCGGTATATTTGGAGCAGTATATTGAGCTAGGTAAAACGTTTTGTTGTTTATTTTCAATTTTTTAAATATTTTTCATTTTTTTTATTAAGTGTAGTTATTTTAGTAAATGTTGAAAAGTGCATAGATTTTATGGTATAGATTTAATTAGAGCCATAGTTCCTGTCTGTGGATATTACGTAAAATATAATATGCATAACGTTATTTTCAAGTTTGGAAATAATGTTGTAAAATATAATATTCTATTGAATATTCATGGATTATCCGGGTTGGACAGTTTGTAAAAGTATAATCGGTACATTGAACTTTTGTTATAGTTGTATATGCAAAACTGGTACATCAACATTAATTTTCACTCGTTTTAGTCTTGTTCCTTATTATACCAAACTCAGAATTTAAAACTTGAAAAATGGTATAATGAGGAACTGAGGCGAAATGTTGCCAAAATTTATGTAGGATGTACAAATTATGCATATGCGACCACAAAAGTTTGATTTACTAATTGTACTTTTATGAATAGGATAGGACCCATGCACCCTTAATTAGGACAAATTAATTTAAACAACTTATATATGGTTGTGATGAAAATAAATTTTGTAGTTTGTTAATTTTTATGTGTTGCTATTCATTTATATATATATATATATATATTTACATTCTCATGTAGGAGTGGTTAAAATGGCCGAAGGACGCGAGTGGATGTATCAGCGGTTTGAGAAAGGTGGTTGTGAATTAAATCCGCAATTTTGGGAGGGACTTAAGACATCTTTAGAGTTTCCTTTCAGAGATGCTGAATCAAAAGGATGAGACATGATGAAATGTCCATGTAAAAAATACAAAAACATATACTTTTATGATAAATTTACAGTTGGATCTCATTTATGTGAGCATGGGTTTAAGCCTGATTACTATGTTTGGGATTGTCATGGTGAAGCGATACCGATCAATCCGTTGGTCTATGGAGGTTTTAATTGAATGAATTACGAAGCTTCGTCATCCATTAATGCACGTTTGAGTACTGAAATAGAATTGAATAATAACTATCAAGGATGGGACGTCGTACAAATGGTTCATGAAGGTTTAGGATTTTGGTACAACAATTTTGAACAGGAAAATGTTAAAGTTGATGACAATAATGACAATGATGAAAATGATCATGATTATGTTGAAAATGATGACTATGATAACAGTAATGGAAATGATCATGAGATTGAAGATGAAATGGAAGTCGAAACTCCTAATGAAGAGACGCAAAAATTTTATAACTTGATGTAAACTCCTTTATATGAAGGATGTCGTGCTAAGCATAAGACGTTATCTGTGTTGGCAAAGTTTTTGAGTGCGAAAAGTCAGAGCAACATATCAGATGCCGGGTGGTCGCGAATGATGAAACTTGTGGATGAAATATTACCTGGAGAGAAAACCTTGGCACGGAGCACGACGGAGGCGAAGAAGCTGATCAGAGACTTAGGCTTACCGTATGTCAAAATTCATACATGTGAGAATAAATGTATGTTGTTTCACGGTAGATTCGACCATTTGGTTCATTGTGGAGTGTGCGGTGCAGAACGCTATACTCAGGGGGGTCTTAATCGTTGTGGTCAACAGAAAATTAAGGCAAAGAAGATTCTACGTTATCTTCCAATCACCGACTGCCTCAAACGGCTTTATCAATCATCGAAAACAGCTGAATTTATGAGTTATCATGTCAGGGCAAACGAGAACACAAATGGTATTATTGGACACCCTAGCCAATCGCGGGCGTGGAAACACATTGATGAGCTTTATCCTGATTTTGCTGGAGAGCTCGGAAATGTTCGATTAGGGCTATGCACTGATGGATTTAACCCTTTGTCTGACACTGGTAGCACTTATTCGATGTGGCCGGTTTTCATCACAGTTTATAATTTGCCTCCTGATTTATGCATGAAATAGTCGTACATTTACATGACATTGCTAATCCTGGGACCTCGATCCCCGGGACGTAACATTGATGTCTTCTTGTGTCCGTTAGCTGATGAGTTAAATTTTCTATGGACGACGGGTGTTCAAACTTGGGATGTGCATCATAGAAAGAACTTTACAATGCGAGCTTGTCTTCTTTGGACTATTAGTGACTTCCCGGCATACGGTATGCTATCTGGTTGGAGTACGCATGGAAAACTTGCATGTCCATATTGTATGGATGATGACGTGGAACAGGCCCAACCCAAGCCCAAACATCAAGATCCGCTCGTTGGCCTTGGTGGACCTATGACAAGGAGCCGGACTAAGAAGGCTAAGGACGCTCTCAACCTGTTGATGCACAGTTTTGCAAAGTGTGAGGAGCAAAGTGAAGATATCCACAAAGATGAAGGAAAAGTGCAAGCACTCCTCAATTTGGGCCAACCCAATTCCCAAATGGTGCAAACAATTTTCAACATTTCGGTTTGGGCTCAACCAAATGATAATTTGGCCCAAGTGCATGATTCACGAATATCTCAACTGTTGAGACAAAGAATGGCGCATTCAATGCTTTCTTAAAGCTTCCAACCGTTCACTTCTCTTCAAGGACGAACTTCAGCAGACTTGAGGACTCAAGAGTCATCCAAAATCATCCGAAACCATTGGTGAAGAAGGAGTTACAAGCCTTGAAGCCCCTCCATCAAGAGCACTTAAATGAGGATCATTTACTCCTCATTTATTAGCCAAAACTCATCCATCATCTTCTAGCTCGAATTTTTACCATTTTATTTCAGTTTTCGAGTTGTTTTGGCTAGGTCTACCCATTAGCTAGCCTAGAATAAATTTAGAAATAATTGTTTTAAATTCTCACATTTACATTTCTTTTTAATTTCCATCATTAAGAGTGGAGATGAAGGGACTTGTAAATTGATTGGGATGCCTAGCTTCCTTGTCCTATAAAAGGAGGTCTAGGTTAGTTTGCAAGACACATTTCAATCATCCAATATATTTCACCTTTTTCCTTGAAATTGAGAGTGATTCTCTTTTCAACCTATCTACATTTTCCACTCAATTCTTGTTAAGTTTTCTTTACAAGTCTACTAAGACCAATATTGCCTTCTCATTGGAAGAAGGAGGTGTTGGCCCCATCTACATTCCCCCCACAATTTTGGCAACGAAGGCTTTCTTTGTCTTGGACCTTTTTCGGTATCAAGAAGGAGGAGTCGCCAAAGGCATAACACCATCTTTGCCTGGGCAAGGATCCAGGAGGAGTTGGCGGCCATATCCGTTCGTTTCACAAGCTTCCGCATCGTTTTGCTTTGTGCATTTCGGATCTGTCAACCTTTGTTGACATTTCCGCCTCATCAATCAAACCTACCCGTGTTGCTCCTTTGTTGGCTAGATCTGCTCCTCGTGTTCCCGGATACCCTCCGGAATCACATCAATTGGTATCAGAGCCACTTGCTCAACAAGGAGAAGTTTTTCTACCCTTTTCTTTTTATTCCGCAACATATATCATTTTTGTTATCATTGTGTTTTTCTCGGTTGTTCTTGCCATTTTTAATTTCTTGTTCCAGTGTTGTGCAATCTGCATAGAAAAAAAAAATCGCATCTTATTTGCATTGAAAAAAAAAAAAAAAAAAAAGATTGACTCAACTTTTTACTGATTGCGAAAAGGCAATTTGAAGAATTCTTGGAACAATTTTCAAACAAAGGGCAAGAAAAAGAACAACCTCAGAGCCTTTTCAAACCTGTTCTTTCAAAAGTTGCGGAATATCTTTTTCCAAAACCCACAAAAGAACCGTTTTGCAAAAGTAACAACACTTCCTCAACCTTGTTGAGGTTTGTTTGAGGTTTTATTTTATTGTGTCTTCTGTGTCTTGTTTTGAATCACTTTTTCAAGAATTTTGAGCCAGAAAAGTTGCTAGGTTTATAAAGAGAATCTGTGAGTTTTTTAGTGAAAAAAAGGCTGATGAAGCATTGTTAGCACAATTTCAAAGAATGTTGCAAGGACAAATGGCTCCACTAAATGCAAGGCTTGCCCGTCTTGAGGCCGGGTCGAAGAGAGGAGGAAGAGCAGAACCTCGAAATGGGGAAGATGATCGTCAATCAAATATTGATCAAGGAGAAGATGTTCCACCTCACCACAATCAAAGGCAAAGGGATATGGCTCAACAGTTTACCGAAACTTCAAGTTGCAAATTCCACCTTTCTATGGAAAAAGCAACCGGATGAGTATCTTGATTGGGTAAAGAAATGTGAATTGGTATTTAATTGCTTTGATTATACCACTGACCTCAAGGTTAAATTGGCCGTTGTTGAGTTTCATGGTTATGCCCTCACATGGTGGAATCAAGAAAATCGGCTTGGATTAGGTCCTCAAACTTGGGAAGAGTTGAAGATCCAAATGCAAGAGAGATTTGTGCCATCATACTACACTCGAGAATGTTTCCAACGTCTTCAAACACTTGTCCAAGGCACTAAATGTGTTGAGGACTACCACAAAGAGTTGGAATCCGCCCTTTTGAGAGCCGATGTTATTGAAAGAGGTGAAGCAAAAATGTCTAGGTTCATTCAAGGACTTAGACCTGACATTGTGAAGACCTTGGAATTATGTGAGTACAACAATTTTCAAGAGTTGTTACATAAAGCCATCCGAATTGAAAGACAACTCAAGAAAGGGAGCACTTCCACCATGGCTCCAAGATCAAACCAAAGGGCCGAAAGCTCCACAAAGGACACCCCCACCTCCACAAAAAGGTATCCCTTCCAAATCTCCCACTTCTACCCCTTCCACTTCCCAAAATCGCTCCCAAAACCGTCCCCCTTCCAAACCCCTTCATGAAGTTCAATGCTATAAATGCAAAGGTATGGGTCATTATGCTCATCAATGTCCAAATCCGAAAGTTATACTCATGAGAGATGGAGAATGGTACAGTGAAGATGAAGAAAATGATGAGACCGAATCTGATCAACCTGTTGAGGACGAGTATGCTCAACCAGTTGAGGAAGAGTATGGTCTTCCGGTTGAAGGTCCTCTCCTAGTAGCAAGACGAGTACTACAGTGCAACCAACCCCTCAATCATGTCAAAGGGAGAATCTCTTTCATTCAAGAGCACTTGTGAATGGTAAAGTATGTTCACTCATTATTGATTCCGGTTCTTGCACTAATGTTGCTAGTTCTCATATGGTGAATAAGTTAGGACTTGCTACTCACAAGCATCCTCGACCCTACCTTCTTCAATGGATGGATGACTCCGCTCATGCCAAGGTGAATTGTCAAGTTGAAGTACCCCTCAAAATTGGCAATTATGAAGACAATGTACTTTGTGATGTTGTACCTAAGATGATTGCTGCCCATATTCTACTTGGGAGGCCCTGGCAGTATGATAAGCAAGCTGTGCATGATGGTGTGACCAACCGATACACCATTCAACACGTTGACCGAAAGATTACCTTGGTGCCTTTAACACCCCAACAAGCCCATGCCGATCAGATCCAACTCCAAAGTGAGTCCGAGGGTAAGGATGGTAAACTTAAGGGTAAAGTTGAAAATAAAAAGAAATCCCAAGTGGATTTGCAAGAGTCAAAGGTCTTTTGGGATGGTGAAGGAATAAATAGCGAAAAGAGTGGTAAAAGAGAGAATGAGAGAAGACAAGAGTGTTTCCTTTCCATAGCCAAAGAAAAACACATCAAGAAAGCTCTTTTGAGTCAAAAATGTTGTTTTCTCTTTACCTAACACTTGTCTTCTAACAATGGATCAAGGGGAAGAAATTCCTTCTTTTCTTTCTTTGTTGTTGCAGGAATATCAAGATCTTTTTGAAGATCCGATTGGCTTACCTCCATACCGAGGTATTGAGCATCAAATCGATCTTGTCCCGGGAGAACCTTTACCAAATCGACCCCATTATCGAACCAATCCCGAGGAAGCCAAAGAGATACAGAGGCAAGTCCAAGAGCTTCTTGCCAAAGGGTACATCCGAGAAAGCTTATCCCCTTGTGCCGTACTCCGTGCTTCTTGTACCTAAAAGTGATGGTTCATGGCGGATGTGCATGGATTGCCGCCCCATCAATAAGATCACCATCAAGTACCGACATCCCATTCCACGCCTTGATGACATGCTTGATGAACTTTCAGGTGCAAAGGTATTTTCTAAGGTTGATCTTAAGAGTGGTTATCACCAAATTTGCATGAAAAAGGGTGATGAGTGGAAAACCGCCTTTAAGACCAACATTGGTTTATATGAGTGGCTTGTCATGCCATTTGGATTAACCAATGCCCCTTCTACTTTTATGAGACTCATGAACCATGTTTTAAGGAAATTCATTGGAAAATTCGTTGTGGTTTATTTTGATGACATTTTGATCTATAGTCATACTTTATCTCAACACGTTGAACATCTGCGGTTATTGTTTGAAACGCTTCGAGGAGAAAAGCTTTATGCTAATCTTAAGAAGTGTACTTTTGCTACTAATCAGATTGTGTTTCTTGGATATGTTGTTAGTGAGAAAGGACTAAGTGTTGACGAATCCAAGGTGCAAGCCATCAAAGATTGGCCAACCCCTACTAATGTGACCGAAGTGAGATCTTTTCACGGTCTTGCTAGCTTTTACAGACGTTTTGTGAAGGATTTTTCCACCATAGCCGCCCCACTTAACGAGCTTGTCAAGAAAGGAGTACCATTTGTTTGGAGTGACAAGCAAGAGAAAGCGTTCAACCTGTTGAAAGAAAAGTTGACACAAGCTCCGGTCCTTTCACTACCTGATTTCGGTAAGATCTTTGAAGTTGAGTGTGATGCGAGTGGCATAGGTATTGGTGCAGTTCTCACTCAAGAAGGTAAACCTATTGCATACTTTAGTGAAAAATTGAGTGGTGGTCCTTTGAATTATTCAACATATGACAAAGAATTATATTCTCTTGTGAGAAGTCTTGAGGTATGGTCTCATTATCTCTTGCCTAAGGAATTTGTCATTCATACGACCATTATTCATTAAAGTATTTGCAAGGTCAAGGTAAACTTTCAAAAAGACATGCAAAATGGATGGAATTTGTTGAATCTTTTCCTTACTTAATTAAGTTTAAGAAAGGTAAAGAAAATGTAGTGGCAGATGCATTGTCTAGAAGGTATGCTTTATTCAAAGCATGTTGAACAGAAGGTTTTGGGATTTGAACAGATGAAGAACTTGTATGGTGAAGATATTGACTTCGGATCTGTTTACAAAGCATGTTTGTCTCAACTGTTGACACTTATTACATATTTGATGGATACCTCTTTAAAGCTAACAAGCTTTGTGTTCCTAGGGTTCCATCCGAGAGCTACTTGTAAGGGAAGCCCATGGAGGAGGACTTATGGGACATTTTGGTCAACTCAAGACCTTGGAAGCTCTCAAAGAGCATTTCTTTTGGCCAAACATGAAGAAGGACGTGGACAAATTTTGTGCTCAATGTGTCACATGCAAAAAGGCTAAGTCTAAACTTGAGCCTCACGGGTTGTATACTCCACTCCCTACTCCTTCTTTACCTTGGGTTGACATATCAATGGATTTTGTTACTGGTCTTCCTAGGACTCAAAATGGGCATGATGCAATTTTTGTAGTTGTTGACCGTTTTTCTAAAATGGCTCACTTTATTCCTTGCCATAAAACGGATGATGCTACAAATGTTGCAAATTTATTCTTTAAGGAGGTTGTTAAATATCATGGATTGCCTAGGACAATAGTAAGTGATAGGGACACCAAATTCCTAAGTCACTTTTGGAAGACATTATGGGCTAAACTTGGTACTAAGCTATTGTTTTCAACATCTAGTCACCCACAAACCGATGGGCAGACCGAGGTAGTTAATAGAACAATGATACAATTGCTTAGAACACTCCTTAGGAAGAATTTGAAGCAGTGGGAGGAGTTTATTCCACATGTTGAATTTGCTTACAATAGGGCTTTTCATACTTCAACAACTCATAGCCCTTTTGAAGTTGTTTACGGTTTCAACCCGTTGACTCCAATGGACTTATTGCCTTTACCTCTTAATGATGCAGCTCATAAAGATGGAGCAATGAAAGCGAAACAAATGAAGGAGTTACATGAGAAGGTGAAAGAAAGGATCTCCAAACAGAATGAAGCCTATGCAAGGAGGGCAAATAAAGGTCGAAAACAAGTCACCTTTGACGTTGGTGATTGGGTATGGTTACACTTGAGAAAGGAGAGATTCCCTCAAGAAAGGAAGAACAAACTCGCCCCAAGAGGAGATGGTCCCTTCCAAGTGGTTGCAAAAAGGGGAGATAATGCCTACACTCTAGATCTTCCTAGTGGTAAATATGGAGTACATGCAACGTTTAACGTTATGGATCTTTCCCCTTTTGAAGGTACTATGGAAGATGAGATTCCGAGGTCGGAATCTTTTGAAGAAGGGGGGAGTGACGTGGAACAGGCCCAACCCAAGCCCAAACATCAAGATCCGCTCGTTGGCCTTGGTGGACCTATGACAAGGAGCCGGACTAAGAAGGCTAAGGACGCTCTCAACCTGTTGATGCACAGTTTTGCAAAGTGTGAGGAGCAAAGTGAAGATATCCACAAAGATGAAGGAAAAGTGCAAGCACTCCTCAATTTGGGCCAACCCAATTCCCAAATGGTGCAAACAATTTTCAACATTTCGGTTTGGGCTCAACCAAATGATAATTTGGCCCAAGTGCATGATTCACGAATATCTCAACTGTTGAGACAAAGAATGGCGCATTCAATGCTTTCTTAAAGCTTCCAACCGTTCACTTCTCTTCAAGGACGAACTTCAGCAGCCTTGAGGACTCAAGAGTCATCCAAAATCATCCAGAAACCATTGGTGAAGAAGGAGTTACAAGCCTTGAAGACCCTCCATCAAGAGCACTTAAATGAGGATCATTTACTCCTCATTTATTAGCCAAAACTCATCCATCATCTTCTAGCTCGAATTTTTACCATTTTATTTCAGTTTTCAGAGTTGTTTTGGCTAGGTCTACCCATTAGCTAGCCTAGAATAAATTTAGAAATAATTGTTTTAAATTCTCACATTTACATTTCTTTTTAATTTCCATCATTAAGAGTGGAGATGAAGGGACTTGTAAATTGATTGGGATGCCTAGCTTCCTTGTCCTATAAAAGGAGGTCTAGGTTAGTTTGCAAGACACATTTCAATCATCCAATATATTTCACCTTTTCCTTGAAATTGAGAGTGATTCTCTTTTCAACCTATCTACATTTTCCACTCAATTCTTGTTAAGTTTTCTTTACAAGTCTACTAAGACCAATATTGCCTTCTCATTGGAAGAAGGAGGTGTTGGCCCCATCTACATTCCCCCCACAATTTTGGCAACGAAGGCTTTCTTTGTCTTGGACCTTTTTCGGTATCAAGAAGGAGGAGTCGCCAAAGGCATAACACCATCTTTGCCTGGGCAAGGATCCAGGAGGAGTTGGCGGCCATATCCGTTCGTTTCACAAGCTTCCGCATCGTTTTGCTTTGTGCATTTCGGATCTGTCAACCTGTTGACATTTCCGCCTCATCAATCAAACCTACCCCGTGTTGCTCCTTTGTTGGCTAGATCTGCTCCTCGTGTTCCCGGATACCCTCCCGGAATCACATCAGATGATGTGTCTAGTTTCCAGTTAACACATGGGCGTAAAGCTTGTTGGTGGGGTTGTCATCGAAGATTTTTATCTCGTCAGCATAGATATCGTAATGATAGCATCACATGGGGTTTTAGAGAACAACGTGATGAAATTAGGTATAAATCTAGTGAGGAAATTCTAGCAGAGATAAACGAGATTCAGTTCCCGCCTTTTGGTTCACATTGGGACAGACAACAACCGGATGGATTTGGTGTGGCGCACAATTGGATAAAGAAATCGATCTTTTGGGAGTTGCCGTACTGGCCTCATTTGTTGGTCAGACATAACCTCGATGTTATGCATATAGAGAAAAATTGCTTCGACAATATCTTCTACACAGTTATGAATCAAACTGGGAAGAGTAAAGACAACGAAAACTCATGACTTGACCTTCAGGCGATGAAAATCCAAAGTGAGTTGCATTTGTTTCCCAGTTGTAACGGAAGACCATGTTAACCTAAGGCAGTTTACACATTGAATCAAGAACAGATTGGGAATGTTTGCACTTGGTTGAAGAACACTCTGAAACTTCCTGATAGATATGCGTATAACATTGGAAGTTGTGTAAACATGTCCAATAATTCTTTTTACGGCGTGAAGACGCATGATTGTCATTTTTTTATGCAAAAATTACTTCCAATTGTTTTACGTGGCAACGTTCCTGATGATATTTGGGTTCCAATAGCGGAACTCAGCAAATTCTTCAGAATAATTTGTGCTAAGGAATTCCGGTTGGAGGACATCGAGAAGCTGGGTGAATTCATTGTTGTGACGTTGTGCAAGCTTGAGAAGATCTTTCCTCCATCATTATTCGACTCTATGGAATAACTACTTGTGCATCTACCATGGCAGCTTAAAACTTGTGGGCCTGTGCAGTTTTGGTGGATGTATGGGTTTGAGAGGTGCATGAAGACACTAAAACAAAAATGTACTAACAAACAATTTAAGGAAGGCTCGATTATTGAAAAGTATTTGGTGCAAGAGATAGTGCTCTTTTCCGAGCACTACATGGATGACAATCTCAGTACACGTGTGAATCCTCAGATACGCAATGAAGTGTACAACGCAACGGATAATGAAAACAGTCTATCAATCTTCAACCATCCAATCAAGAACTTCGAGGAACTAAGGAATAGAGAATTGGCAGACAAGGAAGTGCATCATGTGCAAACATATATTCTCATGAACTGTCCGGAGATTGAACCATATATAAGGTAATTATCCTGTTCTTCCAATTTTTATATCGTTACAGTGATTGTTAAATAAACTAATTTTGGCGATACGTGCAGCCAATTCAACAAGGTTTCGTGTTCTCATTACTCGGCATTGGCCACCGATGGTTTGGATAAGTACAGACTTACAAATATTGCACCGTGATTTAAAAACTTCGCTCAGACGAATCGGTGGTTGTTTCCTCCGTCACTGTATGACTTAGCATGTGGGCCGCATATACCGCGGTAACTACGGATAAGCACTCCGGGATCACAGATATAGAATACGCGGTCTGATGAAAGGTATACGACCCTTTCATACTTGCAAGTCAGGCACAACAAGTTGTGTATATCGAGTACTCTTCGAAGCAGCGGAATCTGAAAAAGCGATGGAACGCTTTCAAGATGAAGCCCCGACATTTCAAAGGTGATGCTGGACGACGAGATCTGAAAGATGTGGATCCTTTGTAGGAGTAACGAATTGAGGAAACAATAGGCGTGGTAGATAATGATGTGAGTATTTCACCGGTTGATCATGAGGAGGAGCCGGAACGAGTAATAATTGACATTATGATTGATGAGGATAATTAAACTTGTAGACTTCCTAAGTTTATAATAATTTTCCAGCCCAGTTGACATTTCTATGGATTTGTAACACTATGTATTACCAAGGTATTGACGCTGATCTACCATGGTACTGACGCTGATCTAACAAGGTATTGACGTTGATCTAACGCGGTACGCTGATCTAACAAGGTATTGACGCTGATCTAACAAGGAATTGACGGTGATCTAACAGGGTATTGACGATGATCTACCAAGGTATTGACGCTGATCTACCAAGGTATTGACGCTGATCTAACAAGGTATTGACGCTGCTCTAACAAGGTGTTGACGCTGATCTCACAAGGTATTCATGCTGATCAACATAATTCTATAAAATTAACTTAATTTATAAAATTCATAAAATATTCATATTTTCCTAAAATACGTAAAGTATATACTAAAATACCATTTAATACCAAAAAATTCATAAATAATACCTAAGATACCTAAATAAATTCCAAAATACTAAAATAATTCCTAAAATACTAAAATACCAAAGCAATTCCTAAAATAGTAAAAGAATTAAGTATATATATACAAAAATATTTTTTTCGAACATTTAAAAATTACGATAATTTGCAAATATTAACAAATTAAGATAATTTACAAATATTAACAAAATAATTTTGGAAAGACAACTTACAAATATTTTTTATGAATATTAATAAAATGTATGATAATTGGGTGCACACAAATATTTGTTACGAATTTTTCTATATGAATGTTAACAAAAATATTTTTGAGAAGGCAATTGGGTTCAAATTAAAGGTGAGCTGGTAACGCCATAGTAACGCCATAAGGCATTACCAGCCACCTTTTCGATTCCTGGGCAGTAATTGGGTTCAAAATAAAGCCGACACATGGTAATGCCCAAGTAACGCCCTAGGGCGTTACCAACTACCTGAAATTAAAAACGCGTCTCCTCTTTCATGTCATTTATGGTGAATTTTTAGTAGTTAATGGTAATTTAAAACTTTTGGATGAAACAGTAAACTTTAAAAAGTTTTGGGTCAAACTTTTCAATGAAATTGTAAACTATTGGATGAAAATATGAACTTCTAAAACTTTTGGGTGAAATTGTAGACTTTTAAAAGTTTTGGTTCAAACTCTAAACTTTTAAAACTATTGAATGAAATTGTAAACTTTTAAAACTTTTGGATGAAACTGTAACTTTTGGGCCAAACTTTTCAATGAAATTATAAACTATTGGATGAAATTGTGAACTTCTAAAACTTTTGGGTGAAATTGTAGACTTTTAAAAGTTTTGGGTCAAACTGTAAACTTATAAAACTATTGAATGAAATTGTAAACTTTTAAAACTTTTGGATGAAACTGTAAACTTAAAAAAGTTTTGGTTCAAACTTTTCAATGAAATGAAATTGTGAACTTCTAAAACTTTTGGGTGAAATTGTACTTTTAAAAGTTTTGGGTCAAACTGTAAACTTATAAAACTATTGAATGAAATTGTAAACTTTTAAAACGTTTGGATGAAACTGTAACTTTTGGGTCAAACTTTTCAATGAAATTGTAAACTATTGAATGAAATTGTAAACTTTTAAAACTTTTGGATGAAACTGTAAATTTAAAAAGTTTTGGGTCAAACTTTTCAATGAAATTGTAAACTATTGGATGAAATGTGAACTTCTAAAACTTTTGGGTGAAATTGTAGCCTTTTAAAAGTTTTTGGTCAAACTGTAAACTTTTAAAACTATTGAATGAAATTGTAAACTTTTAAAACTTTTGGATGAAACGCTTGACAGGTAGCGCCCTTGGTGATGCCCGGGAAACGCTTGACAGGTAGAGCCCTTGGTAATGCCTTGGGCGCTACCACGATTTTCGGCCCACGCTAACGCCTGGGGCGCTACTTCGGGCACTAAGTATCTGAAAGAGGTCTGGTAATGACAAATGCGTTACTAACCCATTACGAATTGTAACGCACGAGGGCGTTACAATGACGCTACGATTTGAGGCGTTACTTTATGGTAGTGCGTTACTTGGCATTACCAGGCCTGACAGCAGGTTTGCCAAGCTGACAGGCCTGGTAGCGCCCCACCCCCTACTATCCCATAACCTTTTTTTTTTATGTTTTCACATTTAATCTATTAAATCTTAAATGTTTATTATAAAATAAATAGAAATAATCAGTAATTAATATTTATATTTATATTTTGGAATAAAAGATAATTGAAAATAAACATATTTTATTTAAATGTTTGAAACACAATTAAAACATCCGAATACATCCAAAAAAGAGTAGTAATACAATCACGATCCTACGGATGCTGGAAATTCCAATTGTCCCGGGGGAGATTCTGACTCTCTGACCGTCATTGCTTTGACGGATTCGGTTGTCCTTGGTTAAACTCATTGTTTAACGGGTCGAAATGCTCGATACTCTCTCTCAAGTACGTGTTTGTCTCCAAGTTGTACTGGTATGTCGGCTGCGGCGGTTGCATCAGAGGCTCGTAATAATCATTACCGCGGATGAGACTTGTATTGACGAAAGGGTTCTGGTGCGGCGGTGGCTGCTGCTGTGGAAATCGGACTGAGTCGAGGAAGTTGGGCGGCCTCGTGTGGTCCCGGGTTTGCGAGGATGATGATGAACCCTCCGGAATCAGACCCGGAGGCACCTGGTCCCGCTGCATGATGCCACGCTGGATAAGCGACGACCAAAGAACGCTGAATGCTGACTCGTACTGTCGTCGGAGGTTGTTGACGTAAACCTCAAACTTGGCCTGACGCTCCCTAAGCACACGAACCTCTTCCTCTGATTTGCGTCGAGCCTCCACAGTCGCCCGACGC
Source organism: Stellera chamaejasme (assembly GCA_024586325.1). Lineage (NCBI taxonomy): Eukaryota > Viridiplantae > Streptophyta > Magnoliopsida > Malvales > Thymelaeaceae > Stellera > Stellera chamaejasme. The sequence goes on along the minus strand of CM044985.1, from coordinate 19,116,652 downwards.
TCCTCCTCAGCGGCAAGCTCTCGCTGAAAGTATATGAGAAAATGTATATTACTTCATAATCTAACATTAAAGTTTTAAAAAGTTTCGATTTAGTTTATAATTAATTACCGGAGATGGCTAAGGTGGCCGGAAATGCTCTGGGTGGACAAACTGCGGGGGAGCGCCAACATAACGCCCTTTTCTGGGCCCTCCTGTAACCGCCCTGAAGATATCCTCATCGAAAGGAGGCACATCATTTATGTTCAGGTACTTCTCCATAACCCGCCTCATATGCTCGGCCTAATGAACAAATAACGCATCGATTAGTAGAAAATAAATATAAACCCTAAAAAATAGGAGATGATTACTTTGAAATAGTTACCTTGAATGTAGTTGCGTCCGGACCATCCCAACGATGCCGAAAGTCAGTGATGGTGACTTCTTGACGCTCTTTGATGATCTTCTCCTCGTATAATGATACAGACGGACCGTGTACATGCCAAGATATTGTCCGCTTTGGGCCCAGCCCGCACGGATTTGTTCTTACTCTGGCCCGCTTAGTCTGCCACACTAGGTGGTAAGCCCGCCAGGTAAAACGCGTCTTTAAGAAACTACGGAGCAACCACCCTTATAAAGGTATGGTTTCTCCCATAGCTCTACCATGTGGGATGAGCAACATCGTATAGGGTGGTTGCTCCGTAGTTTCTTAAAGACGCGTTTTACCTGGCGGGCTTACCACCTAGTGTGGCAGACTAAGCGGGCCAGAGTAAGAACAAATCCGTGCGGGCTGGGCCCAAAGCGGACAATATCTTGGCATGTACACAGTCCGTCTGTATCATATAAGTTCTGCGCCGTCGTCGAGCCGTGCCTCCTCCGCGGCCTCCGAGCTGCCTATGTTGTTGCATTCTTTTCATTCTGTCCCGACAGTGCAATAAACTCTGGAGTGTTGAGCGAGTCAATGAACTTATCCCAATTTGCTTGAGAAAAGGTAGGGTGTTTGTGTTCCCGCCAGTGATCAATGTTGGGATTTTTGTCATTGAGATGGTACTTTTCTTTGTAAGTCTGGACGATCTTCCCCTTCCGCCCCCTGTACATCTTGGCCCAAAACTTGTGCAACGTCCTCTCGACGTCACCTGTAGTGAATGACGGCGGGTACCAGACATATTTTTCCTGTGACAACAAAACTTTAGGTTAGTAATTGATGGCCGCTAGGCCCAATCATCCAAACAGGCCTACCAAAAGGCCCAAAATAATAGCCCACCTTAAGGGCCCCATTAAAAACTCAAGTGGTAACTGGAACTTAAAGTGACATTCTCGGACTTAATAAACGTTTACCCGGACAAGGCATTGGACATTCCCGGAGAAACATTACCCGGACATATAGAACACGTGTACAATAACGTTGTATTGACATATTACGATTTTGCCACCATTAATACCAGCTATATAACGACATTTATGGTATAAGTCAGAGGATCGATCTCTTTCAGTCACTTCATTGACAAGACAGGAAAAACGCACTACCAACCCAACCCCCATTCCTCGAATTCCGAGAATCGTGCAACACACAAATCCCAATGGCATCTAGCAATGTCAACACGCGTCAACTGCGTAGACACGTAGCGGCTGCTGCCCAAACAGATCCGCCACCAAATGGCGCCGTCTGTGGGAATCGTGGAGGTCCGAATAGACCAGTCCTTTCAGTAGGACCAGAGGACCATTCACAGTCCCACCCACCCATACCGGAAGGGGGTGGCTCCACTGACGGTCGAACGGCCGATCCGAGTTATAGGAGCTCCTCTGAAGAGACATCCTACGGAGCGACTTCCTTGTTACCAACTTCCAGCTCTCGCTGAAGCAACAGTCGATTTGATTCTGACCTAGTCCAAACAGTGCGAGGGAAGAGAAAAACAAGGAGCGGGATTAGTGCTCGCAGGACCCGAAGGTATGAAAGCAACCCGGTCCATCAAGTTTACTTTCCCGGTGATGAATAATGCAGCCGAATACGAAGCCTTGATCGCCGGACTAGAATTAGCTCAGAAAGCCGGAATTCGATCTCTGCGAGCATGCAGTGATTCGAACCTTCTCGTTCAACAAACAAACGGGGAATACGAGGTCAAGGAGCCAAGCCTCAAGAAGTATGCTGACGTTGTCAAAAAATTGGCGGCACAGTTCGACAAGTTGACTATCGAAAAGATTCCACGGGCTCTTAATTCTGAAGCGGACTTACTCTCCAAGTCATCATCCTATGACGAAGAAAGAGAAAGCCCAAGCATCAGTTATCTTCTGGCATTGAGTATTACTTCGGGATAGAGAGCGCCGTATTGGAAGTTCTTCACCGAAGGAATACTCCTGGAGGATCTGGTCGCGGCCAAGCAAGTAAAGAGAAAATCCACCAAGTTCGTAATAGTGGGAACCCATCTGTACTGCAAAGGCTTTTCTTCGCCCCTCCAGAAGTGCATCGGCGAAGAAGAGATGGAAGAAGTCCTACGGGAAGTCCATGAAGGTACCTGGGGTCCCACATCAAGTCAGATGCTCTTGCAGCAGTCATACTTCGGCAAGGCTACTTCTGGCCGAACCTGAAAGAAGACGCGAAGAAGTTAGTCAACAAGTGCAAGAAGTGCCAGGAGCACGCCCGGATAGAAAGGGTTCCTTCGGAGTATGTATCATCTTCGGATTATCCAATTCCTTTTGCCGTATGGGGAATAGACCTGATCGGGGCATTGCCAAAAGCTCCCGGAGGAGTAAAATACTACGTTGTCGCCGTAGATTATTTCACCAAATGGATCGAAGCCGAACCATTGGCTTCCATCACAGCAGACAACATCCGGGAGTTTGTTTGGAAGAACATCATTTGCAGGTTCGGATGCCCGAGGGTGCTTGTCGCAGACAACGGGACACAATTCACGGATGAAGGTTTCCAAGATTTCGCTGAAGAATTCGGCATTAAGCTTCACTTTGCTCCGGTAGCACACCTGCAAAGCAACGAACAAATTGAAGTATCAAACCGAACGGTGAAGGACTGTTTGAAGAAAAGAGTTGGAAGTGCTAAGGGAAAATGGCCCGGGGAACTCCCGCACGTGTTATGGAGCTACCGGACCACTCCCCGCAGATCAACAGGGGAAACCCCATTTTCCTTAGCCTACGGGACTGAAGCCCTCATCCCGATTGAAGTAACAAACCCATCACTTCGGGCTACAGTTTTCGAAGAGAGTACCAATGAGGAAGGATTAAGGGCAAACTTGGATTTTCTCGAAGGCAAAAGAGAAGAAGCAGAAATCAAGAGGAAGGCCTTCCAGCAAATGACCACGACCTCGGCCAACTTAAGAGTAAAGATCAAAGATATCAAGGTTGGAGACCTAGTCCTACGGCAAACAAAACTGGGTTCCCTAAGACCACAAGGTGGTTCTTTCGCCCCGAACTGGGAAGGTCCGTTCCGGGTAACTACTGAAGAAAGAAAAGGAGTTTACAAGTTATCAGATTCTGAAGGGAGAGAGTTTTCCAACTCATTTCATTCGGAAGCATTGCGAAAGTACTATGTGTAACCCGAAGACAGTTATGTATATATGTACGGGAAATAGTTCGACGATCAATACTTAACAAAAAACTTGGGAGTTCCATTCAAAAAACCCAAAGGGTTCATTTACATTCCCCGGAACAACATCCAAAGGGACAAAAAGCGGAGAAAGACAAAATACTAAGGGAAGCTGAATTGGTCCGGATGGGTGACTCGAGCTTTCAAAAACTCCTCCCCGCACCATGAAGGATCCCTCTCACGTTCATCCAGGTAATCCAGCCCGGAGAGGTCCGCATGAGGGTTCCTATCCAAAATTTGTCGCCGGGCGAGACAGAAACCTTCGTTGTATTTTTCAGAAGCCATCCGGAGCGCATCATTCACAGCTTCTTCCCAAGCCTCCTTCTCCTCCCGAACAGTAGCCGTTGTCTCTTCGGCTGACTGGAGTTTCTCCCGGAGATCTTTGAGGTCTTGATCGGTGTGATTCTTGAGATTCTCAAGATCGACCGCAAGATCCTTCTTCTCCCTCCGAAGAGCTTCCACTTCTCTCCGGAGCTCTTCCTCAGAATCTCTCTGAGCAGCTACAGTGCTCAGGAAAGAGGCCTCAACTGCAGCAAGTTGGGACGCGGTAGAAAGATCGGGAAGATCACCTTGGACATCGTCCGGGAGAGCCAAGGCCGAAGAGCACGTCAGGGAGGCCCGCAGAAGTTGCTCGTAGTGGGAAACCCTTTGGATGAGTTTCGCCACTACAGCAACCGCCTTAGTAGCCCGCTGTTCGGCACTACTTCGGGCCTCGTCCATTTTCTGGACAACTTGGGAAGCCCAACCAGTCAGACAAGCGGCCTGCAGCAAGTACGGAAGGATATTAGTATCAGGGTTGAAATGACTTGGTAAAAAAAAGAGAGCATACAAGTTTACTTGCCTGAGTGGTCATGACGTGCGACCGGGCCAATGTCACAGCTAGATCCGGGAACTGGTGCTCAAGGCAGTCCATGGTCCGGGCGGTAGAGATACCTTTCCAGATCTCCGGGGCCATTTCCTTGGCATCCTCTTCATCCATGAGGTTCTGGTCCTCATGGATGAGCCATTTCGGCTCCCGCGGGATCAAGTCTGATCCATATCGGGCTAGCTCGGCATCCCGCTCTTGCCTGGCCTTTTCCTGGGCCTCCCTCCAGCCTGGACCTGTACAGCAGAAATGCGCCCGGATAACTTCGTGAAATGGGTCATCTCCAAACATCCGGGTTAGATTCCCGAAGATATTCCAGAAACACTTATTTTCTAAAGTCAACCGCTGGTTACCTAAGTTGAAGTCCGAAGGCAAGACTCCCGGAGCACTCTCCTCCGCAACCGGAGTAGCCTTGTACTTTCCCCGGAGACGTCTCTTCTTGTCCGGAGAAGGACCAGCCCGATCGTAAGCATCGAACAGGTCCTCAAAAGTGGTGTCCGTGTCCTCAAGATGAACCGGAGAAGGAACATCGTGAGGGCCGGACTCAGTGGCCTCCGGGACTTTGGCAGAGTCCCTCTTTCTCTTCTTCGGCTCGGCAGCCGGAGGTTGGGAAGGGCCAGCCTTGGAAGACTCCTTGGCAGGCTTGGGCTTCTGAATGCCCTTGAACAAGCTCGCAAGATCTATCTTCGGGGCCATTTCTGCAAAAAAGAGAAGGAATTAGTGATCAAAAAGAGTGTCAAAAGAATGAAGGAAAGGATATGAACCTTCTACAAAGACCCTGTGCGGGATCTCGCCCCGCAAGCGCCGGACCAGAGCCAAGTCTTGAGGGGAAGGGGAACTTCCCCGGATACCAAGAGCCTCGAGGTCCCCCTGAATTATCCCCAGATGGGATAAGACCCCTTGGGTGAGAAGAACCCAGTTGATTGGGACAGGGAATGGTTCGGGAGGTTCATCTCCGAACCAGTCCACCAGATGCCCCAGCTTGCTACGAAAAGCTTCGTAGTTCTCCCGAGCTCCCTCCAACTCCAACAGACGGGAAGGGTCCTTCACATCCACAAGTTCCCCTACCTTCTGGACAGTCTGAAGGTCCCACGACGCTTCGGGTTTCAAGAAGAAAAACTCCCCGTGCCACCCCTTTCTGCTCGAAGGCAGGTCCCAAATAAGGTTAAACCTAAGCTTCTTTATGGGATTCCCCCTAGCCCCGAAGTAGTAAAAGCAGTTTCTTGGGTTCGGGACAATTTTATAAAACTGCAGAAAGGTGGAAGTTTTTGGTTCTATCCCGAACACTTTGCAAAGCACGAGGAATGCGTTTAGATGGCAAAAGGTGTTCGGGCTAAGTTGGTTGATCGCCAGCCCGTGGGATTCAGCCAACTCCTGAACAAAATGGTGCGGGGGAAATCTAAGCCCGCACTCTAGCTGACTCTTAAAAATAACAAGGCTTGCAGCCCCAGGTTCGTATACACGACACTCTGGCGTTGGCACCGTAATAGCTACTGCCAACGCTTTACTAGTTCGGGAGTGGCTTTGCTACGGAAGTGGTCAACCTCGGACCACCATCCTTCGGGTACAGGCTCACTAGTTTCTAACAAACTTCCCGAAGGACGAACAGAAGAAAGAAGTGGAAAGGAAGAGGCCATTTGTAAGTACCTCGGGAAACAGGACGAAGAAAAGAGCGACGGTTTGACGACCCAAGTTCTACCGGCGAGACTCTCGCAGCTGCGTCGACGACGGAATGGTACCGGCGGTAGAATTTCTCTACGGCAGAAGCTCCCTCTTGGCTGCCTGAGGCAACTGACTCTTGGCTGAGGAAAGGTGCTAGGTATTCCTCTGGAGCTACTTTTCAACACTTCTCCACGGTTGAAAAAAACTGATCGCCTCTTTGAGCGACGGATTGTCCGTCGTGAAAAGAGAGAGAAGCTAGAGAGAGGAAGAGAAGAGAGCAAGAATGAAGCAAGAATGAGGAGTGGATAGCAACTGTGGGATTATTCCTTATTTAAGGATGTCCGGGAAGGCGAACCGTCAGAAAGCAATCCATACCAACCGTCAATCAAAAAGTAGCTGTTACGCCATTTCGAAAGTCTCGAAAAATAAGTTGTTCGGGAAATTCAAAAGGATGCAAATCCTAGTTCAAAAATCTCGAACAATAAGTTGTTCGGGAAATTCAAAGGAGGATGCAAATCCTATTTCAAGTCTCGAACAATAAGTTGTTCGGGAAATTCAAAAGGATGCAAATCCTAGTTCAAAAATCTCGAACAATAAGTTGTTCGGGAAATTCAAAGGAGGATGCAAATCCTATTTCAAGTCTCGAACAATAAGTTGTTCGGGAAATTCAAAGGAGGCAAATCCTAGTTCAAAGATCTCGAATAATTGTTGGTCGGGAAATTCAAAGGAGGATGCAAATCCTATTTCAAGTCTCGAACAATAAGTTGTTCGGGAAATTCAAAGGAGGATGCAAATCCTATCTCGAACCATTATGGTTCGGGAAGTCAATTGGGGTGTTATGTCGTTTCAAATTTCCAGAACCATTCGCACCTTGAATCATCCGGGAAAACACTCAAAATATTCGGACTCCTTAACAGTCGGCCGCATGACAAAGGGGGGACTTGATGGCCGCTAGGCCCGATCATCCAAACAGGTCTACCAAAAGGCCCAAAATAATAGCCCACCTTAAGGGCCCCATTAAAAACTCAAGTGGTAAGTAGAACTTAAAGTGACATTCCCGGACTTAATAAACGTTTACCCGGACAAGGCATTGGACATTCCCGGAGAAACATTACCCGGACATATAGAACACGTGTACAATAACGTTGTATTGACATATTACGATTTTGCCACCATTAATAGCAGCTATATAACGACATTTATGGCATAAGTCAGAGGATCGATCTCTTTCAGTCACTTCATTGACAAGACAGGAAAAACGCACTACCAACCCAACCCCCATTCCTCGAATTCCGAGAATCGTGCAACACACAAATCCCAATGGCATCTAGCAATGTCAACACGCGTCAACTGCGTAGACACGTGGCGGCTGCTGCCCAAACAGATCTGCCACCAGTAATGTACATAAATATTTATAAGAAAACTATATGTTAAAATTGTATATTTTACCGCAAATTTTGCAACCCACGCGTTCTTCTCAGCTTCGGTGAATGTCGAATACTTGTCCGGGACACCGCAGTAACGGTCTCTGAAAACGCGTTGCACATCTTGGTAGACCCCGTGAAGCTTGGAGCCAAGGCTACATATATTCATTCGATTAAAAATAGATATGTGAAAGACCAAAATTGAACGTTTGAAATGAACAACTTAATGGCCTGCAAGAATCATCCTCTTCCCATCAGCAACCATCTGTGGAGGCGGGAGCAGTCGCACCAACTCATCATCCATGGGGCCATCAGCCTGTCTGCGGTCATGCTCACCCTGGACCGTGTCTTGCAAATCTGATAGGTGTGAGGCGGAAGCTGATGCAGGTGATGATCGCCCAGAACCACAGCCTGCGTGACCATTGACTCCAGAACCATGACCCCCCAGAACAACGTCCCCTGGAACGTCCAAATTCGGAACAACGTCCGGTGGAACCACGTACGGACCCGTGACTATCAGTCGGACCCGCCATATCCTTGCAAGAAGTTAACTTGTCAATAAAAGTATGAAATTTCATCCAAAACTTTTTAAAGTTTACAGTTTCATCCAAAAGTTTTAAAAGCTTACAATTTCATTCAATAGTTTTACAATTTTACAGTTTGACCAAAAACTTTTAAAATTCTAAAATTTCATCCAAAAGTTTTAGAAGTTCACTATTTCATCCAATAGTTTACAATTTCATTGAAAAGTTTCACCCAAAACTTTTAAAAGTTTACAGTTTCATCCAAAAGTTTTAAAAGTTTACAATTTAATTCAATAGTTTTAAAAGTTTACAGTTTGATCCAAAAACTTTTAAAAGTCTACAATTTCACCCAAAAGTTTTAGAAGTTCACATTTTCATCCAATAGTTTACAATTTCATTGAAAAGTTGGACCCAAAACTTTTTAAAGTTTACAGTTTCATCCAAAAGTTTTAAAAGTTTACAATTTCATTTAATAGTTTTAAAAGTTTACAGTTTGACCCAAAACTTTTAAAAGTCTACAATTTCACCCAAGAGTTTTAGAAGTTCACAATTTCATCCAATAGTTTACAATTTCATTGAAAAGTTTGACCCAAAAATTTTTAAAGTTTCATTTCATTAATAAGTTTTAAAAGTTTACAATTTCATTCAATAGTTTTAAAAGTTTACAGTTTGACCCAAAACTTTTAAAAGTCTACAATTTCACCCAAGAGTTTTAGAAGTTCACAATTTCATCCAATAGTTTACAATTTCATTGAAAAGTTTGACCCAAAAGTTACAGTTTCATCCAAAAGTTTTAAAAGTTTACAAATTCATTCAATAGTTTTAAAAGTTTACAGTTTGATCCAAAAACTTTTAAAAGTCTACAATTTCACCCAAAAGTTTTAGAAGTTCACATTTTCATCCAATAGTTTACAATTTCATTGAAAAGTTGGACCCAAAACTTTTAAAGTTTACAGATTTCATCCAAAAGTTTTAGAAGTTGACAATTTCATTCAATAGTTTTAAAGTTTACAGTTTGACCCAAAACTTTTAAATACTACAATTTAACCCAAAAGTTTTAGAAGTTCACATTTTCATCCAATTGTTTTCAATTTCATTGAAAAGTTTGACCCAAAACTTTTTTCTGAAAGTTCTGATTTCATCCAATAAGTTTTAAAAGTTTACAATTTCATTCAATAGTTTTAAAAGTTTACTGATTTGACCCAAAACTTTTAAAAGTCTACAATTTCACCCAATAGTTTTAGAAGTTCACAATTTCATCCAATAGTTTACAATTTCATTGAAAAGTTTGACCCAAAGTTACTGATTTCATCCAAAAGTTTTAAAAGTTTACAAATTCATTCAATAGTTTTAAAAGTTTACATCCAAAACTTTTAAAAGTCTACAATTTCACCCAAAAGTTTTAGAAGTTGACATTTTCATCCAATAGTTTACAATTTCATTGAAAATTTTGACCCAAAACTTTTTAAAGTTTACAGTTTCATCCATAAGTTTTAAAAGTTTACAATTTCATTCAATAGTTTTAAAAGTTTACAGTTTGACCCAAAACTTTTAAAAGTCTACAATTTCACCCAGTAGTTTTAGAAGTTCACATTTTCATCCAATAGTTTACAATTTCATTGAAAAGTTTAACCCAAAGCTTTTAAAGTTCTGATTTCATCCATAAGTTTTAAAAGTTTACAATTTCATTCAATAGTTTTAAAAGTTTACAGTTTGACCCAAAACTTTTAAAAGTCTACAATTTCACCCAATAGTTTTAGAAGTTCACATTTTCATCCAATAGTTTACAATTTCATTGAAAAGTTTGACCCAAAACTTTTTAAAGTTTACAGTTTCATCCAAAAGTTTTAAAAGTTTACAATTTCATTCAATAGTTTTAAAAGTTTACAGTTTGACCCAAAACTTTAAAAAGTCTACAATTTCACCCAAAAGTTTTAGAAATTCACATTTTCATCCAATAGTTTACAATTTCAATGAAAAGTTTGACCCAAAACTTTTTAAAGTTTACAATTTCATCCAAAAGTTTTAAATTACCATTAACTACTAAAAATTCACCATAAATGACATGAAGTACTTGAAACTCACCAAAAATTATTCAAATTACTAAAGCTGCACTGAAATCATAAAAAAATCTAACTAAATCTTTAAATCCTAAAATCACCGTAAATGACATAAATTACTAAAAATTGAGCAAAAAAATATAAAATTACAGTAACTAACCATGAATTATAGAAATTCACAAAATCATAAAAAATAGTAAAACTTCACCAAAATCATAAAACAAAGTAACTGAATCTTTAAATCATAAAAATTCATCAAAATTGCTCATACATCATAACAGGAGGGAAGGAGCCTACCTCGAACCGGCATTGAATTTGGCGTCGAAATGGAGGGAGGAAGGCGCCGGCGTGACGGAGGAGGTCGACGGTGCAAGGCTGAGAGAGAGGAGGTTGAGAGAGGCTCGGGTTCGAGATCGGAAAGAGGAGACACGTTTTTAATTTCAGGTAGCTAGTAATGCCCTAGGGCGTTACTTGGGCATTACCATGTGTCAGCTTTATTTTGAACCCAATTACAGCCTGAGAATCGAAAAGATGGCTGGTAACACCTTATGGCGTTAACATTCGTATAGAAAAATTTGTAACAAAAATTTTTGTGCACCCATTTATCATACTTTTTGTTAATATTCATAAAAAATATTTGCAAATTTTCTTTGAAAAAATATTTTTTTAATATTTGTAAATTATCTTAATTTGTTAATATTTGAAAATTATCGTAATTTTTAAATATTCGAAAAAAATATTTCTGTATATATATACTTAATTCTTTTAGTATTTTAGGAATTGCTTTGGTATTTTAGTATTTTTGGAATTATTTTAGTATTTTGGAATTTATTTAGGTATCTTAGGTATTATTTATGAATTTGTTGGTATTAAATGGTATTTTAGTATATACTTTACGTATTTTAGGAAAATATGAATATTTTATGAATTTTATAAATTAATTTAATTTTATAGAATTATGTTGATCAGCATGAATACCTTGTGAGATCAGCGTCAACACCTTGTTAGATCAGCGTCAATACCATGTTAGATCAGCGTCAATACCTTGGTAGAATCTCGTTAATCTCTGCTAGAATTTCCTCACCAGATTTAAACCTAATTTCATCACGTCGTTCTCTAAAACCCCATGTGATGCTATCATTACAATATCTATGCTGACGAGGTAAAAATCTTCGATGGCAACCCCACCAACAAGCTTTACGCCCATGTGTTAACTGAAAACTAGACACATCATCCATACAATATGGACATGCAAGTTTTCCATGCGTACTCCAACCAGATAGCATACCGTATGCTGGGAAGTCACTGATAGTCCAAAGCAGACAAGCTCGCATTGTAAAGTTCTTTCTACGATGGGCATCCCAAGTTTGAACACCCGTCGTCCATAGAAAATTTAACTCATCATCTAACGGACGCAAGAAGACATCAATGTTACGTCCCAGTGATTGAGGTCCCGGGATTAGCAGTGCCATGTAAATGTACGGCTGTTTCATGCATAAATCCGGAGGTAAATTATAAACTATGATGAAAACCGGCCACATCGAATAAGTGCTACCAGTGTCAGACAATGGGTTAAATCCATCAGTGCATAGCCCTAATCGAACATTTTCGAGCTCTCCAGGAAAATCAGGATAAAGCTCATCAATGTGTTTCCACGCCCGCAATTGGCTAGGGTGTCCAATAATACCATTTCTGTTCCCATTTGCCCTGACATGATAACTCATAAATTCAGCCGTTTTCTATGATTGATAAAGCCGTTTGGGGCAGTCGGTGATTGGAAGATAACGTAGAACCTTCTTTGCCTTAATTTTCTGTTGACCACAACGATTAAGACCCCCCTGAGTATAGCGTTCTGCACTGCACACTCCACAACGAACCAAATGGTCGAATCTACAGTGAAACAACCTACAATTATTCTCGCATGCATGAATTTTGACATACGGTAAGCCTAAGTCTCTAATCAGCTTCTTCGCCTCCGCTGTTCTCTGTGGCAAGGTTTTCTCTCCAGGTAATATTTCATCCGCAAGTTTCATCATTCGCGACCACCCGGCATCTGATATGTTGCTCTGACTTTTCACACTCAAAAACTTTGCCAATGCAGATAACTTCTTATGCTCAGCACGACACCCTTCATGTAAAGGCCGTGACGCAACTTGCATCAAGTTATAAAATTTTTGCGCCTCTTCATTAGGAGTTTCGACTTCCATTTCATCTTCAATCTCATGATCATTTCCATTACTGTTATCATAGTCATCATTTTCAACATAATCATGATCATTTACAATACAATCATGATCATTTTCATCATTGTCATTGTCATTATTGTCATCAACTTCAACATTTTCATGTTCAAAATTGTTGTACCAAAATCCTAAACCTTCATGAACCATTTGTACGACGTCCCATCCTTGATAGTTATTATTCAATTTTGTTTCAGTACTCGAACGTGCATTAATGGATGATGAAGCTTCGTAATTCATTCGATTAAAACCTCCACAGACCAATGGATTGATCAGTATTGCTTCACCATGAAAATCCGAAACATAGTAATTAGGCTTAAACCCATGCTCCCATAAATGAGATCCAACTGTAAATTTATCATAAAAGTATCTGTTTTTGCATTTTTTACACGGACATTTCATCATGTCCCATCCTTTTGATTCAGCATCTCTGAAAGCAAACTCTAAAAACGTCTTTAAGTCCCTCCCAAAATCGCAAATTTAATTCTTGTCATAATTAAGTCACCCTATTCATAAAAGAGCATACTTTTGTGGTCGCACTTTGGTGTTCCTACATAAATTTTGGCGGCATTTCGCTCCGTTTCAAGCATGCGGGCCATGTCTTAATATTGGTCGAGTTTTGCTCCCGGATCTTTTCAAAGTAATATTTTTGTAGAATGCTTTTATATTGAAAATAACGTTAGGTCTGATCACACGAGTCCCCGCACCTTTTCGGTTGGTCGCGGAAAATATTTTTATATTTGAGGGAGTCGGGACGTTCGTTCTTTGGGGTCGACGCTCGGGGCTCGGGATGGAAAATTGGTGGCGCCAAGGGTGTTGGGTGTGTTATGACTTGCGATGAGTAATGCAGGGATAACTGAGCAAGCACACATGACGGGATTGTTTGGCTCGGGAAAGCAAGCATACACGTCGGGATTTGCTCGGGTTAAGTTGGCTCGGGATGAGCAATGTGGTGGCGCCAATAGTGTGTGGCTCGGGACTTATAGTTAAATATGTGAAGCATGATTTGTGTGTGATATGATGTCCCGAGGGTTGTGTTCAGATTTCGTTCCGATCGGAGAAGCGGTTTGAAAGTTGCAATTTTTGGGTTGGACTAATCTGCAACTTTGCAAAGTTTTGGGGCTAAAGTGTAAAAGTGGAAAATTTAAAACATGTATGATTGAAGAAGGTATATGTGGCGCCACATGAAAGGAAAGAAGGAAAAGAAGAAGAAGATAAAATAGAAAAAAAAAGGAAAAGGAAGAGATAATGGTAAAAGAAAGGAGGAAAAGAAAAAAAGGAAGAAAAGAAAAGGAAGGATAAAACGTGGGAAAGGGAAGAAAGAGAAAGAAAAGGAAAGAAAGTGGACACTTGGAAGGAAAATAGAAGAAAAGAAAAAGAAACGGAAGAAATGGAAAATATATAAAGGAAGAAAACATTATTTCTTCCACTTTTATCTTCTTTCTTCTTCTTCTTCTTCATCCGTGAGAACTTCATGGCTAAAACGCCATTAATGGCCAAAGGTGATCTTGAAGGAAACTTGAAGAAGCTTCAAGGTAAGCTTATCAAACTGATCCTTGTGTTGAGTAAGGAAGTTATTACGGATCAGATTTTGTGAAATCAGCTCCGTTTGGAAACCGTGAGCTTCTGAAAATTGCTCCATATTTATGGAACCACACCGTTGGTTGATTTTATGGTTCCTAAACCTTCCTTGCATCTTCTTGTGCATACTTTGTGTCAGGGGTATGAGCTAAAACCTTGCAGAAGTGCTGCCGGAATCCGTTTCTGATTTCCTGTACGAAAACTCAACTTCAGCTGTGGTGAAAGGTAAGGGTATATTATTGATCAGGGCGAAGAGTTACATCTTTTGTACGGTTCAGATTCTGTTGGAAAGACTTTATGTGAAAGTCTTTTTTCCCTGCACATGGTACTTTTTGGCGCCACCATCTGGGGCTGGTTTGATGAATTCTGAGTGTGTATTCGTATTCTGTGGATCAATTGTGTACATGGAATGGGTAGTAACGCAGCCGAAACTCTGCGAAAAGTTGTACCAGGACGGCTGAACGAGAATTTCGATTCGGACTTGTGTGAACGGTAAGGGTATGTTAATAGTTATGGTGTGTTTCAGGGTGTATTGGTGGTGAAATGGTATCGGGAATTGAAGAAGGCAACAAGCGATGTTCGGAACGTCATTTTCTGAAATTGTGAACATAACCGACAGTCCGACCTACTTGCTTGTTTGCGTAGATTTGGGAAGAAAGTATGATTGGAATGCTCAGTTGTGCATGTTTAAGTGTAAATAACAATGTTCTAGCTCGGTTTGAGAATCCGAGCTTTTTGTGGAATTTTGCGGGAAAGTGCGGGATTAGTTTTCGGGGGTCTGGATTGGTGATTTCTAACTTGTGGTTGTTCAGCTTGAATCAACGGTGGTGGAGTAGTGCGGGACTTCGAAAATCACACTACCGCGTTTCGGGCCGAGCGCCAGGATTTTCCCGGGATTTTTCTGCGGATGGCCAATAGTACGGTAAGGGTTCAACTTCTCTCGTTATACATTCTGGGAGGAATATCATGTATATCGGGGTTAGTTGAAGCAGGTTCCGGGTTGAGGACATTGGTCCGATAATCCCGGGACCAGTTATATGGTAAGGTACAGGTATGCAGGTTCAAGGCCCGGCACGGTTTTTGTGACCTCGGGTTCCTTATCGGTACTATATATCTGCACTAGGTGTTGATATTCTGTATATACCTTGCGGTATATTCTATTTTGCTTCAAGGCCCGGGATGGTCTTGGAGACCTCGGGTTCCTTATCGGTACTATATATCTGCACTGGGTGCTGATATTCTGTATATACCCTGCGGTATATTCTGTGACCCACGACAGTTATGGGGATCGCGACCCCGGCTGGTACCATGCCTCTGTTAGCTTCGGCTTCTGACCTCTTGGAGAGGGCTGTCGTTCTGTTGATTTTGTTTTTATGGGTCTCTGGCGGTCTACACCGCGTCCTTCGGTTCTCTGTTGTCCTTCGGGACTCTGGCTAACCGTGTCCTACATGACTCTGTTTATTATTTATGTTTATATCTTTTTGCATATATGTTCTTATGTTTCTTGTATTTTCTTTGTTTTGCAGGTACCACGCACTTAGCATTATATGCAAACTGTATCTTACATCAGCCCTTACTGGATCCTCCCGAGGACTCACCCCTTCTGTTTACCACCTTTCAGGTCTACCTGACAAGCAGCCAGCGGACTAGAGTTCCGTGGTGCTTTCTGTTCTGTAATCAGGTATCTGCAGTTCCGACACGGAACTTCTGTTAAGTTTATAGGGGTAGTCTCGGTAGAGGTTATAGTCTGTTTTCAGACTTCTGATTTTATGCTAAGTATAGCATATGGGTTTTACAGTTAACTTACTTCTCTCTTCTGTTGGTGTGTTAGCAGCAGCAGCGGTACTTGCGGGGATCTTCTGATCTCGGAGTTTCTCCTAGATCGCGCATGTAGGTATTCTGAGGTTTTCTTGGTAGGCTCTGTAGGTGTATATGCATGCATGTCATCTGTCTGATCATGCTATGTATCCTAGATACATTCTGTTTCTGTATATATGTTTTGGATACTCTGTAGGACCGGGGACTCGCCCATGACAGTGGGAGGCGGGACCCGGGGTATGATCATATTCTGATGTGTTACACATTCTGTATCTGTGTGTTTCTGAGGAGCTTATGTATGATGTTATCCATGAACTGCATGTTTGGTGATGGTGGAGTGCTCGCCTATTTCAGTGGGGCGGGGCTCGCCATGGATAGTTAGGGTTTATACTGTATACTTGCCATGTTTGGGAATTGTAGGTTGCGGGTCGAAACATGACCGAAGGTTATAAGCGCATAACTCTGTCTGCATACTCCGTGAGCAAAGTGTTCTCAGGCACCGGGCCTTCGAGAATGAGACTTTACGGGCTGAGTCACGGGACCACTACACGAAGCGGGTCTCGGTTGGACCTACAGCTTCCGTTTCCGCCGGAGCTTCCGCTTCCGCCGACGCGGGACGGCCCCGCCTCCGCAACCGGGCACGGGCGCACCCGTGACATTATGCATATTATATTGTACGTAATATCAACAGACAGGAACTATGGCTCAAATTAAATCTCTACCATAAAATTTATGCACTTTTCAAGATTTACTAAAATAACTACACTTAATAAAAAATGACAAATATTAAAAAATTGAAAATAAACAACAAAAAGTTTTACCTGGCTCAATATACTGCTTCAAATACACCGGAGATCTACCGAAAAGTTGAGAAGCGCACCAAATCCGTTCAAGAAAATAGAGAAGATAGCTGAGAGTGCCGGAGCAAAATTTTGGAGCTCTTGATCGAAAACGTCTGCAAATGAAGGGAAAAGGGCAGCGGGTAAGTTTATTCAACGGTGGTAATGAGGTGGTCCATTACTGGTTGGCTTTTCTGTCATAATTGTAACGCACCAAGGCATTACCGAGTTCGTAACACACCAAGGCATTTGTTGATAGGAAACTTTGTTTATATTTTATGGTTAATTTTGGAGGCAGTTGGACAATGTTTCACTCACATTATCTTGAATTTGATTATTTTTCAAACAATAGGGTTAAATTGACAATTGGAGGAAACTTGAGGAAGAGTTTTGTACATGGTGATCACCGTGGTATGATTTTCAATCTTAACGTGGAGTTGATTTGGACCGTTGGATGGAGGGCAACTTAGTGCATCCTATTTAAAGAAGCTGAGGCAGCCTCGGAAAGAACACATAACACATTTTCAACATTTCAAAAGAAGAACAGAGACAAGGAGGAGGAGCATAACACGGAGGGGAAGAGGCTTCACCATGGAGCTCTCCAAGCTTCATCTCTTCATTGTTTGATGATTAATTCTAGGGTTCTTATTTTTCTGTATAGATTTCATTTCTAAAGTCAGATTTAACTAGTTCTCTCATTTACTCTCTCATTTAGGGATTTGTTCAACTTGAGCGAATTTCCACCATGAACATGGGTTTTCTCCATTTCTATCTATTTATGCTTTTCATCATGTTTAGTAGCTAATTTCTTATTATCTCTTAGGAATTTGTGAAGCTTAGACTATGGGTATTTGATTTTAGGGTTTGATAAATATTGCTTGAATGTTTATGTTTGGATTACTTTGTGTTTATTGATTAAACACCTTGAGAGAGGGTTTTGTGATATGGTTTGGTCTTAGAGATGCGAGAACCATATTAGACCATAGAGAAATCCATGCTAGAATAATTATAGAATGAAAATTCATGATCATTCTAGGAGGAGAATAGATTCATTGCACAATAAATTAGGGAACAAGAGATTGTTGCTAATTTATCTCTAAATACACATTGAGAGAGGGTTTAGACTCAATAAATTTTCCTGCATAAATGCAAACAATATTTAAAAGTGCCTTTACAATGTTATGCCCATAGTCGAGGTGAAACAAATTTTCCTAAGAGACAATTTAGTATAATTATGTTGTTAATCACTCTAGTTCTTCTATAGTTTTGATAGTCTCGTTCCTTTGCAGGTCCGGACTCTCAGATAATTTGTTGATGGTGTTGTGTTCTTGGGGACTCCAAGCTTGCTATTCAAAGTGGTCTGCAAGAGATAAAGAGAACACTTAGGAGTAGCAAGAGAGGAGTGGGGGGCGTGTAGTGTCTTACCCAGTTTAAGGTGGGCATCACCCTATTTATAGGGTGATGCCAGAGCCTCCCCCA
Organism: Stellera chamaejasme; assembly: GCA_024586325.1. NCBI lineage: Eukaryota > Viridiplantae > Streptophyta > Magnoliopsida > Malvales > Thymelaeaceae > Stellera > Stellera chamaejasme. Next base: position 19,098,586 of record CM044985.1, on the reverse strand, counting down.
GTTGAAGCCTTTCAATAAAGTGTGTCAGGCTGTTTGAGATAAGTGTGTAAGGCGGCTGATGATGAGTGTGTCAGTAAACCGCCTTTGTCAATTTGTTTGCCGAGGATATCTTTCGTGCGAATCCGGTGAAGATCACTCAGGCTTGTGCTTGATCGTCTTGCTTATTGGTCGCTTGATGTCGATGACCAAGTGGTCTTCCCTAGTTGAGCATGAAATGGCGAAGGCCAGCATGGGGCGAAGCCAATAAAGGTAAGAGTAAGGGTTGCACAAACCATGAGTGCAAGGGCCTTGTCTGGCGGGGCCAGTATAGGCATAAGGGACCTCACGAAGGCGAGCTGTGAGACCGCAAGGGCGAGACTCGCGGAGGCGAGATTTGAGACCGCGAGGGCGAGGGCCCTGTTTGGCGGGGGCAAGACTTGAGTTCTAGCGAGGGCGAGACCTACGGAGGCGAGATCTGGCGAGGGCCTGCAGCGGGGCAGTGTAGGCATCGAGACTCGCGAAGGCGAGCCGTGAGACTGCGAGGCGAGACTGCGGATACGAGACTTGAGAATGCCATTGCGGGGAGGGCGATGGTATTGCTGATCCTTGTCCAATTCGATATGATGCGAGGATGCCCGTGCTTGGGTAGTGTACCAAGATGCCTCCTCCCGAGAGCGGAGTATGGGCAGGGTCCTAATGGATTGGTGGAGCAAGATTTGAGACCCAAGAAGAACAATATGCGTATTTTAGCAAATATGTGTTCTTACAAAATGAGTTCTAAGGTTTACAATGGTTTCAAGCTCCTTATATAGAAGGAAAATGCTAAAGGAAAATAATGAGTGACTTGACGAGGGAACCATGTTCCCTGATTTAGGGTGGGTGAACTGAGAGGTGGCAGATGATGTGATATTGTAGGCTACCTGCTTTTGCAGCTCCCATTTCCCCAGAATTGGAATTGACGGGAAATGGGAGGAAGGGCTTCTCCATAATTTGAAGGGTTCGCCTGACTGGCGTATGGAGGCTTCTTCAGGTTGGCGAACACCTGAGACTTCGCTTGCATCTGGAAGTGTGGCACAAGGTCTTCGCCGATGAACCATGGGCTCGCGGGAAGGACCATGGGTTCGCCAATGGCCATGGGTTCGCCATAAGGTCCATGGGTTCGTCAGAAACCATGTGTTCGTCAGGAACCATGGATTCGCCAGGAACCATGGGTTCGCCATAAGAACCATGGGTTCGCCAAGGGCCATGGCCTCGCCAATGAGTCTTAGCAAGCACGGCCTCGTCTTAGAACTTGGCCTTAGCTTGGAAGAGGCGTTCAAGGTCCTCTCCTGGAGATCCGTCAGGTGTGGCTTCGCTTTGGGGCCTCGCCGGCACTTATAGGGTCACTTTTCTTCCTCATCCGAGCCTTTGCCATGGGTCTTTTAGACCTGCTGGGGGAATGGTTTCCCTTTATCGCCGAAATGGGGCTGATGTCCACATCATACCCTCCCTCTTCAGAAGAATCCGTCCTCGGATTCATAAGGAAATTGTTCCTACAAATCTTAAGACACCACAACAAACTTGAAGAGGTATTAGGGGTTAGTGGACTGAAACTTAAACATCAAAGCCCAAAAAATAGACTGAAGGAACGAGATGGACAATCCGCCCTTTCCCTTCGCTTCAGCCTTACACTTAGCTTTAAAACAAGTCCATATAATTATTCTGGGATCAAATATAAGCCTAGGCTACTCCTTTGCATGGCCCAAATGTAAGGAGTCTAAATGATATCCCGAAACATGCATAGGATCATCCAAGTTCAAAAAAACACATGTACTAGTGCCGGGATCGAACACTAGTCCAGTCATACCATTCTCTTCTCCCACCCCAAGCATGCATTTACCATTCACTTTCAATATATAGGCTCGGGTAGGTTCATTAAATTTAACGCATGTCATGATCATGGTTCCATCAATACTTTCATCATTAATACATGCGTGCTTCCTAGCTACAGTAGGCATGCACCTATCATTCCTAACACAAATTATTTCATGATCACAAAATTTCAAAATTTCATCACTAAGATGAAATGATATGTTACCTCTCCCCAAGTTAGGGGAGGGAGGCTCCTGCTCCGAAACCGAGGCTTCTTCTTCCTCTTGTAAACAACCCAAAGTTTCTTTGTTATCAATCCTTGGCATAATCAGAGAACAACAACAATCATTAGAAGATTTAAACGTTAGTCATTCATTGATCTCGGTTGAAAGCTTGGGTGTTTCACTCTCTTCACTCATGTGGCTCTGAAGAGCTCTTTTCTTTCTTTTCTCTTTTTCTCTCTTTTTCTCACTCTCACACCATTCTTTCACAAGACCTTCCACTTGTGAGACTTCATTTCTTATTTCCTTGAAATCTTTTCTCAGCTCCTCAAAATCTGTTCTAATTTCTCGGGTGAGGATTCTCAAAGGGATTAGTTCACAAGGAGGATTCGGGTTCGCACTTGGAGAAGGGGGTGAGTAGGCTCTTGAAGGTGTGGTATTCCTTTCGGGTGTTAAAGTGGGGTAGGATGTGGGACGCCGAAATGAGCTATGAGTGGTGGGAGGCTTCGACCAATGGGTAGAGGTTGGGGCCAAGTGTGCTATGGGGGTTTGGGTGCCATACCGCCGCCTCATCACACTTTTCAAGCGGTCCCAAGAGGGTATGAACTCTAACCCTCGGTCGCTTCTCTTTGTGGCGTATTCACACCACCAATACCAAGCTTCACCTCTTAACATCTCAATAGCTATGTCAAGCTTCTCGAGTCCATGAGCACCACTTTTGGCAAAGAATGCCTCAAGATGGTGTTCCCATGATTCGAACCTGAAAGGGTCATCATCCCCTCGAAACTTAAGGGTTCGCGCCATTGTATACCTACACACTTTAAACAATAATGTTAGTACCACTCATTCCCTTACGTGTATGGTTGGCCTCTCGTTTGTGTTTAGGGATACTTCTCAGTACCACTCCTCTCTCGTGTCTAGAACACAATGGTTCTCACAAGTCTCAAAAACTTACCACCAATCTACGATTAAGATCAAATACAAACACGCAAAGAATATCCAATGAAATCTTAGCAATGTCCGAAAAAAGTAAAGCACAAAGTTCTAGTTACTTGAAACTAGCTTTTGAATGATTTTAGGTGGATGGTGGTTTGAAGAAGTTGGGAGTGATATAGAAGAAGCTTTTCACCAATATAAACACTTAGAAGTTCAGGTTTTGAATCTATTTTCGATCTGTGAGTACTGTTCACTTGAGTTTCGTGATGAACTCTCCAAGAACACTTTTCCCAGAATTTATGAACTGGTTTGAATATTTCTTTTCTGCAAATTCTTGTTCTTTTGCACACAGGGAAAACTCTTTTCTTTTCAAATCTGAAGTCACTCACAGTTTCATAAACCTTCCAAGAACTTCAAACAAGGATAACAACTACTCGGTTTCTCTCAAGAGATCATTAACCGTTAAATTTTCTTCAAGTTTTCAAAAGAACAACAAAGGTTTTAACTTGAAGAAAATCAAACAAACAACACGGTACGATACGAAACGATACCTTCAGTGAGCGCTTTGGCTCTGATACCAACTGATGTGATCACAGGGGGTTTCGTGATCACGAGCTCGGATCTAGCTCGATGGAGGCGGTTTCCAGCAAAAGGGAAACGAAAACAGAGGAAGAAACAGAGAAAGACAAAGTCGGCCAAGGGAACCTCCTCACTACGAGGTGAGGCAATGCCCTTGAAAATGCCTGGGAAAGGAAAATGGGACCTAGAACCTTTTGACTACGAGATCAAACAATGCTAGGTATTATATTGGATCCTCTTGCAATGGATCACTAATGGATTGGTGGAGCAAGATTTGAGACCCAAGAAGAACAATATGCGTATTTCATCAAATATGTGTTCTTACAAAATGAGTTCTAAGGTTTACAATGGTTTCAAGCTCCTTATATAGAAGGAAAATGCTAAAGGAAAATAATGAGTGACTTGACGAGGGAACCATGTTCCCTGATTTAGGGTGGGCGAACTGAGAGGTGGCAGATGATGTGACATTGTAGGCTACCTGCTTTTGCGGCTCCCATTTCCCCAGAATTGGAATTGGCGGGAAATGGGAGGAAGGGCTTCTCCATAATTTGAAGGGTTCGTCTGACTGGCGTATGGAGGCTTCTTCAGGTTGGCGAACACCTGAGGCTTCGCTTGCATCTGGAAGTGTGGCACAAGGTTTTCGCCGATGAACCATGGGCCTCCGTGTGTAGCCAGAGGACTAAGTTTGCGCGGAGCGCGATGACCTTTTCATGATCTCGTACCCCGTGTGCTTCTTTATTTGTAGCTTTTCTTTTATCTTGCGATAGTCTTGTAGGGAACGTTAGCTAGGTTAACAACCGTAGGCTAAGTCCCGTTCATGGCGAAGGGTTTGTTGGGGTTCGCGACGGCGAAGCCACAGAGATCACTTGTTGAGACAAGCTGAAGATCAGTTTTGCGACGGCGATGCCCTCAAAAGAGACCATGGGTGAGATTTTCCCATCTGGAAGGTTTGCTGGGGCTCGCCGAGGCGGCGCACCCAGAGACCTTCCTGGCGAGGCCACAAGGGGAAAGCCCTTGGGTAGTGTACCAAGAATCTGATGGATGCAAGGATACCTGCAGAGGCCACACGATGTGCACAAGTTGCAGAATAGTAAAAATGCTCAATTTACCTTTATGGTCTATAAGTTCGCAACCGCGAAGTCAAAGGAGCACGCGGCGGGACAAGTTGAGGGTTAGTTGGGGTTCGTAGAGACGAGACCCGCAACTACCTGTTTTGGGGTGCCCGCGCGGTAGGTCTGGTGAGGCGCGCGAGGGCGTCTTTACACAGGGACCTTCCTGAAGAAGCCAAAAGGGGATTACTCTTTCATACCGCAAGGGGATTACCTTTGGGATGAGGTGAGTTGAAGGTCAGCTGGGGTTCGTAGAGACGAGACCCGCAACTACCTGTGTTGAAGGTGTCCGCGCGGAAGGTCCGGTGAGGCGCGCGAGGGCGGCTTATACAGGGACCTTCCTGAAGGAGCCAAAAGGGGATTACCCTTTCGTACCGCAAGGGGATTACCCTTGGGATGAGGCGAGTTGAAGGTCAGCTGGGGTTCGTAGAGACGAGACCCGCAACTACCTGTGTTGAAGGTGTCCGTGCGGAAGGTCCGGTGAGGCGCGCGGGGGCGGCTTACACAGGGACCTTCCTGAAGAAGCCAAAAGGGGATTACCCTTTCGTACCGCAAGGGGATTACCCTTGGGACGAGGCGAGTTGAAGGTCAGTTGGGGTTCGTAGAGACGAGACCCTCAAAGACCATTGGCGCGACCGAGTTGAAGGCGCGATCGAGTTGGGGTTGGGTAGTAGAGACGAGACCCTCAAAGACCATTGGCGCGACCGAGTTGAAGGTCGATTAGGTTTCGTAGAGACGAGACCCTCAAAGACCATTGGCGCGACCGAGTTGAAGGTCAGTTGGGGTTCGTAGAGACGAGACCCTCAAAGACCATTGGCGCGACCGAGTTGAAGGTCAGTTGGGGTTCGTAGAGACGAGACCCTCAAAGACCATTGGCGGTGAGTGGCCTGTCTGACCGGTTAGGTACGAGGCGATTGGGAGGGCAATTGTGTTGCCGTGTAATGCTGTAAGAGAAGAGAAGATACACCAGTATTATATTGGAATTAAAATATGGAGCTTAGGACTTACATGGTCAGTGAAGTTGATGATGCGGATCGTGGGGAGATCTGCCTCAATAGGTAGAAGCGCGTCTGCGCCGTAGACAAGGGAGAAAGGTGTCTCGCCCGTTGGGGTGCAGGTTGTGCGGTAATCCCATAAGACGCTTGGGAGTTCATCCACCCAACGCCCTTTTGCCCCCGCGAGGCTCTTCTTGAGGCCCTCCTTGAGGGTTCGGTTGGTGACCTCTACTTGGCCATTGGACTGGGGGTGTGCCACTGTGGCGAAAAGCATGTGGATACTATTATTCTGGGCCCATTGTTTGGATGCTATGGCTGGCAAACTGAGGGCCATTATCTGCAATGATGGCGTGGGGGCTGTCGTACCGGCAATCGAGGCTCTTCCAGAGAAACTTGATGATTTTGGCGGAGGTAATGGAGACCAAGGGTTCTACCTCGACCCATTTAGAGAAGTAGTCAACCGTGACAACACACAAATGGTACTGACCTGGTGCGGTCGGCACTGGGCCAATGAGACCAAGGCCCCATAGGGCGAATGGCACTGGATTCGTCAGTGCTGGAGACTCCGTAGATGGCAGCCGTTGAACGCAAGAGTTGATCGGCATTGGTGGCATGTTTTGACCAGCGCGGCAGTGTCTTTTAGGGCGGGCCAGTAGTATCCTTGGCGGAGGGCTTTGTGGGCAAGTGCCTCCACCGCTGCCTTGGCGGAGGGTGTCCAGGATGGAATGTCCCTCAAGAGTGCTGAGGCAGTGTTTGGAGGGGTGATGCAAATTCGCGATGCCATAGTTGCTGATTAATGAGAACAAATCGTATGGCATGCTTGCGAGTTTGGGATTTCGCGTAGGGGGCCTGAATCTCGGCGATGACGGGATCTCGCCAATCCTTAACTTGGCCTTGTGTTGCCAGTGATGATAGTCTCCGTGGTTGAAGGTTTGGCTTGTGGTCAAGTGGCTTCTTCTGTGTTCAAGAACCGGGATGCCGTGTTCAGGAACCGCCCATGTTGCAGGGGGGTTGGTGTGTACATCCACAAATAAAAGAGAATCCCACTGGAGACCCTGAGTGGCTGCGAGCAGTCGGGCCTCCTCCCCCAGATTTGGGACTTGGATGGATTCCGCCTGAAATCGTTGAATGTATTCCCTGAGGGATTCTTCTTTCTTCTGTCGTATCTGCAGGAGGTGTCCTGCCGTTTTGGGGGGAGGCTTGGATACCACGAAGTGATTGGAGAAATTGCGGGAGAGTTCCTCAAAGGAATCAAACCGCTTCTCGCGAAGGGTGGTATACCAGTTTGCCGCGGCCCCTGTGAGTGTGGAGCTGAAAGCCCTACAGAGGGTGTTGTCATCTGCCCTCGCGATGGCCATCGCGGAGACGTAACGTTGCAAATGAATATCTGGGTCTGACAGACCGTCGTAAGCGTCTAGCTTGGGCTGGCGAAACTGATCCGGAAGAGGGGTCTCCAAGACCCGCTGAGTGAAGGGCTGGGTCCAGAGGTGATCCAAACCCATCCTGGTGATGTTATGGACACTAGCCCTCTCCTCCCTTTTCTCCATTTCTTCTAACCGTCTAGTAAGTGCTATAAGTACTGTTACGGTCACCCTGAGCGGGTTGCGACCGGGTGACCCAATGCTCCGGTTTTGGCTTGCGGGTCACGGTTTTAGACGGTTAAACGGCTCCCGGGACTTATCTGGGCATTAGTTCTGGGAATCCTTCGGGTTTTGAGGTCGTGTGGGTCCCCCGGACATTTCCGCCGAAAATATTTTTCTGGGGTCGGGACTTGTCTCGGGGCGTACAGCGGGCTCGGTAGCGCTCCCGGGACCTCGGATTGGAAAACCGTTTGCATATTTGGAATCGTGGGAACGTCCCGGAGCCTTCTAAGGAGTATATCATTTGGGGTGGGACGTTCGGTCCCGGGCGACTCCCGGGGCTCGGGACGGGAATCCCGGGGCTCGGGATGGAAATCTTCCGACGGCTTTGGGGTAAGTTATGTTATATTTTAAGGCGGATTTTATGGTTATTTTTGCGGAATTTTAGCATGACGGGATTTTGTTTTAGGTTGACCCGCACGTACGTCGGGAATTGCGCGGGAGGCGTTGGCGCGGGATTGGCGCCAATGACTTAGCCAAATTTCAGATTTGGCTAAGGGGTGAGTCACCCTTGTGACTAAGGTGCTTAAGTTAAGATTGGGACACTTGTCAAATGGAGAATAAACATGGAAAAGGAAGAAAATATAAAAGGAAGCTTTTATGGAAAATTAGACAAGTGTTTACAAGTGTTCTTCTTCTTCTTCCTTCTCTCCTTCCTTTGCCGCCATTATCATCACCTTCCAAGCTTGGTGTTCTTCATCTTTTGGCTGAAATTCAACAAGGATTTGGGTTCCAAAAGTGGTAAGCTTCCTCCCTTCATCTCCTTTCAAGTTGGAAACATGATTTGGTGAGAAAAAGAAGCATAAAACCGAATTTGAATGTGTTCCTTGCTATGTGTTTGGTTGATCCTCTTGCTTCCATCATTTAGTATGTTGTTCTTGGGTTGGAGGGGAGTAAGAATCAAGTGTTAAACTTTGGAAAAACTCCATGGATGAAAAACCCTAGAGTTGCCGAATTTGTGGATGATTTTCCAAAATATTGTAGAGTTGTGTTCTTGAATCATGCTTGGGATATGTTGTTCCTTGCATGATTCTAAGACTTTCTATGGTTTCAATTTGATGGAAAGCATGCTAGGGAAGAAAACCCCTTTTGGCCGAAAATATGGGTTAGGGTTTGTGAATGTTCTTGGTTGTTAAAGGTGAAATTGGTTAGCATTCTTGCTTAGGAAGTGTAATTGGTGGTTAAAGTGAGTGATTGGAACCTTGAATGGATTGAATTGGAAGTTGGGTGAAAAGTTGACAAAGAGCCGAAACTTAGAATGAAACTTTATCTATGTTGGTGTTGTGTTTTGGGTGAATTGGATGGTAATTTGGTATCGGGGATGGATTTAGGTGCGTATTGGTGTTTGAAACGACGTTTTCGGGTGTTGGGTGCAAAAGTTACCTTTATGCGGGATTTCGGGTAAAATGTCTGGAAAGTGGGGTTTAAAGGTTGGAATGTGTTTGTGGGTGTATGAATAACAATGTTCTAGCTCGGTTCGTAAAACCGAGCTTTCTGTGAATTTTTGTGGGAAAGTGCGGGAATGTGCAGGATTGGTTACGGGGTCTAATTTGATGAGTTCGATTAGTTTATGGTTATTCAGCTTGTTTCAGCTTTGGTAGAGTGGTGTGGGACCATAAAAGTCAAGTTTTACTTTTCGGGCCGGAGCCTGGATTTCCGGGATTTGTCTTTGGGGCAGCTTTTCTGAGGTAAGGGCTCAACTTCTCTCGTTATGCATTCTGGGAGTATTTGCATGTATATCGGGTTTGGTTGAGGCGGGTTTCGGGTGAGGACGGTGGTTCGGTGACCCCGAGGCCCGTCACATGGTAAGATGCATGTTTGATCTGTTTCAGGACCTGGATGGTCGTGGAGGCCACGGGTATATGTTCTGTTCTGTATATCCGCACTAGGTGCCGATATTCTGTTTATGCTTACATGTATATGTTCTGTTCTGTGACGAGACCCGGGATGGTCTTTAGGACCACGGGTGCTCCGTGATTTGGTTTGGTTGTGTCCGCACTGGAGGGTGCCGACATTCTGTGTATATCCGCACTGGGGGTGCCGATATACTTCTGTGACCCTACGACAGTTTGGGGATCGCGACCCCAGCCGGTACCGTGCTTCTGTTCTGTATGTTCTGACCTCTTGGAGAGGGCTGTCGTTCCGTGGGTCGGCGGTTGGACCGCATGTGATGGGATTCTGGCTCACTTTGTACTTTATGTTATATATACATGTGTATGCTTGTGTTGTTCTGTTTTGCAGGTTCAGCTTGTTGCCTCTTAGGCAAACTGTATTTTACCTCAGCCCTTACTGGGTCCTTCCGAGGACTCACCCTTTATTTGTTTACCACCTTTCAGGCCGTCCTGGCAAGGAACCGGAGGAGTAGAGATCTGCGGTACTTTCTGGAATTTTGGGTTTCAGTAGCAACAGCAGTACCACGTGCGGGAATCCTTTGAGCTAGAGGCTTCTGATTCCGCACTTAGGTATATCTAGGATTTTGCTTCATGGCTCTGTAGCTGTAGTTGCATGCATGTATGACGAACCATGAGTTTGTATATGATATATGATCGGAAATATATTCTGCCTTTGTTTGTCTTCTGAGTCGAGTGCGGAGCCCCGACTTGCCTTTATTGGATTTGTTATGGAATCAAATCAATGTTTCTGTGTTTGTTGTGATGGGCAATGTTTGGTATTCCATGAAGTGCTTGGTTGGTAAAATGTTGAGTTATCTTGTATACTTGCCATGTATGAGTTATGTAGGTTGCTAGTCATTGATCGACTGTTCCGTCTTTTGAGCAAAACGCTCCGTTGCAGCACATTCCGCCGTAGTTTCCATTTCCGCCGTCGCGGCTGGCTCCGCCTCCGCAACCGGGCGGGATGGTCGTGACAAGTACAGACGAAGGAGGAGGGTCAGGATGACTTACTTGTTGAGGCGGGGTGATAGGGCGTTCGGGTTGACTGGTTCGTAGTGTTCCCACACTATCCAAAACTCCTCCGTAATTTGTTGATGGTGTTGTGTTCTTGGGGACTCCAAGCTTGCTGTTCAAAGTGGTCTGCAAGAGATAAAGAGAACACTTAGGAAGTTTAATTGTTGTACTTGTTCAACCAATTCAGTTCTTGTTCATGCGTGTTAGTTTAATCCTCACTGTCAATCAATTTCTTAGTGTAGACAAGTAGTAATTCACGCACAAAATACACAAAAATCCAAGTCCCTGTGGTTCGACCCGGTACTCCCGGTTTTATTACTTGCGACCACCGTACACTTGTGGTGAGCTCGCGACAAGTTTTTGGCGCCGTTGCTGGGGACTTGTTCTTTTTTTTGTGTTTTTGTGTTTGATTTACATTGTACATACCTACATAATTTTTGTTTTTTTTTCAGGATTTTTTTAAGGAAATGACAAGGCTCAAAGATACTCCATGGATTGGAGAGAGGAGTGTATCCAAACTTTCATTCCAGAGGATAAACTACAACAAGACCAATTCTCACAATTGTCCGCTCAAATGTCAAACCTTTTTGTAAAGGTAAAGTTGTATATGGAGAATGCAGAACTTCATCAGAAGTTTGAGGCCACCGAAGCTAGAAATGAAGAACCAAATCATGCAAACAACGGAGGTTGGGAATTTGCTAGTTCTTCTTACTACGAGGGCTACCCAACTATAGCACAAGAGTACTTTGAGAATCTGGATTTTTATGGGTACTCACAATTCCCGGAAATCACTATGGGAACCAAGATGATTATGGTGATACAAAATATTCCTATAGTGGCAGTACAACCTTCAAGACAGTCCACCATTTAAAGCTCAAGAGCATATCAAGAAGGAGCGAGAGGAAATTGAGCTACAACTTACTCAAGCTTTGATGGAGATGGTGAATCAAAACAAGAAAAGAGTCATACGTCAACGGATTGAAGAATTGGATTATTTGGAGTATCTTGAGGAAATGGACTTAGAGACTAATTGGGTAGAGGTGCAATGCATGAATTTTACTGCACAAAGTGGTCTAGACTTGGAACGTCAAGGAGCAAACTTTGAGTGTGGTAAAAATCATTCATCTCATTCTCTAGCTAATTTTAAGCCTCAATTCAATGATTTGCCTAACATTCCTTTGCATGAGCCTATGGAAATTGTTGATGAGCATGCTAGCACCATAAATTCCATGATTCTAGAACCTAGTATGCATGACAATGATGATGATTTGAATGTTGATGAGCAACTTGATTCGGTGAAATGTGCTACAAATCAGAGCATGAGGTTTAACGTCATGTACGATCCTTTTAAAAATTTGCATGATGTGGATGCGCATTGGAATCCATTATTTGAGCTTGATGAGGACTTTCATGAATTTGATGAGCAAGTAAATGAAGTCCAAGAGTCTAATGTGGTCATGCTACAAGAAATTTCTAGTGAACATGTATTGTTGGATAATCATGATATGGAATTTTCTAAGAGCTTGAATGATGGGAATGAACATTTTTGTTTCACTATCATCAATAATGCTTTGGTGACTCCTTTTCCTTTTATTGGTCTAGAGTTTGATTGCATGATCTTAAGAATCATTGGACTAGATATTGAATGTTTTCATGAGATTCCATGGTTGCCAATCTTGAGACTTTGCAATAACATGTTAAACTTGAAGGGTGAACATGCTTTTGATGAAGTCATTGTGAACAAAATTGTGAAGGATCATGCATCCTTAACTTATTTCTTGAACATGAACTTGGTGAGATTTGAAGACAAGAAGCAAGTATGGGTTGATATTCTTTTTCCCCCATTCGTCCATGATTTTTGGTTTTAAAGAGCCATATTTTGATTTTGGGCTTTCTAATGGAATGAGAGTGATTGATGGTTGCACGCCTCCAATTGAGATTTTCCATGAGAATGTGACCCATGAGCTTGCTGAAGAACCATTTACATTGAGACATGACATGAACAATTTTAGATTATTGTTATTTTGTCAAATTATGAAGATTGGTTCCTTGTATGATTCTAGTGGCATATGTGATGAGTTTGAGTTAAGATTTGAACTCATAAGAAAACATGTTAGAGTTGATACTCAATGCATGATCATGTGGTTTAAGGACTTGGTGAGTCTAGAGGATATTAAATTTCTTGTTGCCCAAAAATTTCATGAGCTTTACATTGAAAATTTCTCTTGTGTTATGACAATGGTTGGGAACATGCTCACATGCTTCATTCTTACTATAGATACAATTGGTGGTTGTTTATAAAATGCACTCTAGCCAAGTGGTCACACATTCCAAACTCTAACCACATTGTTCAAAATTGTTTTAATTCTTCCATGGAGAAGGGACAATTCAAATTTTGTAGGTACAGGGGATTTTTATTTGACAACCTACATGATGGAGGGAAGGTTTGGCACTTCAGGAACTTCTTCCCGCTTGAGCCGGATTGAGTTCACAAGTTGTATGTTGAGCTAGCAACACTAAACCAAGCTATTTATAGTATCCTTTCACTTAGTTTAGTTTAATTTATGAGTAGTGTAACTTAGATAGTTTATCTTGGCTACTAATTTTGGATTGATTTTGTGATGCTTGAGAATTGATGTGCGGAATTTTTTTTTGAATGATGTTGTTGGCCGTAGGAATGAGACTCCATGGAATTGGATGATTTAGTTGATTCAGGAATGTGCAGGAGCAAGTGAGAAAGCGTGGTCAATTGTTGCAAAGTGCAGGGCTGCATGGTTAGTGCCATGTGATTCATGAAGGCGATCACCACATTTACAAGGGGCAAGAGCTTGTTGTGCATGGTGATTGCCACAAATGCATTCACGGTGATCGCCATGCCTTCACAACACACGGTGATCGCCATAGCAACAACCACGATAGCACAACGGGCACATCATCCACCGCAGCAGCCCCCCTCTGGTTCCAGCAGGAGCTCTACTACTGGGGCACCTCCGCCATCTTGAGCCTCAGTGATCCTTTCCCTTCCCTGCCTTTCTCATTTTGCTTCATACATTGGGGACAATGTATGGAGTAAGTGTGGGGGAGTAGTTAGGATAAGTAGGAGTATTATTCTAGATAGTACTGACTCTCGGATGTTATATTTTAGTAAATGTTGTGGATGTTTGGGCATGGTTATTTTTGTAGGGAAATGGTGCGGCAACAGTCAAAGAAAGCTCCAAATCTAGAAAATAGTGTGTACTCGAAATCAGGGCGGTACTTTAGTTTTCAATACTTTATCTTGAGCATGTAGTAATATTTTTGGACTCTTGAAGGGTGTTTGACAATGAGTGTGGGGGAATTCGAACCATTCAACTTCTTGATTTGCATGTTCCCTTTTTTATATATAGAATCATGTTTATTTCATTGATTGCACTTTGTTTTAGAATTAGGAGCATATAGGACTTAGGTTGCATGTAGGATTGCAATGCTCCAATGAGTTGAGTTATGGATTGGAATCTTTATTAATTCATGTGCCTTTGATCTTATAGGTGGTAGAATTTTATTTTCAATGCTTCAAATAGAGATTCCGACCATGTGAGATTTTGTGCCTAAATTTTTCCAATGCATGAAATGTGTGTGAATATCATTCTTGAGAGTATCTTGTTATGTGTTTGAGCTAGAACTTACTTGTTGGGAACCATTACAAATCTACATTTGTTGTATGTTAAGTCGGGACGAAGATGACAATTTTAGGATGAGCCTACTTTCCAAAATAGCCAACCTCTACTTTAATGCCATTAGATAAACCCCCTTTGAGCCTAAAGACCGAATTCTTTGATCACCCACATCATGAACCATTCCTTTCTCGATATTACCTTGTCGTCCATGAAACATTTTGAGCATTTTATTTTGGACATAGGTATAAAAAGTGTGTTTTGTTCAAATTTTGAATTTGTGGGAAATTAAATGTGGAGCTATATTAGAGGAGATGGGACGCTGAGAATACATCCTGGAAAAGTTATGTGTCTATATACAAAAAAAAGGATAAGAAAAGAAAAATATATGAAAGTAAGAAAAAGGCACTTGTATTAATTGTTGTGCCAGCATGTAGAGTGTTGTCGTCGGTGAAGGCAATCATATGTTGAAGGTGGTGATTTGCTTTATAAAAAAAATGCAAGTATGGGTATGGTTACATGTTTTATATATTAGTTGCCCTAGTGCTTGTAAGCTCTGAATGTTTCATTTAAGCTCCACCAATAATAGCCTTCAACCGAAATCCGTTCTCACCTAGTCAGGCCTCATTACAACCTTAATGAAAGACCATCTGACTGGTGAGATATGCAACCTCCCTTCGAGGAGTCTAGTAGAGGAGTTTTGGTTCACTTGCAAGCTTTTGGATAAAAAACACTTGGCAAGATCACTATACACACATGCACGCCCACTTCAAATTCAGAGGGAAACACTAAGGGAGTGATCCTCTATTTCTTGCATTGAGACTAAATTTCTAAAACCTATTAGATCATTTGCATATTTATTAATCGTTGGTTCTGAGCTACAACTCATCTTCAGTGGGCATTGGTAGAGTCACATGTAGATAGGATTTGCTTGAGGACAAGCAAGAGTTCAAGTGTGGGGGTATTTGTTGATGAGAAACTTTGTTTATATTTTATGGTTAATTTTGGAGGCAGTTGGACAATGTTTCACTCACATTATCTTGAATTTGATTATTTTTCAAACAATAGGGTTAAATTGACAATTGGAGGAAACTTGAGGAAGAGTTGGAGTTGTGTTCTCAGAAAAATTGCACACGGAGATCGCCAGAGATTTGTGCATGGTGATCACCGTAAAATCAGGATTTCGCATCAGTTTGTACGTGGTGATCGTGGTGATCACCGTGGTCTGATTTTCAATCTTAACGTGGAGTTGATTTGGACCGTTGGATGGAGGGCAACTTAGTGCATCCTATTTAAAGAAGCTGAGGCAGCCTCGGAAAGAACACATTACACATTTTCAACATTTCAAAAGAAGAACAGAGACAAGGAGGAGGAGCATAACACGCAGGGGAAGAGGCTTCACCATGGAGCTCTCCAAGCTTCATCTCTTCATTGTTTGATTATTAATTCTAGGGTTCTTATTTTTCTGTATAGATTTCATTTCTAAAGTCAGATTTAACTAGTTCTCTCATTTACTCTCTCATTTAGGGATTTGTCAACATGAGCTAATTTCCACCATGAACATGGGTTTTCTCCATTTCTATCTATTTATGCTTTTCATCATGTTTAGTAGCTAATTTCTTATTATCTCTTAGGAATTTGTGAAGCTTAGACTATGGGTATTTGATTTTAGGGTTTGATAAATATTGCTTGAATGTTTATGTTTGGATTACTTTGTGTTTATTGATTAAACACCTTGAGAGAGGGTTTTTGTGATATGGTTTGGTCTTAGAGATGAGAGAACCATATTAGACCATAGAGAAATCCATGCTAGAATAATTGTAGAATGAAAATTCATGATCATTCTAGGAGGAGAATAGATTCATTGCACAATAAATTAGGGAACAAGAGATTGTTGCTAATTTATCTCTAAATACACCTTGAGAGAGGGTTTAGACTCAATAGATTTTCCTGCATAAATGCAAACAATATTTAGAAGTGCCTTTACAATGTTATGCCCATAGTCGAGGTGGAACAAATATTCCTAAGAGATAATTTAGTATAATTATGTTGTTAATCACTCTAGTTCTTCTTTAGTTTAATTGTTGTACTTGTTCAACCAATTCAGTTCTCATGCGTGTTAGTTTAATCCTCACTATCAATCAATTTCTTAGTGTAGACAAGTAGTAATTCACACACAAAATACACAAAAATCCAAGTCCCTGTGGTTCGACCCGGTACTCCCGGTTTTATTACTTGCGACCACCGTACACTTGCGGTGAGCTCGCGACAGCATTACCAGGGCGCTACTAGCTCTGACAGGCTCTGACCGGTAGCGCCCTTAGTAATGCCTTGGGCGCTACCAATATTTTCGGCCCCACAGTAATGCCTGGGGCGCTACTCCGTGAATTACAAGATAAGCTGCAACTACGTAGTTGGCCTTACCAACCTCAAGTTAAATTAAAACTCCTCTCTGCTCAATTGCTTTCAGATCTCGCACCATAGACCGACTCCCTTCTCTATCAACCTCCTCTCTTTCAGCCGCAAGCACCGCCGGAATCCTCCATCACGACGACGCCATTTATTTTTGAATTTCGATATCCATTCCAAGAGATTTGATGGTAATTTGTTTTCTCATTGTCGGTGTTGAAGACCACCGCGTTGGCCGCCTTCCTCCATCCATTTCAACGTAGCCTCTAGACAAAGGTAATAAACTAAGTTTTTAGATGAAGTTTTAGTAATTTTTTGTAGGTTTTAATATGTATGCCTTTTTTTTAACAAAGTACTTATGATTTATGATTCTCTATGTTGAATATTCATGATTTATGTTCTATGATTAGTGATTTATGATTCTCAATAAGTTTTTTGAGGTTTTAGGTCAATATTTAGTAAGTTTTATGGTTTTGGTGAATTTCTATAATTCGTAGATATTTATTGTAATTTTTTACATTTTATTGCAGAATTTTTAGTAATTTATGTCATTTATGGTGAATTTTTAGGATTTGATGGTAATTTAAATGTTTGGACGAAATTGTTAACTTTAAAAGGTTTTGGGTCAAAATGTAAATTTTTTAATCTTTTGAATGAAATTGTAAACTATTGGATTGAATTCTAAACTACTAAAACTTTTTTGACGAAATTGTAGACTTTTAAAATATTTGGCCGAAATTGTAAACTTTTGAAAGTTATGGGTCAAACTGTAAACTTTTGAATGAAATTGTAAAATTTTAAAAATTTTGTTTGAAATTGTAAATTTTAGAAAGTTTTGGATGAAATTTCATACTTTTATTGACTAGTTAACCTATTATAAGGATATGGCGTGTCCGACTGATAGTCACAGGTCTGGACATGGTTCCACAACCGGACGTTCTGGGGGTCGTGGTTCCGGGGGCCGTGGTTTTGGAGGCCGTGGTTCTGGGCGATCATCACCTGCATCAGCTTTCTCCTCACACCTATCAGACTTGCGAGACATACCAGTACAACTTGATGTGATCACACCGGGGGTGTTTGATCACGAGCTCGGATCTAGCTCGATGGAGGCGGTTTCCAGCGAAAGGGGAAACGAAAACAGAGGGAGAAACAAGGAAACAAAGTTCGGCCAAGGGAACCTCCTCACTACGAGGTGAGGCAATGCCCTTGAAAATGCATGGGAAAGGAAAATGGGACCTAGAACCTTTTGACTACGAGATCAAACAATGCTAGGTATTATATTGGATCCTCTTGCAATGGATCACTAATGGATTGGTGGAGCAAGATTTGAGACCCAAGAAGAACAATATGGCCGATTCGCGGCGGATATGTGTTCTTACAATATATGAGTTCTAGGGTTACAATGGTTACAAGCTTCCTTATATAGAAGGAAAATGGTAAAAGGAAATAATGAGTGACTTGACAAGGGAACCATCTTCCCTGATTTTAGGGTGGGCGAAAAGAGAGGTGGCAGATGATGTGACATTGTAGGCTACCTGCTCTGGCGGCGTCCAATTCCCCAGAATTGGAGTTGGCGGGAAAAATGGGAGGAAGGGCCTCTGCATAAGTTGAAGGGTTCGCCTGACTTGCGTAGGGAGGCTCCTTCAGGTTGGTGAACTCCTGGGGCTTCGCTGGCATCTGAAAGTGTGGCACAGGGTCTTCGCCGAGGACCATGGGCTTGCGGGAGGAGCCATGGGTTCGCGTAGGGACCATGGGTCCGCGGGAGACGCCATGGGGTCGCAAAGGGCCATGGGTTCGCCAATGGCCATGAGTTCGCCATAGGGTCCATGGGTTCGCCAGGGATCAGGGGTTCGTCAGGGGCCATGGGTTCGCCAATGGCCATGGGTTCGCCATAAGAACCATGGGTTCGCCAAAGGCCATGGCCTCGCCAATGGGTCTTCGCAAGCACGGCCTCGTCTTGGAACTTGGCCTTAGCTTGGAGGAGGCGTTCAAGGGTCCTCTCCTGGAGATCCGCCAAGTGTGGCTTCACTTTGGGGCCTCGCAGGCACTTAGAGGGTCGCTTCTTCTTCATCTGAGCCTTCGCCAAGGGTCCTTTAGACCCTCTGGAGGATTGGTTACCCTTTATCACAAAAATGGGGCTGATGTCCACATCATACCCTCCCTCTTCAAAAGAATCCGTCCTCGGATTCATAAGGAAGTCATCCCTACAAATCTTAAGACATCACAACAAACTTGAAGGGGCATCAAGGGTTAGTGAACTAAAGTTTAAACATTAAAGTCCCAAAATAGTTGAAGGAACGAGATGGACAATCCGCCCTTTTCCTTCACTTCAACCTTACACTCAACTTTAAATCAAACCCATACGAGATACTCATGCTAAACATGATACTATTTCTACAAACAAAATTGTTCAACAGGGCATGCTCAATGGGTTATCCTGGGGTCAATTGTAAGTCTAGGCCATTCATTAGCATAGTCCAAATGCAAAGAGTCTAAATCATATCCCAAAACATACGTGGGATCGCCCAATGTATTCCCCAATTCATATTCAATGTTAAGAGATGGGGGATTAGAAGCACAGTTACCCATGTTCGCTTCTTCTCTATTGCATTTTTCTGCCGGACCGAGAGTGTGTGGCACTTCCTTCCCTAGCTCTTCAAGGTGCCCTTCAGTTTTTCTGTCCTCAGCGATCTGCACATTCAAAGAAGAAAAACAAGGGTGTTGCAAGACAGAAGTTAGTGGAAAATTTGGGTCGGTTGGAAGTTTGTTGTCCTCATTTCCACTATTTTGGGTCACGGAGTTCCCCTCTTGTTTTCTCTCCACTTCCTTCTCAGATTTTTCTCTCGGTTCACTCTTTTTCTCTCTCAAGGTCTCTAGGACCTCCTCACTTTTCTCTCTTTCTTCTCGTCCCTCTTCCCTCATAGTTCCTTCTTGCCTCTCAGTCGCTTTTCTCTCAACCTTACCATCAGTTGCAGCTTCCTCCATGTGTCCTTGTAAAAGTTGGTCCTGGGCCACAAGTACAAGTTGTCTTATTTCGTCAAGGATGGTTGAGAAGCTAGACTTTTATTTGCGATTGTGCATCAGGGTCTGTTCCAATGCAGAAGTTGGAGGGTGGCTATTGATTGCAGATGAGGGGCATTGAGGCTCTTTTTGTGTGGCTTCGCCCTGCCGGCCAGAAGGTGAATGGCGAGACGAAGCACTCTTGTAGGTGGGGACCCTCGTTGTCTTATGGCTAGAGGGTGGAGACCTGCGAATGGGAAGTGGCTCAAAGCTGGGCGTCGTACAGCTAGGATACGACGGAATAGGGGAGTAACGCGAGTGTGGGGGATATGTCCTCCGGGCCTTGGGGTAGCAACAGTGAGGGGGGTTATCTTGGCGATAGCAGGGGTTCGCCACCAACGGTTCAGAGTCAGAACCTGAGTAATATTCATGGACAGCAGGATAGAAAGGGTCTGCTGTAGGATTTTCAGCAGTGTAGTAAGGGTCATGAGCAACAGGGTAGGAATGGTCATATTCGGAGTATGGGGCTGGTTCTGGCCAGGCTTCTTGGTCGTTGGGGTACTCTGAGTAGTTCCCTTGGTATGTATGGTCAAGGGTTCCCTCCGCCCAGAAGTCAAACTCTTGGTAACAAGGATCCGGTTCCGAGTAGCATTCCTCTTCCAAATATTCCATGAGACTCAAGTTCTGCACATGTAGACAGTATTGTGAAGCTTTACCACTCCCTTAGTGTTTACACTCTTCTCTCGTGTTTAGAACACAATGGTTCTCAAAAGTCTCAGAAACTTACCACCAATCTTCTATTAAGATCAAACGCAAACACGCAAAGAATATCCAATGAAATCTTAGCAATGTCCGAAACAAGTAAAGCACAAAGCTCTAGTTACTTGAAACTAGCTTTTGAATGATTTTAGGTGGATGGTAGTTTGAAGAAGTTGGGAGTGATATAGAAGAGGCTTTTCACCAATATAAACACTATAAGTTCAGGTTTTGAAACTATTTTCGATCTGTGAGTACTGTTCACTTGATTTTCGTGATGAACTCTTCAAGAACACTTATGAACTTTTCCCAGAATTTATGAACTGGTTTGAATCTTTCTTTTCTGCAAACTCTTGTTCTTTTGCACACAGGGAAACTCTTTTCCATTTCAAATCCGAAATTACTCACAGTTTCATAAACCTTTCAAGAACTCCAAACAAGGATATCAACTACTCGGTTTCTCTCAAGAGATCATTAACCGATAACTTTTCTTCAAGTTTTTGAAAGAACAACAAAGGTTTTAACTTGAAGAAAATCAAACAAACAACACGGCACGATACCTCCGACAAGCGCTTTGGCTCTGATACCAACTGATGTGATCACACCGGGGGTGTTTGATCACGAGCTCGGATCTAGCTCAATGGAGGCGGTTTCCAGCGAAAGGGGAAACGAAAACAGAGGGAGAAACAAGGAAACAAAGTTCGGCCAAGGGAACCTCCTCACTACGAGGTGAGGCAATGCCCTTGAAAATGCATGGGAAAGGAAAATGGGACCTAGAACCTTTTGACTACGAGATCAAACAATGCTAGGTATTATATTGGATCCTCTTGCAATGGATCACTAATGGATTGGTGGAGCAAGATTTGAGACCCAAGAAGAACAATATGGCCGATTCGCGGCGGATATGTGTTCTTACAATATATGAGTTCTAGGGTTACAATGGT
This sequence comes from Stellera chamaejasme, assembly GCA_024586325.1. Lineage (NCBI taxonomy): Eukaryota > Viridiplantae > Streptophyta > Magnoliopsida > Malvales > Thymelaeaceae > Stellera > Stellera chamaejasme. The sequence goes on along the minus strand of CM044985.1, from coordinate 19,077,608 downwards.
TACAAGCTTCCTTATATAGAAGGAAAATGGTAAAAGGAAATAATGAGTGACTTGACAAGGGAACCATCTTCCCTGATTTTAGGGTGGGCGAAAAGAGAGGTGGCAGATGATGTGACATTGTAGGCTACCTGCTCTGGCGGCGTCCACTTCCCCAGGAATTGTAGTTGGCGGGAAAATGGGAGGAAGGGCCTCTACATAAGTTGAAGGGTTCGCCTGACTTGCGTAGGGAGGCTCCTTCAGGTTGGTGAACTCCTGGGGCTTCGCTGGCATCTGAAAGTGTGGCACAGGGTCTTCGTCGAGGACCATGGGCTCGCGGAAGGAGCCATGGGTTCGCGTAGGGACCATGGGTCCGCGGGAGACGCCATGGGGTCGCAAAGGGCCATGGGTTCGCCAATGGCCATGAGTTCGCCATAGGGTCCATGGGTTCGCCAGGGACCAGGGGTTCGTCAGGGGCCATGGGTTCGCCAAAGGCCATGGCCTCACCAATGGGTCTTCGCAAGCACGGCCTCGTCTTGGAACTTGGCCTTAGCTTGGAGGAGGCGTTCAAGGGTCCTCTCCTGGAGATCCACCAAGTGTGGCTTCGCTTTGGGGCCTCGCAGGCACTTAGAGGGTCACTTCTTCTTCATCTGAGCCTTCGCCAAGGGTCCTTTAGACCCTCTGGAGGATTGGTTACCCTTTATCACAAAAATGGGGTTGATGTCCACATCACAACTTGGAGACAAACACGTATTTGAGAGAGAATATCGAGCATTTTGACCCGTTCAGCACTGAGTTTAATCAGGGACAGCCCAGTACGTTGCAGCAACGACCGTCAGAGAGTCAGAACCCCCGTGGGATAATTGTAATTTCCCGCCCCCGTAGGATCGTGATTGTATTAGTAATATTTGTTGGTTGTTTTTTGATGTTTTAATTGTGTTTCAAACATTTAAATGAAATATGTTTATTTTCAATCATTCTTTTATTCCAAAATATAAATAATAATTATTAGTTATTCCTATTTCTTTTATAATAAACATTTATTACATTTAATAGAATAAATGTGAAAACAAAAAAACGGTTGCTCGTAGGGGGGCAGGGTGCTATCAGGCCTGTCAGTGTCAGGCCTGGTAACACCTTAGTAACGCATTGGGCTGAAGTAGCACCTCAATTTGTAGCGCCTGGTAACGCCCTTGTGCGTTACCATTCGTAATGGATTGGTAACGAATTTGGCATTACAGGCCTCCCTTAGATACATAGTGGCTCTCCCTTATAAACATGATACATTTTTTTCCAATGATTATGCAACAAACTCAAATATCATTAAGGTACGTAGGAGCCTCATAATGAGTCGAATGCGCATCATTAAGGTATGTAGGAGCATCATAATTACATCATGTGCAACAAGTTGCGAGTTCGAATCATGAGATGTGAATCACGTCGTTCAGCTGAAGAAATGGTTGGGAATTGATCTACGACGCCTCAGGAAGCGATTGGCTGCGATGCCTCAGGAAGCGATTGGCAACTCCAAAAGCTTGTCCGCCGATAACATAGAAGGGCCTTTGTCGGTGGCGGACATGGAACGGTTGTTGTTGGTGGCAAATGGAGGCTTGTAGTGGCTGGTCTTGTTGCAGTCGACATTGCACTTGTGGGTGAGGTTGTCGACGTCGAAGGAAGGCGACGGTAGAGAGTGGTCGACGAAAGTAGAGCCAGCCGCACGAATTGATGGCAATTTTGTGAATAATGAAAGGTGGGTGCACGGAGCCTCACCATAAAGAGAGGCGCACCGTATCTTCTGCCTAAAATAAATCAGTAAAAAAGATTTAAGAAATAAGGAAAGAGAAAAATGAAAAATGGAGTGGTTATTCTAGTAAGAAGTTGAGATATTTATACGTGGAGTAAAATTAAGTAGCATGTGGAAGCATAATTAAAACTTAAACAGAGACCTGGTGACATGAAGGGATCGAGCAAACTTTATGAGAAATTATATTTTTATTTTTTAACTTTGAAATTACATTTTTAAATCAACCATACAATAATACTAATCGTAAGAATCATAATGATAATAGCAAAAAGTACGAAATCAAACAAAAGAGAAAAAATTTCCTCATAAAACTTTCTTCATATTCCCCTTAAAAATATCGCATCAAATTGAGAAATGTGTTCTTCCATCAAAATGTCATTAATTTTATTCTCTCACAAATATCATATCAATTTGTTTACTTCAACAAAATCTAGCATTTGTTTTATTTAAAAAACACACCCAAAATTTAATTTTCCTATTTTTTTCGCATCATAAATAGCTTATCAACTAAAACTTCTCTTGATGTTTGTGTTTGTCTCATAAAGAATACATCTCATTTTATCTCATAAATATCACAGCAATATTTCAATAATTGTAGTTTGTTCATAAAAATTCTAGACAAAAAACACTACTCAAGTACAATAAATAGCATACATATTACACAAAGAATACACAATTTTGTAATTTTTCTCTCACAAATATAACATCAATTTTCCAATAATCGAAGTTTTTTTTATAAAAAAAAATCTACAGAAAAAATATACAGTTAACAACATACATAAAATACGCCCAAGAAAGAAAAGAGAAAAAAGTGAATAGTTAAGGTTTGTTAAAAAAAAAAATTTACACAAAGAATAAACACTAACAATTTCTCTTTCATAAATATCACATTAATTTTTAATAACAATAAATTATGCTACATAAAAAGTACACAACTTTTAGTTTATTAATTTTTATATAAATATTACATCAATTTTTCTACAAAAAGCACAAAAGAATTTAAAGCTAAAATATAGGGGATAAAGGAAAAGATTAAATGATTAAAAAAATAAAATGACACGTGGGTGTGTGAAAAGTGAGAGAGGGATGTGTAGGAGAGTTAAAAATAGGGGTTTGAGGAATTTTCATGAGCTGAGAAATTGAAGAATTCACCGTGGATTCTCGTGAGGTGAAAAAATATATATTAGGGGGTTTCAAACTTAGGAGGATAGATGAGAAATTGAAGAATTGAATTCTTGTGAGGTGACAATAATAATATTTAGAAACTATTTAGAAACTAGATGTTTATTAGTGATTCACTTCCAAAATTCATAGTGATTTTGGAAGTTTTTCACTCCTCAAAAAATCACTTGAAGTGTGAAAATTAGTTTTTCACTGTGAAAAAATGGAATTCAACATTTAATCTATAATTTTTGTTCTTCACTATTTTTAATAACTAAAAATTAATATTTATATGTAAATAATACATCATCCTCACCTCCACAAAATGAAGTTTGAAACCCGTAATAAAGTAAAAAGAAAAACACATGAATAGGCTGGTGTGTGAAAAGGGAGAGATGGATGTGAATGAAAGTAAAAGAAAAAAAGAGAAAATAAACACGTGGACAGCTTAATTGTTGAGCATTTAGTGAGATGCGGGGAGAAGCCATATAGGGATGGAGAAGCGCTGAGAACGCAAGGATTGCCACCAACATTTAGAGTATTCTTACGATTCCTACGATAATTAGCATGTTGTATATCCCTCAATTTTGTATATCCCACATTGATGAAGAAATGAAGCCTTATATGACCAAACTCCATATAAAGGCTTCATCCCACATTGCCCATACAAATGGGCCTTTTGCTCCAAACTTCTCATATAATGAGCTTAGTAGTGGACATTAGAATTCGTCCCAATATCTAGTAATCTATCTAGATTATATTCTTTCTTCCTCTTTAGTGAAGTTTTTTCTGGCTTTGTCTCCTGAGGTTTTTCTTCGATTTGGGATTTTTCTCGTAAATTTTGTGTCTCTTTCTTTGTGTGTATGTTTTGATCCTAACATAGCATCTATACAGATAGACCATGGTTTTAAAAATTGGATCGTGAATTGAATCATAAGTTTAATGGTTCAAGGTTCAAATAATTGACACTACATATCTGGTGGAGGCCTAGTAGCGGTCAATCCGTTACCAGACCCTTACGAATGGTAACGTCCTTGTGCATTACTAGGGCGCTATCAATCGGGGCATTACTTCAACCCAGGCCGTTACTAAGTTATCAGGCCTGACAACAAATCTGCCAACCAGACAGGGTTTATAGCGCCCTACCCCCTTACTATATAATTTTTCAAATAAAAAAAAGATTCAGATCTGAAAACAAATTCAGATCCAAACCTTCAAACATTCAACAAACTCAGAAATCTTCAACAAATCCAGATCTAAGATGTTTTATTCAAACACTTTATCCAAATGATAAATAAACAAAAATACAAATCCAGAACAAACATATGAATCAGATCTACAAAAATAAAACCTAAAACAATCCAAGAAAGAAAGGGTGCGAAGATATAATCTTCAAAACTCTAATTTTCGTCAGTTGCTTTTTAAGAGCTTGTAACGGGTTGGTAACGCCCTGGGGCATTACCAGTCTGGTAACACCCTAGAGCATTGCCATTCTGTTACCAACTCTGAAATGGTAGCGCCCCTAGTAACGCCGTGGTGCGTTACTCTCCGCTGGGTCCACGTTTTGACCATTTTTTACCCTTGGTAATGGGTTGTGCATTACTAGGCCCATTACCAAGGTTCCCACAACTACGTAGTGTGAACCAGTGATTGGATCGTTACTTTCTAAAATGTATATTTAATAAATACTTAAATTACAGAGTACTTATTTGTACAAAAAAAATACAACTTGATGATTATTTTGTGATTTAGAGAAGGTAAAACCCTAAAATACTTCTACCAGTATGTGAGTCAAGTACTCTCTTCTTCTTCTTCTTCGCATTATCTCTTCCTTCTGCATTATCTTGTGGTGCAAGTTGACCTTCATCAACTATCACTCCTCATCAGACAAGGACCTAATGATAGTCTGCACTTGTTGTTCATCAGTGAGGTTATGTCCCGCTTCCTTCAATTGGTGGATCATGCATGACATCTCAAGCAAGTGGGAGCTCATGGTGTGATCTGGTCTCATGACATAGTTCTCAAACTTCAAGATCATGGACCTTTGTTTCTCAATAGAAACATTACCAAACTTAGCTTTGACAGCGTCCCAAATGCCCTTGACACTTTCAATTGTCGAGAATTCCACCATTTTCTCATCCATCATAGTAGAGAGAAGGGTGACTCGACACAAGCTGTTCTTTTTCTGGTATGCCACATAGACATCACCATTTCCACCCTCTTCAGGAGGTGCAACCTCATTGCTCAACACATTAAGCGTGTCTTGCTCAATCAATATGAACTTGACATTTTGTTACCAAATTGAATAGTTTTCACCATCCAATTTCAGGTCCTTGTTCAACTCAGCAATGATATTCTTACATGCCATCTACAATGATGCAATCACATGTTTTTAATGTTCAATCAACACAACAAGACTCATGCAAGCAACACATTGCACAAAATCACTTTAAGCATGTTCATACATAGCAAAAGAAGTGCATATAACACCCAATTAGAAATATAAAACAGTAAAGGTTGTAGAAGTGAGAAAGGATACAAAGTGTGGTGTGGTTGCTTGTACTTAAAAGTAGAAAAAAGAAAAAATTCTGAAAGAAAAAAAATCTGAAAAAGAAGAAGAAAAGGAGAAGGTAAAGCTATTTTCATCAATGGTCTTCAAAGCTGAACAATACTTCAAGTGAGAAGTATGCCCTTTTGGATATTTGATAAGATACTTGTATGTGCTTGGAAGTTTCAATTATTTTTCCTATCCTTATTTGACCTTACACCCAATTTTCATTGAGCCTTTTGGGTTGACTATTCTGATTTTGAGTAAGTTTGTGGTAAGACCGATGGATGTCTCAATTCATAGTGTTCTTATCATAAGATCAATGTTTGCTTGTTGCTTATCCTTGATATTTCATGAGAGTGAGTGTGCACCATTTGTTAACTCCAGATATTCTATCGTTTTAGACACTTTATACCCGTAAGTTTTGTGTGTTGAATCCTTAAGTGGGGTGTTCTTGATGATGCAAGTGTTAGAATTGTTGGTAAGATGAATATAGTTTGGAACACACACTTACATTCTATGATTTACTTAAGTGAATTGTTTGTGGTAGGTTATTTGAGTTGAAAATTGGAAATTTGAGTTGATAGGTTGCTTTAGTGATAATTATTCTTTTCCTATCTCTTTTGAATAGAAATTGCTAGGGACTAGCAATGAGTAAGTTGGGCGGTGTGATGATTGTGTGAAAATACACTCTCATTATTCTATTTTTTGACTTAAAAGGTAGTATATATATGTAAGAACAAACGAGATTAATGCATATTTTATATTGGATCATTATTATTGGATATTTTTATGTATACTTTGACATTTGATTGCAGATTTTTATAGGAGCAAAAATTCAATCCAACTGAAGAAACAAATATGCTAGCTAACGTGAAGGAAAGAAAAAGAGAAGAGAACGAAAAAAAAGAGATAATAGTGATTGAGCCAATTGGCCCAATTGGACAATGGGCTAATTGTCTAGGGTACATAGTGGGCTTTGAACCGAAGCAGTAGGATCCAAGTGAAGTAAATCTAACTTGGTTTGCAAAGGCGGAGCAAGTATATAAAAAATGACGAAGAAGCGAGCTACAGAACGCAGTTGGCAAAAATAAGAAGTGGGCAACAGAGTAACCAGTTCCATCCATGGCCGACGATTTTTCTCTAATTCTTTTTGGATTTTTTCCACTCAGATCTATGAGTAACTAATCTTCTTGTAAAGCTAGGGATGAACTTACACATGGATGATATTTTATTTATTTTAGATTCTTAAACAAATTTGAAAAACTATAATTATTTGATTTATTATTCTTAGAGTTTTATTGAGTTTTGGTCTCCGAATAATTATAGGTTTATATTATTCATGGGTTCAGTCATGATTTTCTCATAGAGTAGTTGATTCTATAATTATATTTGGATTGATTACTTATCTATATTGATTCAGTTCTCTGCTGCGATATTGCCTCTAGGTATATTGTCATCACTGGATTTTCTCAATAGTGATAATAATTTTTGTGCTTTAAAAGTTGAGAATAATTTTTCAGAGCGTTATAGTTAATCCACCTTGGTTTATAATATTTATCTTTTTGTGAAATTTGGACTTTATTGAAATTGGAATAATTAAAATATTAGACTTGTGCAAGGGATTCCCGACGCTTTATTGTTGGTCAAATTTGAGTACTTTCTTTCAGTTTAATTGTTTTTTCTAGTATTTTCTTTACTTTGTCTCTCTGTGGAATCGACACCCCGAAGCTGTGCTACAACTACCGCATTATTCTTTGGGCGTAATCAATGTGTGTGACACATTTTGGCCAAAAGTTGTGATTTTTGGGTCAAATGACATGTCTCTTGTGTAGGGATGTGTCCCCTCTCCCAAGAGCAACAACCCTTGGCCAAGACACATGTCCATTGGCCAAAGGGAGTGTTGATTCGGCTTTGGGAACTGAATTGGTGTGAGCAAGGGTCACATATTTTCGACCTTGTGAAATAGGCTCAATGGCCGAAAAGATGTGTGCCTTCATGTGGCACATTTTCGGCAATGAAGAGGGGTCACAACCCCTCTCCTTACCCCCTTTCGCACTCTATAAATAGGGGTGATGGGCTGGCCATTTCTCTGATCCCTTGACAGCATTGCCCATCTCTTCTCTCCCTCTCAAAGCCGAAATTAGCTTGGAATTCTTTTAGAGTTTATGGGTGAAACCACATTAGAAATTCTTTATCTCTAATCCGCCTCCTTGGTGTGCCTCCGAGTCGGCCTCTTAGGAGAAGAAAGTCTCGCCTCAACTAGGTGCAAGAGCCTTCAAGGCCCTTAAGCTGTTTCCTTGGTGAAAGGTATGCCTCTTATCTAGTACTATTACATAGTTAGTACCATGTTAGGTTATACACCATTGTGATACTTATGTAGCATAGATAAGTGACATGATATACCGAGACATCGTGCTAACACTTAGAATAAGTATGTATGTAATATGTTTGCACATGTATGACATGTTATCATGTGATATGCTTGTGATGCATATATGATATGTTAACATGAAAGCATGTTAATGATGATCCTAAAATAAACAATAACAACTACCTAGCTTTATCTTATAAGGAAAGAAGAATATGCTAGGAATATTCCAAAATGCTCCAAAAATATCTAGATATTTTCCTTTGTGGGGGAAATCACATGTTGGCTATTTCTGGGCCGGGCGAACGCTGGCAAAATGCTCCAGTCGCCTGACGGGTCGCCTGATTGCTATAACTCGCCTCCTACTTGTTTTATGACTATCTTTAGTTCTGGAACTCCGATTGAGGTGATTCAAAAGTCATTTTTTCTCCTCTTGGAAAAAGATTTCGATGAAATTTATTGCTCTAGCTTTTGGTTATATCACATACACATCATTTCACCTCTCTTCGAAGGATTCGTCCTAGGATCCACTTGAAATGAACCGTAATCCAAAAAAATAGAGCAAAAGAGCAACAATCCCAAGCGACACATGTCCGGAAAATGAAAATAAACTGCAAAAAAAGTAAAGGATAGAAAGAAAAACAAACAATTCGGCTCTGATACCAACTGATGTGATCCCACCAAGTCCGACCATTGATTTTCTGGGTCGTTCTTGGAATGATCTTGCTCCGGATCTAGTTTGCTTGTCTTTGAAGGGGAATCATGGATTGAAGGAGCCTCCCGAACTGCTAACACCTCCTAATCTCATGGCTAGGCAAAACGAGCTTTGATTGTCAAAAGGATGGAGATGAAACGAAGTGGAAGAAGATGGCCTGATCACCTCTAGACTTCATTGAGCCGACAACAATGGGGTTAGTAAACCATGGAAGAATCCATGGAGTGGAATGTAAAAGGGGATAAAAGTGGGAGAAAAGTTTCTCCCTACTTGAGACTTGAAGAGAAATCATTTCATCATTAATCCAAGTTTAAAAATTGCAGTAAAAATGAGCCCATGTATATAGGTTTACAAAAAGAGTGTAAGGAAACTATAATATATTCACTTTACCTAATAACAATGTCACCGCACGGCACCCGAGCCCGGTTGCGGAGGCGGGGGCGCCGGGACGTCGGAAGCGGAAGCCGGAATGAATACAGAATGGCTGGTCCATCGAGACCTGCCGCGCGTAGCGGACCCGAAAAGCGAAGCGATTGTGGAAGCAACCTGAAAATTTTCATACAGAGAACAAAAATGAAATCTAAGGTGAGTCTCGTCCCTCGAAAACGGGCGAGCACATCACCATCACCATACAAACAGTTCATGTAAGAACAACAAAGTAAGTACTGCCCTCCGAGGACGAGTACTTACGCATATAACATAGAACATACAGAATTCTCCGCACCTAGGGTATCTAGCAAGCGCCAAGCGCTCAGAATATGCAACAGAACAGAATATATATATATATATATACAATCATCACGACAATCCAGAAAATATGCACATGCAGCTACAGAGCCAACCCTAGGCCTAAACGTCAAAATACCTCGCGCGGGATTCAGGCCTAGTAGACAAAATCCCAGCCCGCAAGGTACTGCTGCTGCTCAACACAACCAAGGCAGAAGCCTCACGGAAACCTACTCTGCTGGCTGCTTACCAGGTCTACTGAAATCCAAAAAACAGAACCCAAAAAGGGTGAGTCCTAAAAGGACCCGTAAGGGATTTGGGGTAAAATAAGCATATGTAACCTTGCAAAACAGAAAGATAGCAATATACAGAATATATGCAATGAATACGTAATATCGTACATGCAATAAAAGCAGATTAGAATCCCGAAGGATGTGCGATACTAAATCGCCATAAACCCTTATAACAAATCGAGCGACAGCCTCCCTCTAAGGGAGTCGAAGCGAAGCTATTACGAAGCATGGTGCACCAGTGGGTAGCGAACCCACAACCTGTCGTAGGGTTAATGCATGCAGTATGCCACAAGGCATACTCCTACAAACGTAGGGTTAACAGACAGGGTATGCTACAAGGCATACACCTACAGATCACAGAACGTACCTTAAGGCACAAATTTCCGAAATACCTGCAAAACAGAAGTGCACAAAAACATATACCTATCTTACCAAAATAATGAACCAAACCCTTACCTCACAAATCCAGAGTATTTGGCCATTACGACGATTTCCAAACCACGACCCGAAACCCGAAAACCTCTCTTTTTCTAACTTCCGGACCTCAGAATCTGTCAATTCAAGCTAAATTAGCAACCTTACCAACCACACTACCAAACTACACCCCCGACCCCAAAACCGAAAATCCGGCAGAATTTCGGTAAAATTCCAGATTTCCACAGAAACGTCAGAATTCTGAACTAACTTAGACAATGCAAGATTATACATTAACAAACATAATCCAACAAGCAGAGCTGATCAAATCCAACCTTAAAACCCTTCAGTACCCGACATTTTCCGATAAATCCGCATAATAGTAACTTTTCCATTTCATACCCGAAATCAATGTTTCAAACATCAAACCACACCTAAATCCAACCCCAATACCATCTTAGCATCCAATTTAACCAAAATCAAACCCCAACATGGAAAAAGAATCATCCAATAATTCGGCTCCTTTGCCAATTTTTACCCAACTTCCAAATCAATCCATTCAAGCTTCCAATTAATCATACTAACCACCAATTACACTTCTAAACCAAGAATGCTAACCAATTGCATCCAAAACAACCAAATTCAACATTGAACATCAACATACAATTCGGCCAAATTGGGGTTTTCTTACCCAACTTGTTCTCCATCAAATTGAATCCATACATAAGCTTAGAATCATGCTAGGAACAATATACTAGAAGCATGATTCAAGAAACCAAACACACATCATTTTAGAAAATTCCCAAAATTTCGCCACTTTAGGTTTCTAGCATCCAAGGAGTTTTTCCAAAATCTAACACTTGATTATCACTCCGCTACAACCCAAGAACAACATACTAAAAGATGGGAGGAAGAGAATCATCCTAGCTAGTAGCTAAGAACAAACCCATAATTTGCAAAATCTCCTCTTTTTCTCACTAAACCTTGATTCCAACAAGTAAAGAGAGCTTAGGAAGGAACTTACCACATAAAGGATCCATTTCCTCTTTGATTTGAGCCAATATTTGAAGAACAAGAAGCTTGGAGAAATGCTCTAATGGTGGCGGATGCTAGAGGAGGAAGAAGAAGAAGATGAAAATGAAATAATTCCCCTTTTATGAAATATAGCCTAAATATATATATATATATCCTTCCCTTTATCCCATTCCTTTTTCCATCATAAATAAAAATAGGACATGTGTCCCTTAATTCTCTCCCATTCCAGCCGAAAGTATCTGCTGCCCATGCTCCATAATTTTTCTTTTATAACCAAATACAAATTAACTCCCAATTTTTCCGAAAGTTCCAATATTTTTGGCCCAAAAATAACTACCGAACTCCAAATTTAATGAAACTTGGACACAACCCTCAGAATATTATAACATTCATAAAACATATTTCAAAAGTTCATTTACCATTCCGGAGTGTCCTACCGAGCTCGCTGAACCCGCACCAAAACCCGACGTGCGAGCGTGTCAACCTGAACCGAAATTCCGTCACTCCAAAATTCTACAAAAATACCCATAAATTCCATCTTAAATTATAACACAACTTACCCCAAAGCCGTCAGAAAATTTCCATCCCGAGCCCCGGGAGTCGCCCGGAACCGAACGTCCCGCCCCAAATATTAAACTCCACAAACACCTCCGGGACATTCTCACGACTCCAAAACTGCAAACGGCTTCCCAAACTGAGGTCTCGAGAGTGCTACCGAGCCCGCTGTACGTCCCGAGACGACCCCGACAACCCCCCGGCGCCAGAAAAATATTTTCGGCGGAAACGTCCGGGGGACCCACACGACCTCAAATACGGAAGGGTTCACCAAAATGATACTCGGATAGGGCTCGGGAGCCGTCTGAACGCCGAAAAACGTGACCCGCAGGCCAAAACCGGAGCCCCGGGTCACCTGGTCGCAACCCGCTCGGGGTGACCGTAACATTCTCCCCCCCTTAGAACTCTTGGTCCTCCAAGAGTAGCCTGAACCAACCATATAGGTGTCGCTACCAACCAGAATGTACAAATATTCCCCTTACTAAGAACAATCGGACCACCGTACTGGTGCGGCGGGAGTGGTAGTTTAGACTACCATACAGAGCCTCTCAACGGCGTCCCACCCTCCGGGTGCATCTTATTGCACCCCGAGTCAGTTGCCGGTATTTCTACCAGACAACCCCAGACAGTACCGAACCCAAATCTAACTGATCCTCAACAAGCTATCCTAGAAGACATCACATAATACCGAACAGTTGGGGGGGAAAAGACCAACCTAACAACTTACTCTAGAAACTCATGAGAACCGATATAACTCGGGGTAACTTGCCCCGCCTACCAAATCTTACTGTCTCTCTGATCGGTGCTACCTCCAGTCAAACTCTGTCACCAAACTCAAACTCCAGAGCCCTACGGCGGCGGTTCGTATAAACAGTGGTGCAGTCGTTCGCGGTTTTAATCCGCGCTTGTAACAATCTGATCTTCGCCGTAGTCTCCTCAAAAAGCTCGGGTCCCAGCTCAACCCTATCAGACGCATCTGTCCAACAGTGTGGTGTCGTATACACCTCCTCCCGTACAACGCCTCAAGTGGTGTTATGCCAATCGTAGTCTGGAAGCTGTTGTTGTACGAGAACTCTATCAAAGCAACTGTTAGTCCCAAACTCCTCCAAAATCCAAAGTACAGATTCGCAACATATCCTCTAATATCAGAATCACCCGCTCCGACTGCTCGTCCGTCTGTGGGTGATAAGCTGTATTCAGATGGAGTCGCGTGCCCAGTGCTTCATGAAAAGCACTCCAGAACCGTGCTGTAAAACGCGGATCACGGTCAGATACAATGGAGTCTGGTACTCCATGTAACCGTACAATCTCCCTGATGTAAAGTCGGGCAAGCTTCTCCAGAGGGTCTATGACCCGAATAGGCAGAAAATGTGCGCACTTTGGCAGCCGATCCACAATAACCCAGATAGCGTCATGGCGAGACCGTGTCAGGGGCAGTGCAGTCAGAGAGTCCATAGTAACATTGCCCCACTCCCGAACTGGAATGGGCAAAGTCTGCAGTGTCCTTGCCGGTTTCTGATGCTCAAACTGCTCGAGTGTGCCTCCTCTAAAATCTCATTCCAGAACTCCTGATCCTCAGGTACATAAAGGCGATCTCGAAAGTATAGCAATCCCTGCCTATACTGAAACGTCGGTAACAAAGACCCCTTGTCTTCCCCAGACAACTTCTTCAACCCCGGATCTCTACCTTGCGCCTCGCGCACCCTGTCAAGCCACTCAGAATGTATGGTAAGCGTGTACACCTGAGCACGCTCCCAAAGCTGCCATCAGTGCCAAAGGCATGTCAAATCTCTCTCCTCGGATCGATCCCCAACATTTCCTCCCTTAACCAACCCGGTATACTTCCTGCTCAGTGCATCGGCAACCGTGTTGCCCTTGCCAGAGATGTACTCGACACTACAATCATAGTCCTTAATGTATTCGAGCCATCTGCACTGCCTCATATTAAGCTCCTTCTGCGTAAACAGATATTTCAGACTCTTATGGTCGGTAAGAATCTGAAATTTGTTACCAAGCAGATAATGCCTCCATTGTTTCAGCGCATAAATCACTGCAGCCAACTCCAGATCATGTGTCGGATAGTTCAGCTCATGCGGTCACAGCTGCCTCGACCCATAAGCTATCACATTACGATCCTGCATCAGCACACACCCCAGACCGGATGTGGAAGCATCCGTATATATCACATACGGTAAGCTCGGATCTGGAAGAGTCAGAATCGGAGCGTTAGTCAACTGCCGCTTCAACTCCTGAAAATTCTGCTCACACCTATCAGACCAGATAAACGGCTGACCCTTCTTGGTCAACTGCGTGAGCGGAGATGCCAGAATAGAAAACCCCGGTACGAACCTCCGATAATATCCTGCTAATCCCAGGAAGCTCCTGATCTCCCGTACCGTGGTAGGTTGTTTCCGATCTGAATCGCCCTCACCTTCTCTGGGTCCACAGACAGACCATGCTCAGAAATAACGTGTCCCAGAAAGGTGACCTCCCGGATCCAGAACTTACACTTTGAGAACTTAGCATAAAGCTGATGTTCCCAAAGTGTCTGCAGAACTACCCTCAGATGCTCCCGATGCGAGTCCGCATCGCGAGAATATATCAGAATATCATCAATAAAGACCACCACAAATGAGTCCAAGTACGGTCGGAACACCCGATGCATCAGATCCAAGAATGCTGCCGGAGCATCGGTCAGCCCGAATGGCATGACCGTAACCTCAAAGTGTCCATACCGGGTGCGGAAAACAGTCTTAGGTATGTCCTCATCCTTCACCCTAAGCTGAAAGTGCCCAGATCGGAGATCAATCTTTGGGAAAACTCTCGAACCCTGAAGTTGATCAAAAAGATCGTCAATCCTCGGCAACGGATACTTATTCTTCACAGTAAGGGCATTCAACCGTCTGTAGTCTATACAAAGTCGGAGCGTCCCATCTTTCTTCTTTACAAACAGAACCGGAGCACCCCACGGTGAAGTGCTCGGTCGGATGAAGCCCTTCTGCTGTAATTCTTCCAACTGCTTCTTTAACTCCTGCATCTCAGAAATGGGCATCCGATAAGGAGGAATAGATATCGGAGCAGTGCCCGACTGCAGGTAGATCTCAAACACAATTTCCCGCTCCGGTGGTAATCCGGGCAACTCCTCTGGAAATACCTGCGGAAAATCTCGAACCACCGGTATACTATCTAGCTTCAACCTAGTATCAGCCTCATTCAGATCAAAACATTCCCCTACACCAACTATCGACAGCTGGTCCGAATCGCAACTCTGTACTATGTTGTGCGATAGTCAAACCAGTCGGAGTCGTGAGAGGTAGTACCTCTCCAGAAACCATAATGGTACGGGCTGCACAATCAATGTGCACAGAATTCTTGGATAGCCAATCCATCCCAAGAATAACATCATAGTTCGGCGTGTCCAAAACCAACAAATCCGATACTATCTGATGCCCGCCTACTGATATCGTACAACCCCGAACCATCCCATGGGAAAACAGAAACTGACTCCCAGCAGTTTTTACTAAGTACATTTGAGGCAAGGTACTAACAGTCAGATACAGAGATGTAACACATTTCGGTGTTACAATGGAAATAAAAGTTCCTGTATCCAATCTTGCTGAACCGGTATCTCATTCAGAAATAAAGTACCCTGCAGAACTCCCTGCTGACTCGAGCCTCCCTGCTGGCTTGTACCTGACCGCTGACTAGGTCCTCCCTGACCTCCCTGATATCTAGGGCCTCCCCCCACAATAAGGAAAACTTATCCTGCTCTGAGGATGGCTGAAGCTGCTATCGCTGCTGAGGTCTCGGGCCACCCCGCTGAAACCCACGCCCTCGCGGCGCGTTGGGTTGTGCCCGAGACTGTGGACGCTGAAGACTGCCAAAAACCCTGCCTTACAGTCAGAGGGCAATCCCGTACCCAGTGAGTGTTAGATCCGCAACGTAAACATCGCCCTCCTGCCTGTAACAAAGTCGACCGAGGTGATACCTACTACTAGTCGGACAAGATCGTGCCGGTGGTGCTCCCCCTCTACCTCTACTAGACTACCCAGGCCTGTTCGGCCATCCAGAAATCTGCCGGGGTCCCTGCTGTGTGGAGCCCCTCGTACTCCCCTGACCTCACTGCGAGGTGAGGCGACTCTCAACCTCCTCTTGCTCGAGGAGTTGGGCCCTAAAAACCGCTTCCCGATACAAAGTAATATCTAATGGTCTCAAAACCCACCTGTACTCGGGGCGCAGTCAACGAATAAACCTCTTGGCCTTCTATTCTTCCTTACCATGGTACTACGGTACGTAGTAAACCAGCCGGTCAAACTCTCACTCATACTCTGCGACAATCCTGTCTCCCTGATGAAGCTCATCAAACTGTGCCTGACGCAGATTCCTGGCTACATCCCCACTGCACTGCTGGTGGAAAATGTAGCCTCCCCCAGGAGTTTGCCAACTCCTGCAAACCAAGTCTCTACTACTTTGGCCCTTCTCGGTCATTGAACCTCGGGGGTTCAAACTCGAAACCTCTCCGAAGTCTGACCTCGTCGGTGGTGCCTCGAATCTCCCGTCGTTAATAGGACCGACGAGAAGTCTAGGTGTCGTAGTGACCATCCTCCTCGGAGTCACTCACTTACCAATCCCAAAACTATGGCGAGCAGTGGCTTAAGTCTCACTACCACCACCTAATCAAAATGCCCTTACAGTGGCATGATCAGATCTTCCCCTGACTACTGCCGCCCCTGAACCAGCTGGGCTGGCGGGTAATACCAAATCGGAGAGGGGTCCCTACGACCACTAAACCTCGGGGGCGGTGAGTGTGGTTGTTCAGACCCTGGGTTACGCTGAACCCGTATCCTATTCCACGGAGGTGTGGGATCCCAGTCCCGCCCCTCCGGTACCAAATCACGCTATTCGCGTGTAGTACCCAATTCCTCAAACCAAGTCCAACCAGATAAACAACTAATCCCAAACCAAATTTCCAAACCATATACCAACTCAACCCATAACCAACAGTTCAAACCCTATCTCTCGGAGGCGTGGGATTACAGTCCCCCCCTCCGGTCGCAAAACACGCTGTCTACGCGTGTTAACCAAACCTGAGACATTTCAGACCAAACAGAGTCCAGACAAATCGGTCACTCCTAATCCCTACAGAAGTTAGCAGCAGTTTCCTAAGGCTCTGTAGTGCAATGCAGTACTTGACACAGAAATTATTTCTCAGAATGCTAAAATCATGTATTTCACCAAATCACAGAAGCAGTTCATGCTTATTTCACCAAATCTTTTCCTAACGCACAAGTTTACGTACCTGGATCTTTTCCACAATCCCTCGTTCGTAATAATCTTACCAGAATCCAGAAATCCCGAGTTCCGAAATCTGCAACTATCAGGATAACTTGAAGGATCAACTTTGTTCCACAATTTTATTTTAAAGTGGTTCAAGTAAGGAGGTGGCCAATCTCCGTACCAAACCATACTAAAATAAAATGTACAACAATAGTTGTCACTACAAGTCACCACTGACGACCAATACGGTCACTTACCTGCTCTGATACCAACTTGTCACCGCACGCCACCCGAGCCCGGTTGCGGAGGCGGGGCGCCGGGGCGTCGGCGGAAGCCGGAATGAATACGAGAATGGCAGTCCATCGAGACTGCCGCGCGTAGCGGACCCAGCGAAGCGATTGTGGAAGCAACCTGAAAATTTTCATACATAGAACAAAAATGAAATCTAAGGTGAGTCTCGTCCCTCGAAAACGGGCGAGCACATCACCATCACCATACAAACAGTTCATGTAATAACAACAAAGTAAGTACCGCCCTCCGAGGACGAGTACTTACGCATATAACATAGAACATACAGAATTCTCCGCACCTAGGGTATCTAGCAAGCGCCAAGCGCTCAGAATATATGCAATGAATATATATATATATATATATATATATATATATATATATATACAATCATCACGACAAACCAGAAAATATGCACATGCAGCTACAGAGCCAACCCTAGGCCTAAACGTCAAAATACCTCGCGCGGGATTCAGGCCTAGTAGACAAAATCCCAGCCCGCAAGGTACTGCTGCTGCTCAACACAACCAAGGCAGAAGCCTCACGGAAACCTACTCCGCTGGCTGCTTACCAGGTCTACCTGAAATCCAAAAAACAGAACCCAAAAAGGGTGAGTCCTAAAAGGACCCGTAAGGGATTTGGGGTAAAATAAGCATATGTAACCTTGCAAAACAGAAAGATAGCAATATACAGAATATATGCAACAGAATACAGAATATCGCACATGCAATAAAAACAGATTAGAATCCCGAAGGATGTGCGATTCTAAATCGCCATAAACCCTTATAACAAATCGGAACGACAGCCTCCCTCTAAGGGAGTCAGAAGCCGAAGCTATTACAGAAGCATGGTGCACCAGCTGGGGTAGCGAACCCACAACTGTCGTAGGGTTAACAGACAGAGTATGCCACAAGGCATACTCCTACAAACGTAGGGTTAACAGACAGGGTATGCTACAAGGCATACACCTACAGATCACAGAACGTACCTTAAGGCACAAATTTCCGAAATACCTGCAAAACAGAAGTGCAACAAAACATATACCTATCTTACCAAAATAACAGAACCAAACCCTTACCTCACAAATCCAGAGTATTTGACAGATTCTGGACGATTTCCAAACCACGACCCGAAACCCGAAAACCTCTCTTTTTCTAACTTCCGGACCTCAGAATCACATAAAGGATCCATTTCCTCTTTGATTTGAGCCAATATTTGAAGAACAAGAAGCTTGGAGAAATGCTCTAATGGTGGCGGATGCTAGAGGAGGAAGAAGAAGAAGATGAAAATGAAATAATTCCCCTTTTATGAAATATAGCCTAAATATATATATATATCCTTCCCTTTATCCCATTCCTTTTTCCATCATAAATAAAAATAGGACATGTGTCCCTTAATTCTCTCCCATTCCAGCCGAAAGTATCTGCTGCCCATGCTCCATAATTTTTCTTTTATAACCAAATACAAATTAACTCCCAATTTTTCCGAAAGTTCCAATATTTTTGGCCCAAAAATAACTACCGAACTCCAAATTTAATGAAACTTGGACACAACCCTCAGAATATTATAACATTCATAAAACATATTTCAAAAGTTCATTTACCATTCCGGAGTGTCCTACCGAGCTCGCTGAACCCGCACCAAAACCCGACGCGTGCGAGCGTGTCAACTTGAACCGAAATTCCGTCACTCCAAAATTCTACAAAAATACCCATAAATTCCATCTTAAATTATAACACAACTTACCCCAAAGCCGTCAGAAAATTTCCATCCCGAGCCCCGGGATTCCCGTCCCGAGCCCCGGGAGTCGCCCGGAACCGAACGTCCCGCCCCAAATATTAAACTCCACAAACACCTCCGGGACATTCTCACGACTCCAAAACTGCAAACGGCTTCCCAAACTGAGGTCTCGAGAGTGCTACCGAGCCCGTTGTACGTCCCGAGACGACCCCGACAACCCCCCGGCGCCAGAAAAATATTTTCGGCGGAAACGTCCGGGGGACCCACACGACCTCAAATACGGAAGGGTTCACCAAAATGATACTCGGATAGGGCTCGGGAGCCGCCTGAACGCCGAAAACGTGACCCGCAGCCAAAACCGAGCCCGGGTCACCCGGTCGCAACCCGCTCGGGGTGACCGTAACATCGCCGCCACCTCCTCCACGCGCTGGCCAAGCCTCCCCCAAGGTTGAATCCGAATATAATCCCACAATTTTGAAGATATTTTGAGAACAAATACTCCCTTTTATGTAAAAGACAAGTGGAAGCTTTTTGGAAGCTTTTACCTTTCCACTTTTGTAAGCTTTTAGGTGTCATGCATGCAAAAGTGTTTTATGCCTTTTAGAAGGCTTTTGCATGCATGGAAGGTGTAAGAGTCTTTTTGGCTTTACAAGCCAAATTTGTGGATGAAAATTAACCAATCATATTATGGAAAATAGTGTAGATTTAGAGATTCATAGCATGATGTGTTTTCCATAATCATGCCTCTCCACTTTCACAAAGAAGAAAGAGGAGGAGGAAGAAGGAGATGTAGATACGTACCTTGCAACTTTGAAAAACAGCGAAATGATCTTTGTCCTTGCTCTAAAACGTATGCTCCAAGTCTTCCAAGTTGGTGGCGAATTCCTCTTCAATCTTCAAGCCTTCAAATTGTTTGATGATAGCAGATTGCATGTGATGGAATGAGATTGTTTTGTGTTAAAGAGACACAAAATAGTTCCACCTGAAATGCTCTAGGAATTGCACAAGTTTTGGCAAAAGAAAAGGAAGAGAGAAAGGAGAAGAGTTTCATATTCTTGCATCATTATGTGTTGTGGCCAAATCATCTATTTATAGATGATGTAGGGAGTTACAATGAAGGGTTACAACTCCCTTATGGCCGAAAGTATGTGTACTTTCGGCCTAGGGAGTGGTTACTCCCTCATTGTACACTCTATTGTTCAAAAACAAAGTAACTACCCTATATGGCGAAGGGGTGTCTTCCCTTGAGGTGCCTCTTCGCCATATTAAGGCTCTCATGGCCGATTTATGCCTTGGTAATTTCCAAGGGATGTGCACACATGCACTAGGGTACATACACCATGCACCTCAACTGCTAAAGTCATGTCCTTTTACCAAAATACCCTTATTTTGTATAAAATGATGCTAATAAGTAGTTACTACTCATGAAACATCACAAATGTTCCATATAGCCACAATTCACATAGTTGAATTCCATAGAACTCATTTCAGCTCACCTTGAGCTGAAACTCACTTCTCCATCTGAGATGAACTCAAGCATTACCTCAAAAGGACTTGGTGCGCTAAGAATTCCAACAAATAGGATGGTTAATTTCACATCCCAAGGAGGCTCCTTTCACCCTTTTATGTTGCAAACAAGTCATTTGTGAAGGTAGACTTCATTTTTGTCGAAAATTGTTGACTCCTTAGAGAGCATTTCATTTTGAACTCTCATTTCTATCAATCCATTCCCTTGTTCCATGATTTTGGTTCAATATTTATATCTAGTATTGCTCAATCAAGTAGTTGAGAGGTGCTAGATCCATCTCCTCCCCTTTGGCGTATCAAGTGTATTGTTTCACCTTGTAGTGAAAAGGTGCCTTGGCCGAATTTATCAAGTGTGTTTTGGTGTTCATCTTCCAAGCTAGATCCTTTCAAGAAGTTGATCAATCCATGATCATATCAAGTGGTATCAGAGCTTCGGTGCTTGGTTGATGATTTGTGTTGTAAGTTTCTTCAAGAACCCCTTTGATTTCGTTTTAAAAGTTTGAAGAAACTTGTTCATCTTTTCTACCCTTGGCTGAAAGTTTAGGCCTTTCCTTTTCAAAGTTCAAATCCAAAAAGTTGTTGTTTATGTGTTGTTATGATGTTGAGATGAAGAAAGATGTGTTGTTGAAAAAGATTCAAGAAAAGTGCAACTTTTGAAGAGAGAGAAAGTTGCTTGTTCATGCATGTTCTTGAGTGTTCATCTTGTGTTCATACAAAGTTCATCTCATAAAGTACATTTGATCCGAAAATTTATTGACAACTTGCATAAAACCTGTTTCTTGTTTTCAAAGTCCTTTCTTACATCCAAGCCCACTTCTTTCAACCCCCATCCACCTTAAACTCTTTAAAAACCTAGTTTCAAGTAACTAGTGCTTTCTTTGCTACTTGGTTTCGGTTTTATACTAGCATATACTTCTTGTTTCCATTGTTGTGTTTCTTGAACAAGGTTGAAAGATTGGTACTTTGAGAGTTTGAAACGCCTTAAGAGAGGTGAGCAATGGAGAATCGGGAATGGAGAGCCGATTGGTATGGAAGCTCTTCACCATTTTCAGCCCCCTCTAAGGTGTCTTCTTCAATCGGCCATGACTATGAAACACCATGTTATGTACCAGCCCAAATCAATTGTGATGATGTGCAGCAAATCCTCAAGGAACTCAAGGGACAAATACTAAGTGAGGCCAAGAGGAAAATAATGTGTAAGAAAGTGCAAGATGAGGGAAGGAGAGGAAAAAGTGAGAATGAAACCGAAATGGTTTCTAAAAGAAAGAGTGTTGAGAGTTTGGAGAGAAAAGAAGAGAGAAATGAGAGAAAACAAGAGAGCTCTCCACTAAGCCAAATGAGTGATGAGAATGAAGTACCAAAGCTTTCAACCGAGCCCAATTAAGAACTAACTTTTAAATCTTCTAAACCATGTTGTTCTTCTTTGTTTGTGCATGAGTTTAAGGAAGGAAAGGACACATATGTGCAATGCCTTGAAGAAGAAGAAGAAGAAGAAAGAGCCTCGGTTTTGGAGGAGGATCATCACTCCCTAACTTGGGGAGAGGTAACCCATCCTATTCTTTTAGTGATGACATGAATGAGTATGAAAGTGACACCTTAACCGAAAATGAACATGCATCACATCCATTGCTTGAATCCCTCAACCATGATGAATGTCACACACTTGAATCCCCTCTTGAATGCATGGAGCATGATGAATTGGACGACCATGAAAAGTGCATCCAAAGCTTCAACTCAAGAGCATGAATTGGAATGTGAAGAGAATGATGAAACTAGGACCATCACACATGAAGATTTCTCTTCTTTGAATGATGAGACCCTTGAGTGTGATTACAATGAGAATGCATCTCATTCATCTTATGATTTATCCGAGCATTATTCCTTGGATGATGAGCATGACTACTACCATGATGAGATGTATGAGCATGACACATATCCCATGTCACCCACACCTAGCCATGAGCATTCATTGATGTATGATTTTGAATCCTTGCATTTGGATGATGAAAATGAATGGCCTAGGCTTACTTTTGACCCCGGGACACTTGACTTCAACATGCTTGATTATTTTGAATGGAAGGAGAATGCCATGTTTAGAGTTCCTAAATTGCATGAGTTTGATGAAAATTGTTTGATCATGAACAATTTGGCCATGAATGGGAACTTGGGTAAACATGAGCATGTGAATGAAATTGGAATGAAAACCATGTTTATGGTTGAGATAAAGAGAAAGGGCGGATTGTCCATCTCATTCTCTCTTGTTTTTACTAGTACTAGCTTATGTGTTCCATGCTATGATGATATTTCCATGGTTAGTCTAGTTCCACTTTCTATGTCTTGGGAAACCCTTAAGCATGTAAATTGTGATGGCTATGCTTCTCTTGACTTGCCCTTATACCTTGGACAAAAGCATGCATCCCATAGACCACATACTTCCTTTGAGTACAAGTTCCTTGTTTATTGTATAATTTACTCTTGGAAATATGTCATGAACCACTATAGACTTTTGTTCTTGGTTGTCATGCATATTGGGATCACAATGTTTCAAAATTGTGTATGCGCATCTTTGCTTGGTTTTGTTCCACTAACCCCTAATGCCTCTTCAAGTTTGTTGTAGTGTTTTAAGATTTGTAGGGTTTACTACCTTATGAATCCGAGGACGGATTCTTCTCAAGAGGGAGGGTATAATGTGGACATCCCAAGCCACTAAGCACCAAGGCACCATGAGCTCCAAACCCCAGCCCTTGCATGCGCCCGACCCTTACCAAACGCACCTTCACGCGCCAAGCATACACCTGTGGGCCCACTTTCATGCACCACCACGCGCCGCAACCCCGAGACCACACGCTGCCACCTCCTCCACACGTCGGCCAAGCCTTCCCCAAGGTTGAATCCGAAAATAATCCCACCATTTTGAAGATATTTTGAGAGCAAATACTCCCTTTTATGTAAAAGACAAGTGGAAGTTTTTTGGAAGCTTTTATCTTTCCACTTTTGTAAGCTTTTAAGTGTCATGCATGCAAAAGTACTTTATGCCTTTTAGAAGGCTTTTGCATGCATAGAAGGTGTAAGAGTCTTTTTGGCTTTCCAAGCCAAATTTGTGGATGGAAATTAACCAACCATATTATGGAAAATGGAATGGTTAATTTCACATCCCAAGGAGGCTCCTTTCACCCTTTTATGTTGCAAACAAGCCATTTGTGAAGGTAGACTTCATTTTGGCTGAAAATTGTTGACTCCTTAGAGAGCATTTCGGTTTTGAACTCTCATTTCTATCAATCCATTCCCTTGTTCCATGATTTTGGTTCAATATTTATATCTAGTATTGCTCAATGAAGTAGTTGAGAGGTGCTAGATCCATCTCCTCCCCTTTGGCGTATCAAGTGTATTGTTTCACCTTGTAGTGAAAAGGTGTCTTGGCCGAATTTATCAAGTGTGTTTTGGTGTTCATCTTCCAAGCTAGATCCTTTCAAGAAGTTGATCAATCCATGATCATATCAATGTGTGTGTGTGAAATGCCACACCATCTCCTCTATTTATAGATGCAGATGTGGTTGAGAGAGGTTTAATAACCTTCCACAAAGTGGTTCCACTTATGGCTTCGCACTCTCCCTCATTCAAGTAAGCTCCAAGTAACATTCACCCACTACTTGGTAACCACCCCCACTTCCTTCTAGAAGAAAGAAGCAAGCCCTCAAGCCTTATATCTCCCCATCTCTAACCGTTTAATTTGTTTGTTTTGAAAAATTGACTATTTGAATAATTACACAGATGTCATGTCATGTATCTATCCGTTAACGAAATCAATGGTAAATTATATCAAAAAAGTAAACGTGATTGTTCATAAAAAAAAGTAAACGTGAATGGCAAAAAACATCTAAAGACTAAACGTCAAAGGCACAAATAGTCCATTTTATTTTACGGTAAAATGCGATCTTTTAGCAAACCTTAATGGGAAAATAAATACCTTTCCCCATAACTATCATATTATCCTTATTTAAATTTTCTCCTTATCAATTCAACATAACTATCAATAAGATTTACCCTATTTTCATCGGCATTAAAGTCTCCAACTTTATATTTCTCAAAAGGCATAAACAAAAATAATTAATAAAAAATCTACATACCTAAATCTCTTGTACAAACGTTGAAAAACAAAGGACTGACGGAGTATAGGAAACTGTTGTGGCAAAGATTCTCAAACAAGATATTTCACCATGTAAGGTCCCTCAAGCTCATAGTCTAGTTTCCGATAATAATGGCGTGTTCCGACACCAGAAATGACAGCAATTTTGGTTGATCTATGCTCCCTGCGGGCGATTCGTTCTGCTTCTTCCATCAAAAGTGTGCCAAAACCCTGCCAAATTGAAAGAGATACTGGTAAGCCAGGGGCAACAGTTTGTTACTGGACTCATGTGAAACTACTACCTTCCAGTCCACACAAGGATAGATAAAAAAATAAAAGAATACAAGGAAAAAAGGAAAGAAATTTTTTTGATGTTGTGACAACACACTCCCAACCCACAACCTAGACTCTTTGAATTGGTGCATGTAAAAGTGGACTAAAATAAAACAAAAACGGAAAACTATCATTTTATTGGGACAAAAATATTTTGATGATTTGACAACACACTTGGGACGGATGGAGTAATAGAGTTTGCATGTTATAAAATCTAGTACTCCCTCCGTCTTAAGTGTGTTGTCACAACCATAGTTACCAGATTCGCGGTACGTTCAAATACGGGTGCAGATACGCTATTCGCCGATTGTAGAAGAATCGGATTCGGAGGGGTAGTCTCAACCGATTCTGGCACGTTTCCAAGTTGAAGCGAAGATAGATACAGAGCCTCTTCATCTCTTCAATTTCAAAGTCTCTTCCTCTATGGTGAACAAAAATTCTACATCTCTGACCAGATCTTACCAAGTCCAAAAAGAAGCTTCTTACTGATACAAAAGTTCATCATCTTTTACCTTTGGGTTCTGAAATAATATGCAATCTGCTGCTTGTGGACTTTAAAGACCCTCCATCTCCGCCATCAAGTTCTCCATCAGCTCCGCCGTCATTCTCGGCCAGAAAGTTCACATTTGCCCGCAAGTTCGCCAGCTGCAACGGATTCGTCAATTTCGGCGAACCATTCGCGAATCATGGCGTATCAGTACGGGAACGCACCGCGAATTGATACGTACGTATCAATTCGCGGTACGCAAGGTAAGGTACGAATCTGGTAACTATGGTTTTGTCCCAAATGAAATGACATTTTTCCATTTGTGTTTTATTTTAGTCCACTTCTATCCTTGCAAATGCACACATTTAAGGAGTATAGGAGTGGGTTGGGAGCGGTGAGAATGAGTTTGGAAGGGGGTAATGATGGAAGTTCATATGAAATGAGTTAATAACCAAAAACAATATTAATCTACAACATAAAGCTAAAAGTGACAACACACTTGGATGGAGACAGTATCACCTGGTGTTGAAGCTTATCAGAATCTCGACCATGTACTGGCACAGCAGTTCCATACACATGGAGTTCACGGACAATAGAGCATTTTCCCATAAGTTCTGGGCATGTAACATTCCGACCACATTTCCGCAAACGCAACAATCCAACAAGGATATCCTGCATTTAATCAGCAAACACTCATTATGACTCCATACAATACCCAAGAGGAGTATTCTGTTTACAACTATTTTGAGGAACGTCCCTGAAAAATTGGTGTTTCTTTTTCGATATTGTGGTAGATTCAAGTTATTACATGAAAGAATTTATCAGAAAAAATCGGAAACAATATATTTAGAAACTAGAAACATTAGCCTATGATTTGCATTTAAAATAATTGACTTTATTGATTAAAGTGTTGAAGAAATAAAATCATAAACTAGATGCTGAAAAAGAAATGCACCAAGGTAGTATATGGATATCAAAGGCAGAGACGAAACAATGGAGGGAAAGTTTAAGTTTACAAACTTTGTGAAATTGTCAGTGCTAATGAACATAGTCAGCAAAACATTTACTCAGTACTAGAACTTTACTACTGTAACAAATTGCAACTCGTACACTCATAAGTAACCACACATCACACGTACAATGTATACTGCAGGTAGAAACAAATTTTCCTTCAGTTCACACATTGCATCTGGTGTTTCTGAAAGTGCATGAGATCATCCGCTCATGGTTTAACAACAGAACAAAGTTCTCCACCCCACCTTTACAATGCATGACATACAAATGGTACCAGCAATTTCTTTTTTTTTTTTGTTAAAAAAAAACTCTTCTTATATGTACTTAATGCCATTAGTGCCATCATACCAGCAGTGCAGGGGTAAAGAGGGAGGTTAGGGGCTAGTTATTTAAGGTACCTGTCGAGTATCCTCATATGACAAAAATGTTTCCCAACCTTCATTCGCACTGTAGTCACGGCGAACAAGTTCAACTTCTTCCGGCTTAATTTGATGGTGAATATCCTACACTCATACAACATGATACTAAGAATTTTTGGTAAGCAATATTATGAATGAAAAAAAGATCCTAAGAAATTTTTAACTTACCTGAATTCCAGCTTCACGTGTTCGAACATCACGACATTTTAAGCCTAGGTCATCCATTCGAGCTAAAGCCAGCTCACGAAGATTGCCCTTCTCAACCCCTGAAGTGACAAGTGGCATAGGAATATCTCTCTGGACCCTGTACACACGTGTCCAAGGAGGCACCATAGCTAGGATTCTTGCTACAATGTCCACAAGCTGCTCAGGAGGATAATTTCTATATCTGCAAGTACAGTAACAAAAGAAAAAAAATCAAACCTTGCAATAATCTGTGACCACTTTATGTTGAAAAGGTCAGCTTCCAACAAGAAAGTCTAATGTCAAAGTGTTCATTAATAGAGAGAAAAAACAGATCACACCACCTGCCAGTTTTCCAGAGCTCATATAGCCCTGTCCCCCTGATCACAAGTGTGGGGTAAATCTTAAGACCATCTGCTCGGAAAGAAGGACTCTCGAAGAACTCTTTAAAACTTTCCATATCCCTTTCAACACCCACATTTGGAAGATCGGGCATCATATGGGCAACTACCTGCAAAAGTAAGAAATATTAATAATCAAAGAATTATAAAAGTGAATCCTTGTCTAAAAGCTTCAATATAACAAAACCAAATCAGAAAACACAGAAACTTCTATCTGGAAAGTAGTAAAGGAATGCTATGCTTTAAGCTTTTTGGCACTGAAACTATTCTGGTCTGATGAAACAGAGAAGAGCAATAGTGACCTCAACCAGGCACAATATATGACTGAGCAGAGTCTAGCAATAGTAAACCCAATTTTATTAATCTCCAAAATAACTTGCCTATATTCTGACAACAGAATTAATATGGTGGCAGTTTTGCAATAATTGAAGAAAAGGTAGACCACATTTAAGGAGATACAGGAAAACAACTCCAAGCAAAAGAGGGACTTGGTACTGGAATTCAGTTATAAGATGAATTCACTATGCGCTAGTAGATCTTAGTAAGATGCCCCAACGCCAAATGACAACAGCGTTTTCGATTAAGCTTTTGCATTTTAAAAAAGCTATCTATGGGTAGCTTTTTGCATTTAGTTGTAGTTGTTTGATCTCAACTATTTAAAATTTATCCAAAACGCTACAGCTAAATGAAACAGATGTTCGCAAACGGGCCGGAGAACATATCTTTTATTTATAAAAATTCAACATGCTAGTAAATCTAACTTAAATATGACATGCTCTAAAGAAAAATCAAGAGAAGGAAAACCTTGAAACCAGCATCTTTTGCCAAGCAAAAACAATCTGCCACCGCAGCAACTGTATGTCCTCTATTGGTGTCACGAGCTACATCTTCAAATGTGCTTTGGACTCCAATCTCCAGCCTCGTACAACCATAGGAAAGCATTTGGCGCAAGTGAGGTCCAAGGCAATAGTCAGGGCGCCTGATTATTAGAAGAAAACATAACTGCGTGATTATGAGTAGAAATAACAGCCGCCTTTTTTGACAAAATATTGTCCGGTTACAGCAAAATGTAACTAACTTCTGTCGGACTACCATCATTTACACCATTGCATAATATTCTGAAGTTTGGATGTGATCCTACTGACAAGGAAGATACTACTGCTATTCATTCTCCTTTCGATACCCAAGTTATAAGCCAATCTGCCATCAATTTTAGGGACTAAACAGAGCAACGGAAAATCTAGTAGCAACTTTCAAGCACATCATGAGTAAAGTAGGTAGACAGTCAAATGCTTAGGCCAGCACCAAATAATCATCAAGAACTGGAAATTACATGAATCTCACGTTTCAATTGTCATGCCAATGCACTTCACAGCGCTATGCTCTGAATAAGCGACCGCCTCTTCAACATTAGCAGAAGTGTGTCCAGACAAAGCGTCATGAAGATTCCTAATAAAATAGTCTCGGTAATCAGCTGGCAGTGACATGAAAGTACCTCCCATCAAAATAAATTCAACCTGAAAACATTAGAATCAGAGTATGCCCACCGCTAAATATAGTCACATCACCTATAATCCCAAAATCCAAATTTATTATGCAGGTGGGAAAGGAAAAGCCAGAGACCTTATCAACACTGTGGCCTAACCGCTTCAGCTGGTCTATCCTACTCCTAGCTTGAACATAAGGGTTATACCTGGGGAAAGAAGATGACATCTGAAACATTAACGCTGAAACTGAATCGAAGACTAACAAACTACAATAACTGAAAGACCTACCTAGCTCGAATAGCACGCATACTAGTAGGCTCGTATCCAGTATAGGACTGTGTACTATACTCGAAATCGGAATCCGGTCCACCGGGACAGTAGACGCAGATATTTCCAGTTGTTGCAATATGCGGACATCGATGGGGCTTCGACATGACCGCCACGACGGCGATGCCGGAGGCGGTACGAATAGGCTTCGCACGCAGCTTCGGGAGAAGCGCCTCACGATCGGACTCCGGCAGCGCCGCTATCATCTCCACCAGCTTCGGAGCTCGCGCAAGACCGTACTTCCGGCAGGCGGCGGATTTAATGGCGTTCAAATCGACAGTCTGGTTCTTGCGAGAAAGTTCCACCATGGAGTTGACAATCTCGGCAATGGCTCGAACTCGGGCTTCTTCTTCGGAGAGTCCATGAGATTGATATCCGCCCCGACCCGGACGAGGAATCTTCTTCGTCTCCGACGGTGATAATACGGCGGTTGCCATAGTTGCTAAACTAACAGATTGGAAGAGGAACCCTGAAAACGAGCTGTTTCTCTAACATGTGTGTAACACAGCCCAATAGCCAAACAGACAGAGTGCAGCCCCTTACTCCCTATTTTTTTCAATTGTCAAAAATACCCCTAATCACAATTCCTAATTAAAAATATCATCTATTGCACCAACACCACCACCGGAACAGCTGTCGGAACCTCCTCCATCATCACCGGAACCGCCGTCACCGCCGGAATCGGAACCTCCACCACTGCCGTTGGAACCTCTATCGTCATCGCCGGAACAACCACCGCTGCCATCGGAACCTTCGCCACCAAATTCTGAAAAAATAATTAATTGCAGCACTATCTAATAGTGTCTATTAGAAAGTGTCTGATAGAAAATGTTATATTAGAAAGTCTATAACGTTTACAATAAAGTTCAAAGTGTATAAAGAAATTTTTAGAAATTAATTTCTGTGATAAATAATAATAAAAACACTTTCATAAAGTGCATAAGTGTTTGCAATATAGTATAAAACATTTATTTGCTCATTTGTAGTTAATTGTGGTGTCTAGTGTTATATGTAAAACTAGTTTCGACAAACCTTAAACCGTCTTCTAATTAACAAAAACTGTCTATGATAATATGCAACAATGTCTACAGATTTAAAAGGTCAAATTCATCAAAGTGCAACACGTCTTGATTTTTTTTTGACAATTTAGTAGCAAATTAAATCAAAAGTATCCAAATTGAACCAAATAAAAAACAAGCAGAGCAGTATTAAATTCAGAAGAAAACTGTCTATTGAAGATTAAAATTGTCTAAACCAAAACACAAAGTGTCTCAGTAAAAACTGAAAACTGTCAATGACTACAGATTTAGACTTCTCACCATCACCACCAAATCTGGATCCTCAGAATCACCACCAGACTGTTTCATCTTCGACAAATCACACTCTTTCGTCTATACTAATTCACAAATGCATAAACACTTTTGAGAATGAGCATCAATCCTAAACCACAAACTCAAGTGAAAACAACAAAGCTCAACAAACAGAAATGCGAATCGAGAGAGGGAATTATAGTGGAGAGATCGGAGGGCGGCGGAGGACTCCATCGGAGACGACGAGGTGAATCGCAGTGGGGAGTTACAGTTGAGAGATTGGAGGGGTGCGAAGGACTCTATCTGAGACGGCGAGGTGAATCGCAGTGGAGAGTTATAGTGGAGTGATCGGAGGGCGGCGGCGGTGGCTTGGATCTCGAGATTCGACGGTGAATCGTGACGACGAGGTGAATCTAATGACTCTCTCCCTTCGACGGTGAATCATGACGATGAGGCGAATCGCGACCTCCGATGCTCGATTCGTCGGACGTTTGAGTTCGTTCGCATCTTCTGAATCTAGAAAAGAAAAAGAGATGATAATTGTGTGAAGGGTATATGTGTCATTTACTAGGTGTGTGTAAAACACGTATGTGGTTAATATACGTGGTACTGAAAACTGGAAAAGACCGAAAGAGGCGCAACTTCTATTCCTAAGTACCGGCTAATATTGATGTGATCATGGGATCCCCAAGCAACAACAAAGTGCCAAAGACCGAAAAGGAAGGTGAATGAAGCTTGGAGCACCCCCTTTTGGCGAGGAGGTTCAGAGGCCCAGGCGGCCTCATCCATGGTTCGGGCGATCACCTGACCAGGAGAAAGCAACGCCTCCACGCGAGGACTCCACGCGAGGCCTCAAGGCGAAGGCTAGGCTTCTTCGTGCGAAGGCATCCAGGTGATGGCGAAGCCCTTTGGCGAAGCCGTTCCTGCGAAGCCTCAAGGCGAAGGCTAGGCTTCATCATGCGAAGGCGTCCAGGCGATGACGAAGCCCTCGGGCGAAGCCATTCCTGCGAAGCCTCAAGGCGAGGGCTAGGCTTCCTCATGCGAAGGCGTCCCGGCGATGGCGAAGCCCTCAGGCGAAACCATCCCTGCGAAGCCTCTAGGCGAAGCCCTCAAGTAAGAATCTTCAAGGAGAAGTCTTCAAGGTGAAGGCAAAACCTCCATGCGAAGCTTCCTGGCGAAGGCGAAGCCTCCAGGCGAAGCCATCTCTGCGAAGCCTCCAGGAGAGGGCGAAGCCTTCAGCGCGAGGCCTTCTAGTTCAGGCGTTAAGGCTGGGCTTTCCTCATGCGAAGCCTCCAAACGAAGGCGAAGCCTTCTTCACGAAGCCTCCAGGAGAAGGCGAGGCCTTTCGGCGAAGCCATCTCCGTGAAGCTTCCAGGCGAAGGCGAGGCCTTCAGTGCGAGGCCTTCCAGTTCAGGCGAAGCCCTGAAGCAAAGCCACCTATGCTCCACAAGCCGGCCAACCATTCCCAGCCAATCCGGAACACTCCCTCCATTTACTGAAGATACTTGGGAGTACAAACATTTACTTTATACCTTTTTAGGTTAGCTTTTACCTTTTACTTTGTAGGATGGCATGCATGTAAAAGCACTTTATGCTTTTGGCATGCATGCGCACGTGTAAGAGTCTGTTCATCCTCCCTCCTATAAAAGGGACATCAGACTCCTAGAATATTCAGAACATATGTAAAACGCTTGAGAGGTTTATTTCCTCAAGCTTTGGTTCTCACCCCTTGCTACCTTCCGCCTTCCCCTTGGTGTTTATCATCGAGTTTAATATCTAGTATTGCTTAATCTCGTAGTTAAGAGGTGCTAGATCTTCCATCTTCCCCAGGTATTATCTCAGATATTGCCCAACCTCGTAGTTGGGAGGTGTCTGAGGCCGAATTTATCCCTCCCTGTTCTTGCGACTCCTTCGAGCTAGATCCGCGCTTCCGACGATCGCGCGGGTTCGCGTCCGTCGTCCCCGTGATCGTATCAAGTGGCATCAGAGCCGAATCGCTTGTTTGGAGTTTGTGTGTGATTTCTTCAAGGTAAAACATTTACCTTCCCCTTGAAGAAAGATTTGTTTTTGTGTTTTTCAAACCTTGTTTTATTCGGCCCATTTCTGTACCCCTCCATTCACTTTCGTTTCGGTTAATCTATTGTGTAGTTTCCATGTTAGAAGTTGTTGTTGTGTTAGCAACTTCATAATTTCAAAAAGTCAAAAAAAAGAGAAGAAACAGAGAAGAAGAAGAAGAAGAAGAAGAAGAAGAAGAAGAAGAAGAAGAAGAAAAGAACGCAGTTGCGGTTTGCCAAAGTTGCGAAACTCAGTTTATATCCAAAACTGCAATGTGCGAAGGTTCACGAACGCCACCCGTGCCTGGGCCATGCTCAACGAGAGCAATGTTGCGAACCCCCCATTCGGACTTGGAGTGGATTGAAGAGAGTTCTATGGCAGAGATATGGTTCCCCTCTGTCACGAACGCCACCCGTGCCCGGTTGCGGAGATGGGGGCGCCGGGACGTCGGAAGCGGAAGTCATAAGACACGGAATGGCAGGTCCATCGGGACCTACCACGCGTAGCGAACTCGCAAGGTGATTGTGGGCGTAACCTGAAAATTTCACACATACAACTAAAAACATCCATGGTGAGTTCCGCCCCTCTGAAACGGATGAGCACATCACCATCACCATACATACAGTTCATGTATTAACAACAAAGTAAGCCCCGCCCTCCGTGGACGAGTACTTACGCACATAACATAGATACATACAGAGTTCCCCGAAGGTAGGGTATCTACCAAGCGCTAAGCGCTCTGAACATGCAATGTAATAGAATGTATACAATCCTCATATCAAATACCAGTCATCACAACCAGAAAGTATGCACGTGCAGCTACAGAGCCAACCTAAGCCCTACACGTCGATACCTCGCGGGATTCAGACTCAAGTCCGCTACCCCCAACAAAATCCCGCCCGCAAGGTGCAGCCGCTCAACACAACAAAGATCAGACATAAGTCCACCGAAAACCGAACCCAAACACAACATTCCACCAAGCTCATCCTTGAGCACAACATACCTGAAAATATCCACAACAAAAATATAAGCCTCACGGAAACCTACACCGATGGCAGCTAAACAGGTCTACCTGAAAACCAAAAATGAAACACTAAAAGGGTGAGTCCTCGAAAGGACCCGTAAGGGCTGGGGTAAGATAAACATATGTAACCCCGCAAAATGTAAGGTTAGCAGTAATGCAGTACATAGTACAACACAGATCGGAATCCCGAAGGATGTGCGATTTTAAATCGCCGTAAACCCTTATATAAAAGCAAAACGCAACCTCTCTCTAAGGGAGTCAAGCCAAGCTCGCATAAAGCTTGGTGCACCACTGGGTAGCGAACCCCAACTGCCGTAGGTTAATGCATGCAGTATGTTCCCGGACATACACCTACAGATCACGAATGTGCCTTAAGGCACATAATTCAAATACCCGCAAAATGTAAAGTGCCCCAAACATATATCTATCTTACCAAAAATGACAGTAACCAAACCCTTACCGCTCAATTCCAGAAGAGTTGGCTGATTCTGGACAACTTCTGAATTACGACCCGAAACCCGGGAACCTCTCTTTTTCGACCTTCCACACCTCAGAATCTGTCAAACAAAGCTGAATTAGCATCCCTACCAATCACACTACCAACCTACACCCCCGACCCGAAACCGAAAATCCGACAGAATTTCGGTAAAATTCCAGATTTCCACATAAAATTCAGAATTCAGAACCGATTCGTAACATGCAAGAATTCACTTCAATAATCACAAATCAATCCACGTAACACATCAAATTCAACAGAAATTCCCAACATAATCACCAAAAATTGGCCAAAACTGAGAATTCTCACCGGGTAGTGTTTTCAACGATCCGAATTCATTTCCCCAATCCTTACTTGCCCAACATCAACATACTTGAACCCTATAACGATCCAACGGTTCAATTCCATCAAATTTCAGATCTAAGTCAAGAACACTAACTTTCCAATCTTGCCAAATACTCAACAGAATCGAACCATACCTCAGACAGATGTAGAGCTCGAGTTGCTGATCAACTTCCCAGTTGAACTCTCGGACCAAGAAGCAATCTAGAGCAAGCTTTAGAAGCTTGAAAAACACAACAATGGTGGCTTTAGAGAGAGGAAGAATTCGGCAGAGTGAAGAAGGAAGAAGAAGACGTTGCATTTTTGCAAGACTTGCCAAAACTTAAGTCTTGTAATAATAAGTCATGTGCTTTGCACATGACATCCTTTTTGACATCATAGTGATGTCAATATGACATCATAATCACTAGAAATAACAAGAGACCAAGTCCAATACTTTCCACCAATCACATTTCGCCAAGTGTCACAGTTTGGCTCGCCCGAGCCCGAAAACCGCCCAAACCGTAATTTTTTCCGTAACATTTTTCTTCACGTAAAATGTAAATTATATCCCCGACTCCAGCATCTTCCTCAAAACCGCAAATGAGTCCCGGTCGCTCCCGGGAGCCGCTTTCTCCGCCTGTAATCCCCGAAAATCGTCCGACGGCAACCCCGCCCCAAAAATATTTTTCGCGGAAATGTCCGGTACACTACCAGACACTAGAAATCAGATATCGGGTCAATCCAACTCCGTGCGTAACTGGAAGCAATCTGACCGGAGTAGCCGTTGGCCCCGGTGGCCAACCAGCTCAGAATGGCCTCCCTCCGGGGCGGCCATAACATTCCCCCCTCCTTAGAACTCTTGGTCCTCCAAGAGCTTTCTCAAACGAGCATACCGCCGGGATATCGGTCCTGGATATCCCGCTCCGTCTCCCAAGTCGCCTCCCGGTCAGTATGATGCGACCACTGTACCCTGACCATGGGAATCAACTTGCTACGGAGCTTCCTGACATCCCTATCCAGAAAGGCTACCGGTACCTCCTGATATGAAAGATCGGGTTCCAGCTGTACCTCCTCCACTGGAACCGTCTGACTCAGATCCAGACTGCACTTCTTCAACATGCTAACATGGAAGACATTGTGCACAATGCATGCACTAGGAGGTAATGCCAACCGGTATGCTACCTTACCGACCCGCTCCGTAATCTCATAAGGACCGATATACCGCGGGCTAACTTGCCCTTCCTCCCGAACCTGACTGTCCCTCGGATAGGTGCTACCTTGAGCCAAACCCTATCCCCGATCTCAAACTCCAGAGCTCTACGGCGACGGTTCGCATAAGCAGTGGTGCGGTCGTTCGCGGTCTTAATCCGCGTCTGAATCAATCTGATCTTCGCCGTAGTCTCCTCTATCAGCTCGGGTCCCAGATCAACCCTGTCAGATGCATCTGTCCAGCAGTGCGGTGTCATACATCTCCTCCCGCATAATGCCTCATATGGTGCCATACCGATCGTACTCAAAGCCGTTGTTGTACGAGAATTCGATCAACGGCAACTCGCTGGTCCCAATCTCCCC
The DNA here is from genome assembly GCA_024586325.1 of Stellera chamaejasme. Taxonomy (NCBI): domain Eukaryota; kingdom Viridiplantae; phylum Streptophyta; class Magnoliopsida; order Malvales; family Thymelaeaceae; genus Stellera; species Stellera chamaejasme. Next base: position 19,041,620 of record CM044985.1, on the reverse strand, counting down.
CGAAATCCAAAGTACAGCTACGTAGCATATCCTCCAGTATCTGAATCACCCGCTTCGACTGGCCGTCCGTCTGCGGGTGATAAGCTGTACTCAGATGGAGTCGCGTGCCCAGTGCTTTGTGAAAAGCACTCCAAAACCGCGCCGTAAAACACGGATCACGGTCAGATACAATGGAGTCTGGTACTCCATGTAACCGTACGATCTCTCTGATATAAAGTCGGGCAAGCTTCTCCAGAGGGTCTGTCACCCGAATAGGCAGAAAGTGTGCGCACTTCGTCAGCCGATCCACGATAACCCAGATAGCATCGTGATGAGACCGAGTCAGGGGTAGTGCAGTCAGAAAGTCCATGGTAATGTCGCCCCACTTCCGGATCGGAATGGGTAAAGTCTGTAGTGTCCCTGCCGGTTTCTGATGCTCAATCTTCACCTGCTGACAAACGGCACACCTAGAAATATGTGTGGCAATGTGTCTCCTCATACCAGGCCACCAGAAGTGTGTACGCAGATCCTGATACATCTTCTCGCTCCCGGGATGGATACTCAGTCTGCTCGAGTGTGCCTCTCCCATAATCTCATCCCGGAGCTCCTGATCCCCTGGTACATAGAGTCTATAACGGAAGTATAGCAATCCCTGCCTATACTGTAATGTCGGTAACAAGGATCCCTTGTCCTCCCGAAATCCTCCTCAACTCGGGATCCCTACCCGCGCCTCGCGCACTGGCCCAGCCACTCCGAATGTATAGTCGGTGTACATACCCGAGCACGCTCCCGCAGCTGCCATCTATGCCACAGATCGGTCAAATCTCTCTCCTCGGATCGGTCCCCAACATCTCCTCCCTTGACCAACCCGGTATACTTCCCGCCAAGGCGTCGGCAACCGTGTTGCCCTTCCCGCAGATGTACTCGATACTACAATCATAGTCCTTGATGTATTCGAGCCATCTGCGCTGCCTCATGTTAAGCTCCTTCACAGAAATGATATTTCAGACTCTTGTGGTCGGTAAGAATCTGAAATTTGTTACCAAGCAGATAGTGCCTCCATTGTTTCAGCGCATAGATCACTGCAGCCAACTCCAGATCGTGTGTCGGATAGTTCAGCTCATGCGGTCGCAGCTGCCTCGACCCATAAGCTATCACATTACGCTCCTGCATCAACACACACCCCAAACCTGATGTGGAAGCATCCGTATAAATCACATATGGCAAACTCGGATCTGGAAGAGTCAAAATCGGAGCGTTGGTCAACTGCCGCTTCAACTCCTGAAAATTCTGCTCACACCTATCAGACCATATATACAGTTGACCCTTCTTAGTCAACTGCGTAAGCGGAGATGCCAGAATAGAAAACCCCGGTACGAACCTCCGATAATACCCTGCTAATCCCAAGAAGCTCCCGATCTCCCGCACACTGGTAGGTTGCTTCCAATCCCGAACTGCCCTCACCTTCTCTCGGATCCACAGACAAACCATGCTCGTAAATAACGTGTCCTTAAAAGTGACTTCCCGAATCAGTAACTCACACTTTGAGAATTTAGCATAAAGCTGATGTTCCCAAAGTGTCTCGCAGAACTACCTCGATGCTCCCGATGCGAGTCCTCATCCCTAGAATATATCGAATATCATCGATAAAGACCACCACAAATGAGTCCAAGTACGGTCGGAACACCCGATGCATCGATCCATGAATGCCGCCTGAGCATTGGTCAGCCCGAATGGCATGACCGTAAACTCAAAGTGTCCATATCGGGTGCGAAAAGCAGTCTTAGGTATGTCCTCTTCCTTCACCCTAAGCTGAAAGTATCCAGATCGTAGATCAATCTTCGAGAAAACTCTCGAATCCCGAAGCTGATCAAAAAGATCGTCAATCCTCAGCAACGGATACCTATTCTTCACAGAAGGGCATTCAACCGTCTGTAATCAATGCAAAGTCGGAGCGCCCCATCTTTTTCTTAACAAATGTAACCGAGCACCCCACGGTGAAGTGCTCGGTCGGATGAAGCCCTTCGCCGTAGTTCCTCCAATCGCTTCTTCAACTCCCGCATCTCTCAAATAGGCATCCGATAAGGAGGAATAGATATCGGAGTAGTACCCGACCGCAGTGGATCTCAAACACAATTTCCCGCTCCGGTGGTAATCCGGCAACTCCTCCGGAAATACCGCGGAAAATCCCGAACCACCGGTATACTATCTAACTTCAACCTAGTACCAGCCTCATTCAGATCATAGCACTCCCTACACCAACTATCGACACTGATCCGAATCCGCAACTCAGATCGTGGCGTGTGCGATAGTCAAACCAATCGGAGCCGTGAGAGGTAGCACCTCTCCGTAAACCATAATGCTACGGGTTGCACAATCAATGTGCATGCAATTCTTGGATAGCCAGTCCATCCCAAGAATAATATCATACTTTGGCGTGTCTAAAACCAACAAATCTGATACTATCTGATGTCCGCCTACAGATATTGTACAACCCCGAATCATCTCATTGGAAAACAGAAACTGACTCCCAGCTGTTTTTACTAAATACATTTGAGGCAAACTACTAACAGACAGATGTAAATGTAACACATTTCGTGTTACAATGGAAATAGATGCTCTGTATCAAATAATGCATGAACAGTATATCATTCGAAATAAAGTACCTTGCGTAACTCCCCGCCGACTCGCCTCCCCGCCGGCCGGTACCGCCGCCGACTAGGTCCTCCCCGATGACTAGGACCTCCTCTCTCTATGTGAAAACTCGCCCCGCCCTAGGCTGCCGTGGTGGAGGGGGTGGCTGAAGCCGCTGCCGCCGCCGAGGTCTCGGCCACCTGCTGAAACCCACGCCTCTCGGCACGTTGGCCTGTGCCCGAGCTCGTGGACGCCGAAGACCGCCAAAACCCCGTCCCGCACGCCGAGGGCAATCCTGCACCCAGTGACTGCCGGACCCACAACGTAAACATCGCCCTCCGTCGGTAACAAGGTTGGCTGTGGTGATACCTACCGCAAGTCGAACAAGGCCGTGCCGATGGTGCTCCTCCCCGCCTCTACTAAATCGCCCGGCCTGCTCGGCCGCCCAGAAATCTGCCGGGGTCCTCGCCGCATGGAACCCTCGTACTCCCCGACTCGCCGCGAGATGAGGCGACTCTCAACCTCCTCCTGTTCGAGGAGCTGGGCCTTCTGAACCGCCTCCCGATACAAAATAATATCCAACGGTCTCAGAGCCCACTTGTACTCGGGGCGCAGCCGACGAATAAATCTCTTGGCCTTCTCCTCCTCCATACCATGGTACTGCGGTACGTAGTGGATAAGTCTGTCAAACTCTCGCTCATACTCCCCGACAGTCCTGTCCCCCTGATAAAGCTCATCAAACTGTGCCTATCGGAGGTCTCTGGCTGCATCCCCGATAAATCTCCGATGGAACAGTTGTGTAAACTGCTCCTGTGTAACGTCCACATCCCGATCGGGTGCTAGTCCCGCATTCGCCTCGATTACCCTCAAGGCTCCTCCACCAATGATCTGCTCCCTCCCGTAAATTAAACGTGGCAAGGGATACCATCACCGTAGAAGGTAGGCGTAACCTCCTAGGAGCTTGTCAATCTCCATGAACCACGCCTCCGCCGCCTCGGGACCTCCCCGCCATCGAACTTCTTAGGGTTCAAGCGCTGAAACCTTTCTAACAATCGAACATCATCGTAACTAGCATGATGCCCCGAACCTCCCCGTCGTCGGGGGGTCCGACGGGTGGTCTCAGAATCTAGCTCGATAATCCTCCGGCGCGGTCGAGGTGGCTGATGTGTCTCCCGGGCAGAACGCTCGGAGCGAGATGCGTGGTTGCGCTCGGTCGTACTCTCCGTGATCGCGATTCTGCGATCCTCGCCCTCCTCGTAATCACTCTCGATCGTGCTGTACATGAGTGTGGGTGGTAGTCCGGGTATGGCTACTCACCCTCTCGCCGAATGTACAGATGGTGCCACGACTAAGTCCTCCTGCACCTGTGGCTGTATTGGAACTTGTTCCGGGACTAATGTCCTCAACAACCGCTGAACCTGTTCCAGCACATGAACCAAAGCAGTAGTAGACCTCTGACCCTGCTGTGCAACCGGTGGCGGGGTATGTATTTGCTCTACCCTGTAATCCTCTGCCTCTCATCCCTATCTCTTAGAGGCGTGGGATTACGGTCCCCCCCCTCCGGTCACAGATCACGCTGTCTGCGCGTGTTAACCATACCTGAAAACATTTCAGACCAAACAGAGTCCAGACAAATCAGTCACTTCTAATCCCTGCAGAAGCTAGCAGCAGTTTTCTAAGGCTCTGTAGTGCAATGCAATACTTGACACAAAAGTTATTTCTCAGAATGATAAAATCATGTATTTCACAAAATCACAGAAGCAGTTCATTCTTATTTCACCAAATCTTTTTCCTAACACACAATTTTACGTACCTGGATCTTTTCCACAATCCCTCGCTCGTAATAATTTTACCGTAATCCGTAAATCCCGAGTTCCGAAATCTGCATCTACCAGGATAACTTGAAGGATCTAACTTTACTCCACAATTTTATTTTAAAGTGGTTCAAGTAAGGAGGTGGCCAATCTCCGTACCAAACCATTCTAAAATAACATGTGAAGCAATAGTTGTCACTACAAGTCACCACTGGCGACCAATCTGGTCACTTACTCGCTCGATACCAACTTGTCACGAACGCCACCCGAACCCGGTTGCGGAGGCGGGGCGCCGGACGCTAAGCGGAAGTCATAAGACACGGAATGGCAGGTCCATCGGGACCTACCACGCGTAGCGAACTCGCAAGGTGATTGTGGGCGTAACCTGAAAATTTCATACATACAACTAAAAACATCCATGGTGAGTTCCGCCTCGGAAACGGACGAGCACAACACCATCGCCATACATATAGTTCATGCATTAACAACAAAGTAAGCTCCGCCCTCCGTGGACGAGTACTTACGCACATAACATAGATACACACAGATTCCCGAACATAGGGTATCTACCAAGCGCTAAGCGCTCTGAACATGCAATGTAATGTAATATATACAATCCTCATATCAAATACCAGTCATCACAACCAGAAAGTATGCACGTGCAGCTACAGAGCCAACCTAAGCCCTACACGTCAGATACCTCGCGCGGGATTCAGACCAAGTCTGCTACCCCCAACAAAATCCCGGCCCGCAAGGTGCAGCTGCTGCTCAACACAACAAAGATCAGACATAAGTCAACTGAAAACCGAACACAAACACAACTTTCCACCAAGCTCATCATTGAGCACAACATACATGAAAATATACACAACAAAAACAAAGCCTCACGGAAACCTACTCATTGGCCGCTTATCGCCCACTGAAAACCAAAAATGAAACACTAAAAGGGTGAGTCCTCGAAAGGACCCGTAAGGGCTGGGGTAAGATAAACATATGTAACCCGGCAAAATGAAGGTTAGCTGTAATGCAGTACAGAGTACAACACATATCGGAATCCCGATGGTTGTGCGATTTTAAATCGCCTTAAACCCTTATATAAAAGAAAAACGACAGCCTCCCTCTAAGGGAGTCGAGTCAAGCTCGCATAAAAGCTTGGTGCACCACTGGGTAGCGAACCCCAACTATCGTAGGGTTAATGCAGCAGTATGTTCCCGCACATACACCTACAGATCACGTAATGTGCCTTAAGGCACATAATTCCAAATACCCGCAAAACAGAAAGTGCCCCAAACATATATCTATCTTACCAAAAATGACAGAACCAAACCCTTACCGCTCAATTCCGTAAGAGTTGGCCGATTCTCGACAACTTCAATTACGACCAAACCCGGGAACCTCTCTTTTCGACCTTCCACACCTCGTAATCTGTCAAACAAAGCTGAATTAGCATCCCTACCAATCACACTACCAACCTACACCCCGACCCGAAACCGAAAATCCGCAGAATTTCGTAAAATTCCGCATTTCCACATAAAATTCAGAATTCGTAACCGATTCGAACATGCAAGAATTCACTTCAATAATCACAAATCAATCCACGTAACACATCAAATTCAACATAAATTCCCAACATAATCAGTCATTAATTCGGCCAACAATGAGAATTCCCACCGAGTAGTGTTTTCAACGATCCGAATTCATTTCCCCAATCCTTACTTGCCCAACATCAACATACTTGAATCCTATAACGATCCAACGGTTCAATTCCATCAAATTTCAGATCTAAGTCAAGAACACTAACTTTCCAATCTTGCCAAATACTCAACAGACCGAACCATACCTCAGACAGATGTAGAGCTCGAGTTGCTGATCAACTTCCCAGTTGAACTCTCGGACCAAGAAGCAATCTAGAGCAAGCTTTGGAAGCTTGAAAAAACACAACAATGGTGGCTTTGGAGAGAGGAAGAATTCGGCAGAGTGAAGAAGGAAGAAGAAGACGTTGCATTTTTGCAAGACTTGCCAAAACTTAAGTCTTGTAATAATAAGTCATGTGCTTTGCACATGACATCCTTTTTGACATCATAGTGATGTCAATATGACATCATAATCACTAGAAATAACAAGAGACCAAGTCCAATACTTTCCACCAATCACATTTCGCCAAGTGTCCCAGCTTGGCTCGCCCCGAGCCCGACAACTGCCCGAAACCGTAATTTCGACGAACATTTTTCTTCGTAAAAATTAAATTATATCCCCGACTCCAGATCTTCCTCAAAACCGCAAATCTGAGTCCCGGTCGCTCCCGTGAGCCGCTTTCTCCGCCTGTAATCCCCGAAAATCGTCCGACGGCAACCCCTTGGCCCCGAAAAATATTTTCCGCGGAAATGTCCGGTACACTACCAGGACACTATAAATCAGATATCGGGTCAATCCGAACTCCGGTGCAGAATCTGGAAGCAATCTGACCGGAGTAGCCGTTGGCCCCGGTGGCCAACCGGCTCAGAATGGCCTCCCTCCGGGGCGGCCATAACACCCTCGGGCAGAGCCACCCTCTCCATACCACCCTCAAACAAGATCCCCCTTGCGCACTACACCTAGTACCTCCGCCCGTCTCCGCCACCAAAATCCACTCGAAGGGTCTTCGCCCCAAAGAGAACCAAGTCCCTCCCATGAAAGGAGGCGAGGACCCCCATCGCCACAAACCCCTTTGCTGAGCTGTGCACCCCACCGCCCAATGCTTGCGCAGCCCAATTCCACACCCCAGACCAAAGCCCTCACCAAAATCCAAATGAAGAAACTCTCTCTCAAGAGATTGAAAGACTCAAGAATGAGTACTTAAAATATGAGAGAGAGAGAAAGAAAAGAAAAGAGAGAAGAAAGGAGAGAGCTCTCCAAAGCCAAATGAGTGAAAAGAATGACGCACCGGCCTTCAACCAAACTCCAAGAAGAACTAACAATTTCATCTTCTCAACCCTGTAGTTCTTCTTTGTTTGTGCAGAAAAATGAAGAGGTCGCGGATGCGCGAAGACTTGAAGATGGCGAAGGCGCCACGGCTTTGGAAGAAGGAAGAGCTCACTTGGGAGTTCCAACCGAGCCCACACTTGAGGAAGAGGCCACATCATTGCTGGGAGGAAAGAAAATATGCGAAGAGGACCTACACTTCCCTAACTTGGGAAAAGGTAACTTGACTCTTTCTCCTAGTAGCGAAGGGTATGCGCCTGAGTGCGAAACCTTGGCTTCCTTAAGTTTGCATGCTACGAACATGGGTGATGAACCTGAAAGCATACATCCCCCACACCCATTGTTCGAATATATATATGGAACCTCCCATGATAACAATGAGCATGTTGAAAGTGACAAGTGCATGAATGAATTTAAACATTATCCATTTCCATGCGATGACACTTGCACTTTCCCATGCGATGATAATTGGTATGCCATTCAAGAGCATGAGTTAGGATGTGAAGAGATTGATGAGCCTAAGTCCATAACATATGATGATTTCTCTTCTTTATATGATGAAACTCTTGAATGTGATAGCCATGAACATGCATCTCATTCATCATTTGAAGTATCCAAAACCTATGAGAATTATCCTTCGGATGAGCATAATTATTACCATGATGAGATGTATGCGCATGATGCATACCCCATGTCCCGTACCCCTAGTCAAGCATTCTCTTCAATGCATGATTCGGATTTCTTACAATTAGATGATGAGAATGAGTGGCTTAGGCTCAATTTTGATCCAGGGATACATGCGAATGCATCCATGCTTGTTTGTTGTGTTTTGAAGGAAGATGCCATGTTTAATATGCTTACCATGCATGAGCTTAAGAAAGATTATTTTACCCCATGCGACACAACCATGCCATTCTTTAGTAAACATGAGCATCATAGAAAAATTAAAACTGAAACCATGTTTATGGGCGAGGTGAAGAGAAAGGGCGGATTGTCCATCTCCTTACCTCTTAATTATGCTAAGGCTAGTCTTTGTGTTTCACACTTTGACATTTCTTCTATGGCTAGCTTAGTTTTTCATTCTTTGTCTTGGGAAGCGCATGTGCATGTGGTTTGCAAAGAAAATGCTTCCTTTGACCCACCCCCTCTCCATGAACAAAGGTCTGCAATTTTTAGACCGCATGTCTTCCTTGAGTATAAATTCCTTGTTGATTGCATAAAATACTCTAGGAAGCATGTCATGAACTTTTATAGACTTTTGTTCATGTTCACGATGCATATTGGAGTTATTATGCTCCCGCATTTATGTGCATCACCACCGCGACGCCCCAGTCTCCAATTGATGGGCATTCATTCACTAACCCCTAATATTCTGCGAAGGTTGTTGTGCTTGTTTTCATTTGTAGGAATTTCCCCCTTTAGATTCGAGGACGAATCTTTTTAAGAGGCAGGGATTGATGTGATCATGGGATCCCCAAGCAACAACAAAGTGCCAAAGACCGAAAAGGAAGGTGAATGAAGCTCGGAGCACCCCTTTTGGCGAGGAGGTTCAGAGGCTCAGGCGGCCTCATCCATGGTTCGGGCGATCACCTGACCAGGAGAAGGCAACGCCTCCACGCGAGGACTCCACGCGAGGCCTCAAGGCGAAGGCTAGGCTTCTTCGTGCGAAGGCATCCAGGTGATGGCGAAGCCCTTTGGCGAAGCCGTTCCTGCGAAGCCTCAAGGCGAAGGCTAGGCTTCATCATGCGAAGGCGTCCAGGCGATGGCGAAGCCCTCGGGCGAAGCCGTTCCTGCGAGGCCTCAAGGCGAGGGCTAGGCTTCCTCATGCGAAGGCGTCCAGGCGTTGGCGAAGCCATTCCTGCGAAGCCTCAAGGCGAAGCCCTCAAGCAAGAATCTCCAACGAGAAGTCTTCAAGGTGAAGGCAAGACCTCCATGCGAAGCTTCCTGGCGAAGGTGAAGCCTCTAGGCGAAGCCATCTCTGCGAAGCCTCCAGGCGAGGGCGAAGCCTTCAGCGCGAGGCCTTCCAGTTCAGGCGCTAAGGCTGGGCTTCCCTCATGCGAAGCCTCCAAACGAAGGCGAAGCCTCCAGGAGAAGGCGAGGCCTTTCGGCAAAGCCATCTCCGCGAAGCTTCCAGGCGAAGGCGAGGCCTTCAGTGCGAGGCCTTCCAGTTCAGGCGAAGCCCTGAAGCGAAGCCACCTATGCTCCACAAGCCGGCCAATCATTCCCAGCCAATCTGGAACACTCCCTCCATTTACTGAAGATACTTGGGAGTACAAACATTTACTTTATACCTTTTTAGGTTAGCTTTTACCTTTTACTTTGTAGGATGGTATGCAAGTAAAAGCACTTTATGCTTTTGGCATGCATGCGCACGTGTAAGAGTCTGTTCATCCTCCCTCCTATAAAAGGGACATCAGATTCCTAGAATATTTAGAACATATGTAAAACGCTTGAGAGGTTTATTTCCTCAAGCTTTGGTTCTCACCCCTTGCTACCTTCCGCCTTCCCCCTTGGTGTTTATCATCAAGTTTAATATCTAGTATTGCTTAATCTCGTAGTTAAGAGGTGCTAGATCTTCCATCTTCCCCAGACGTTATCTCAGATATTGCCCAACCTCGTAGTTGGGAGGTGTCTGAGGCCGAATTTATCCCTCCCTGTTCTTGCGACTCCTTCGAGCTAGATCCGCGCTTCCGACGATCGCGCGGGTTCACGTCCGTCGTCCCTGTGATCGTATCAAATATGAAGTACTTGAAGTACACCCTTCAACTATGTGAATTTCTACGTTTTAGTCCTTATTTTTAAATTTTTGTCAGTGTTTTTGTATTATCCTTATTTTGATGCTAAAAAATAGTTGTATTTGTGCAAACGAGCAAGCTTTCTCGTCGTTAGACTGTATTAAAGACTTTGCAATGAAAGAAATCATGGTTTGTGGTTTAAAATTTGATTTTGGATCTGGAGTGAAAACAGGTGATTTTAATGTTATTATAGTTTCGACGAAACCCCATTTGGTAAATCTCTAAAGTTGTTTACATAATGTTGTAAAGTTGTTTATTGTATCACCCCTTAAATTAGCCAATATTGCTCAGCGGTCTTATTGAGGGCCCTAAAGTTAGTCATTCTAGAACATTCTAGATCGAAGCTTTGTTTTAGAATTTGGCTAATCGCGTTGGAGTACTGAAAATAAGAATTGTCAAATAACGTTTCGATAGCGGTTGTATAGTACTCCCTCCGTCCCACGAAGATTGCATTATTTCTTTGTTGTTTTCACAGTATTTAATCTACGATTTATTTTTATGAATTCATAGACATGTAAAGTTAAATGATTCGTATGCTTCTCATAATTTGTCATCTAAACTTTATTTATATATATATATATATATTATTTTTTTCACTGCTTATCTTAGTTAACTTTGGAGTCAAACACTGCAACTTGAAACATAAAAAAATATGGTGCAATCTTCATGGGACGGGGGGAGTATTAAAACTATAAGTATAATTATATTCAATATTTAACAATAATGTATGTTTTAGATGGAAATACTTAGCAACATATATTGTATTTTGGCGTTTTGGACACTTTCCATGATACCTTTTAGCGGTGATTCATGTTGAAGTACTTGATTGAGACCATAAGGTAACAATATGTTGTAGTTCTCTGAGGATAGTGCTACAGACTGATAGTCTCGTTCCTAAGGAAGGTCCGGACTCTCAGTTGATATGGTGGAGAATATGATGTTCTTGAGACTCCAAGCTTGCTGCTCAGAGTAATCTGTAAAAGATAGGAAGAATACTCAGAAGTAGCAAGAGGGGAGTGGGGGGGCGTGTAGTAGCTTACCCGATTTAGGGTGGACATCACCCTATTTATAGAGTGATGCCGGAGAAGAGCCTCCCCAGTTGAAGCCCTTAGACAGTTGTTTGAGATAAGTCTGTGTCGACTGATTGGAGATAAGGCGGCTGTGATGATGAAGATCTCAAAGAAACCGCCTTAGGTGATTCACTTGTCGAGAATGTCCGCGTATAAATCTGGTGAAGATCTCCTGTGCTCGTGCTGCCCTCCTTATTGGCCGCTTGATGTCGAAGACCAAGTGGTCAATCTCCAAGTGGAGCAAGTGGCGGGCGAAGGCCTGTAAGGGCGAGGCCCATAGGGGCGAATGCCCCAAATAGAATATAGCCAAATAATCGGTGAGTGAAGCACGAACCTGGGTGCCAAGGCCTTATCTGGGCGGGGCCAGTATAGGCAGGAGACTGGGAGTAAGACCCATGGAGGCGAGGGAGACCGCGAGGGTTCGCCCTAAGACCGCGAGAGGGGCCCGCGCAGGCTTTAGAAAGGCAAGGGTGAGTATGAGACGTCGCCCCTGCGAGTCTGGAGGCCTGCGAGGGCAAGACCTCGCGAAGGCGATACTGGAGACCATAAGGATGAGACCTTGCGAAGGCGATACTGGAGACCACAAGGACGAGACCTTGCGAAGGCGATACTGGAGACCATAAGGATGAGACCTCTCCCAAGGCCTCGTATGATTCTGATAAAACGCGAGGGCGCGATTGCTTGGGTAGTGTACCAAGATGCCTCCTCCAGAGAGCGGAGTATGGGCAGGGTCCTGTACTCCGTTTTTTGAAAGTACTTTGCTGAGGACCGATGTAGTAGTCACAAGTGAAGATCTTTCATAATCTTATAGTTTGTGTTGGATCCTTCACGACCCTTTACTCTGTGTTGAAGATACTGTTTGAAAATACCATGTTGAGGGCAGTAGCAGTCACAGAACTGAGTTTGTGTGGAGCGCGATGACCTGATATGGCCTGATATTCTGTGTTGGATCCTTCATGATCCTTGTGAGTTTTTGAGGAGGGGGGCATTTGCTTGGGTAGTGTACCAAGATGCCTCCTCCTGAAGGCGAGTATGGGCAGGGTCCCGTACTGCTCAAATTCCAAGTCTTTGGAGTTGGCGAAGGTGCTTGGGCCGCTTGCGGACCGCTTTGATTGCGAAGGCAGCGAAGAGTCTCTTCAACATTTAATGCAGGAGAGATAAAGGAAGATGAGAGGTTTATCGACCGTTATGGGACGCAACACGTGGCGCCGTAGGGTCGATTACGCTTTGTAAAAGCGTTTCTCCTTTTGTACGGCAGGGAGAGGTTTAATAACCGCTGGATGCTGGCACGTGGCGCCTCGGGAGTCATTCACGCTTAAAAGCGCTTTTTCATTTTGGCGGGCTTATAAAAGCGTACCCGAGAAGATTGAAACCTTTCTTCTCCACTCTTGCATTTGTTCGCTCTTCTTCGAGTAACCCCTTCGTATTCTTTGCGTTTCTTGGCGATTTCATCGGCAGTTGAGAGGTGATTTGCGGCGGTTCCTACTTTTCGTTCGAGATTCCTCCGGTCAGCTTGTTCATTTGCCAACTGCTCCGTTCGTTCTTGCCTACCGCTTTAAACCACTCCGGTAAGTTTTTTCTTTCCGCATACTGAGTGCTTCAAGTTCTCTGAGCGCACTGAGCGCTTGCCGAAATGCCTTTGCTGGGCTGTTTCGATTTATATGCCTATCTGTTCTTTCTTTTGCAGAGATGGATTCCAAGGAAGCTGTTCGCCCAGTGGTCGCTCCTCTCGAGAAGACCACGGTGAAGTTCGATAGAATTCACCAGGAAATGGTGGGGGCCTTCTGGCCTGTGGAGAAAACGCCGGTATACGCATCCCGTGCAGGTGTTTGTCGGGCGATGGGTTGGCCCGTTACCGAGGAGAACAAGGAGAACCGGTGCCGTGCTCAGACACGGCGCAGCTTGCGGCGGGATTGCGGTACCCCTTTCCGCAATCGGGTGCAAGATCTCTGTGCTGATTGGGAATGCCTCAACTCAGTTGGCGCCAATACTTTCCCGAGTATTGCGGGCTTCATTGTCGCTGTCACATGGCCGGCGTGAAGCCCTTCGCCGATGTGTTCAACCGCTTTTATCGGTTGGAGCCGAGGAGTGGGGTGCGTTCTTCACGTCACTCCCATAAATGTTGGAGGTAACCACTCCATCTCCTTCACCGCCGCGCCCGCATCCTACCACAACCGGCACGGATCCTTTTTCTTCCCGCCGCGCAAGGCACATGGGACTTTCCCGTGGCGAGGACGCGACAATCTGTGCAAAGCATTGCACGGAGGCTGTGGCCGACTCACGGGGAGTGCGGTGGCAGGCATACGTTCAACCGCTGGGGTGGTTGGACGATGTCCTTTCGAGGAGCGCATGCGAGGCGTTCTTCCCTTTCTCGGCTGCCCAATTGGACGAGACCACCCTAAGGTGGGCTGGGATTAGCACGGGTTTCGTGGCCGACCCCAGCATGCCCCCGCCATACGAGGGATGGGCTCCCGCCCACCGTGGGACAATGGTAGATTCTTTCTTCGCTGCTCTAGCGGCGCCAAAGGTATGCTGCGCATACATACTAATATATTGTAAATTTGTAAGAGGTCCGTAAAACCTGGTCTCAAGTCCCTCTTGTCTGCAGATGCCGCCGCAGAAACCGCGAAGCCTGTGGTAAGAAAGCATCCATGCGCACGCCCAACGAGTGCACTGGCATGTGCACTTGAGGAAGACGCCCCTGCCATGGCGGTCAAGGTGTTGGGACCCATTGTCCCAAAACTGTCCAAAATGAGGGCTGGTGTCAAGCCTTCGATGGCTTCTCAGCCGGAGAAGAAGAAGAGGAATGTGGCTGCCACGCAGCTCGAGGAAGAGAGGCCTCGCCGGCACCGAGGGACCCCGGCCAAGGGTTGGGGGGGCTGAGAATCTCGCGAGCAGAGGGGCCTACTCCAGCTTATTTTAACCGGAGAGGTCAGGAGCCTCGCCGGGAAGAGGGTCCTACCCCAGCCGCTTCAGCTGAAGAGGCCAGGGAGCCTGCTGGGGAAGAAGTTCCCAGTGGGGAGCCCCTGGCTGAAGAGGCCAGAAGGGTGGAGCTTGAAATGCCCCCTACTGCTGAAGAGGTCGTGCCTTCTGCAGAGGGCCCAGAGGAGGCGCGAGCAGATAGCGCTGTTCCCATTGAGGCTGTGCCCATCTCAGTGGTGCAGCCCATTTCTTCTGAGGAGGCCGCTGCTGAGGCCTTTGTGTCTGGGCTCTTTGCGAGCCCTTCACCAGCCAAGCCAAGATCTGCCCGGTCATGTGGTCGCGGCAGATCATTACCAGAGGCAGAGTGCCTCCTCCCAAGGGTAAGATGTCGCGGCTAACGTCCCGATCTCTATGAGAAGGAGGGGCAACAGCTGCAAAGGCCATTGGGAGTACCGGCCCACAGGAGGTACCGGGCCATTCCCTTGGGGAGGCGGAGACCACCAAAGCAAGGGAAGAGATCCTCGCAGCCATCCCTCTTAGAGAGGAGATCCCTGAAGAGGCCCCTTCAGGGGAGAAGGCCCCCGCCACGAAGGGGAAGAGGATCCTGGTGGTTGAGGAGACTTCTTCCTCTTCTAATAGTGAGGCCCCAGAGGAAGGGGGTCTGGTGACACGGTCCTCTGCGAGGACAAGTGGTTGGGAGGTTGCCCAACCTTCCAAAGAGCCAGCTGGAAGTCGGTGGATGGGGCGTCCTTCTGCTGGTAAGTCTTTTTGATCTTGGCAGCATTTTCTTTGCTTTTGAGTTCATACTTCTGTTTCCTAGTTGCTTGATGCCTGTTCTTTGTAGGCGAGGGCCCTTCAGGCCAAGGGGCTGGTCCTCGTGAGGCTCTTGCGGACCAAGGGGTCCTCACAGAGATCCCTTCCGATTTGGGGACCAGGAGCGAGGTCCTTGAGAAGACCGGAGTCTGGTCCCACTACTTGGAGCGGAGGCGCATTGCTGCCAAGTCGGCCCCCAAGTGGTCTGAGGTGCTGCACCTCTTGAGAGTCCAGAGGCACTGCACTGCACTCAGGGGTGTACAGGGAGCAAGGGAGGCTCCTGAAAGATGCATGGGATCCGGTCTTCCTCCTGAGGAATAGCAGTTCATTGCTGCAGGGAGGGGAGCAAACCCTCCAAACCTGCCTGGAGGGGCTACGCACCCCCTATGATAGGGAGGTGACCGAGCGGAGCCTGGACTCCCCCGCCGAATTCATGAGGGAGGCAGCTCAACAAAGTCTGCAGGTAAGACAGCCTCTGGTCTTTATGTATAAGCTTAGTTTAGCCCTTTTCTGCTTCGCTTTAATAGTATTGGGATGCAAAGGTCACAAAGGTCATGTCTGCCGAGCAATGGCATGACTTCCTGAAGTATGCCAACAAAGCGGGACGACGCCAGATATCGTCGAGATTGCCTCTCTCGTGAGGGAGCTGGAGTCCTCAAAGAGGAGGGAGGAGGAGCTCAAGGAGGAGCATGCCAAGCGCGTAGCCCAACTAGAGAGTTGGTGCGATTATGGCAACCAAGAGCGGGCGCACGCATGCGGTACCGGTGGGAGCAGCTCGCCTTCTTGACGTTGCGAAGCAACGCTTCCTTCAGCAGAAGCAATGCTGGAAGCCAAGCAGCTTGAAAGTGCTGTCTTGAAGGAGTCCCTCCTTTCCTTGGAGGCAGAAACCAAAGCCGCCTTGCGGTGGCGAAGGCCCAAGTTGAGCAGCAGAGGCCGCGGCCGAGGAGGCGAGGAGCCAAGCCACCGTCTGTGCTCAATCCGGCGGAGAAGAAGGTGGAGGAGGGCAGGCTTGCTGCCGAGGTTGCCCTCAAGGCACGCCCGGAGGTTGCCACCGACTCCGGAAAAGGCAATGTCCTCCGTGTGGTATATGTAGAAGGCTCGGGCCTTCCCCTCAAGGTGAGGATCCCGAGTCCTCTTCCTCCATTAAGGTGCCCATCCCTGAGCGGATGTCTCGATTGGTGGAGAAGCTTGGTGAGATCCAAGCCCTGGGCGAAGCAGGGGCGCAGGCCTATGAGGAAGGCTGGCTGCGATGCCGCTTCCAAGTGGAGAAGGCGTTTCCAGCTCTAAGTCTTGGGATCCTGGATGCTGCCAACACCAATGAGCCAACGGTAGAGGCGCTGCTTCAGTGGGGGGAGCAGGGAAGGAAGATGGGCGATGCCTGGTACACCCTTCTGGACTAGGGTGGAGGCTCCAACATGTGGATGCCCCCCCTATTTTGTAAAAAGACCTGCATTCACACCCTTTTTGGGAACAATAGATGAAGTGAAAACTTCTTTTTCCTTCACTGTTTTGTAGATTCGCTTTAACTCGCGATAGCCTTGTAGGGTACGTTAGCTTAGTTTAATAACCATAGGCTAAGTCCTGTCTCATGGAGAGATGTCCTTCTGGGGTCCGCGAAGGCGAAGCCACAGGGACTATTTATGGAGGCACTTCAAGATCCGCAACGGTGGAGCCACATGAGTTATTCCAAATGACTTGTGGGTTTACTTGTTGAGCCCCTTTCTTAGGCAACTGTTTAGGGAGTAAGCCCTTGGGTAGTGGACGGTGTACCAAGTAGAAGTTCCCTGTAGTTTGCTCATCATTTATACGATAAGTATTCAGTAAAAAGGTTCGGTTTACTCGAGTCCGAGTCGCGCATTTGGCGAAGGCAAGAGGACGCTTGTTGAGACAAGTGGAGAACCATCTGAGGTTCTGGGGGGTAAGACCCGCAGCGCAAGGGGATTACCCTTATGACGGGGCGAGTTGAAGGTTGGTTGGGGAATGGGACCCGCAACCATCTGTGTGGAGAAGCCCGAGCGGAAGGTCTGCTGCGGCGTGCGAGGACGACTTACACATAGACCTTCCTGAAGGAGCCAAAAGGGGGTTACCCTTCCGCAGCGCAAGGGGATTACCCTTGGGGCGGGGCGAGTTGAAGGTCAGCTGGGGAATGAGACCCGCAACCACCTGTGTGGAGAAGTCCGGGCGGAAGGTCTGCTGTGGCGTGCGAGGACGACTTACACATAGACCTTCCTGAAGGAGCCAAAAAGGGGGTTACCCTTCCGCAGCGCAAGGGGATTACCCTTGGGGCGGGGCGAGTTGAAGGTCGGTTGGGGAATGAGACCCGCTACCTCGTGTGTGGAGAAGTCCGGGCGGAAGGTCTGCTGTGGCGTGCGAGGACGACTTACTCATAGACCTTCCTGAAGGAGCCAAAAGGGGGTTACCCTTCCGCAGCGCAAGGGGATTACCCTTGGGGCGGGGCGAGTTGAAGGTCGGTTGGGGAATGAGACCCGCAACCACCGTGTGGAGAAGTACGAGCGGAAGGTCTGCCGCGGCGTGCGAGGACGACTTACACATAGACCTTCCCCGAAGGAGCCAAAAGGGGGTTACCCTTCCGCAGCGCAAGGGGATTACCCTTGGGGCGGGGCGAGTTGAAGGTCAGCTGGGGAATGAGACCCGCAACCACCTGTGTGGAGAAGTCCGGGCGGAAGGTCTGCTGTGGCGTGCGAGGACGACTTACACATAGACCTTCCTGAAGGAGCCAAAAGGGGGTTACCCTTCCGCAGCGCAAGGGGATTACCCTTGGGGCGGGGCGAGTTGAAGGTCAGCTGGGGAACGAGACCCGCAACCACCTGTGTGGAGAAGTGAGACTGACAAGGTCCGATGCCATAACTCGTGCAGTAGCCACCCTGACCGGCCGGCACAGAGGGCGATGAAGAGGGCATTCGAAATGCCATGTAAGTCAGTAAGACAGAGGAAATACATATGTATTTTATTGAATTTGTAAGACTAAGGACTTACACGTAATATGGCGCAAGTCATCCGCATGAAAGTCATGGGGAGCAGACGACCATCATGGTCTTGTAGTTCATAGACTCCTGGGCGGACTTGTTTATGAACAATATAAGGCCCGTCCCAGTTGGGTCGCATGACACCCTGTTTGGGGTCGCGAGCGGTGAGGGCCGATTTAAGTAAGGCAAGGCCTCCTTGTTGCAGTACCTTGGGTTTTACCCGGGAATTATGGTGAAGACTGAGCCTCTGTTTGAGGGCAGTCATGCGAAGGCGAGCACCTTCGCGCAATTCTTCAATTAAGTCGAGTTTGGCACGGAGCCCTTGAGCATTGGCTTCGTCATTGAAGTTGATCATTCGGATTGTAGGGAGGTCTACCTCAATAGGCAGGAGCGCATCTGCGCCGTATACTAGAGAGAAAGGCGTCTCTCCTGTGGGGGTTCGCGTTGTGGTGCGATAGTCCCATAAGACACTTGGGAGTTGATCTACAAATCTGCCCTTGGCCCCATCCAGTGGCTTATTGATGTCTTCCTTGATGGTTCGGTTGGTGACCTCAACCTGCAAATTAGACTGGGGGTGAGGCACCGGGTCATAAAGTATGCGGACATTATTGTCCCGTGCCCATTGTTGACACCGTGATCGCGAATCCGAGTGCCATTGTCTGTAATAATAGCACGAGGGCTGCCGTGACGGGCAGACAAGATTCTTCCAAAGAAACTTGATAATCTTGGCGGAAGTGATGGAGACCAGGGGTTCTACTTCGACCCATTTGGAAAAATAATCAATCGCTACAACACAGAGCGGTGCGACTGGAGCGGTCGGCATTGGACCAATGAGGTCGAGGCCCCACAGGCGAAAGGCACCGGATTTGTCGCCGGAGATTCCGTGGATGGTAACCGGATGCGAGAATTGATTTGGCACCGGTGGCACGTTTTGACCAAAGGCGCGCGTCCTTTTCAAGGTAGGCCAAGAGTACCCTTGACGAAGGGCTTTGTGGGCAAGCGCCTCCGCAGCGATGTGAGCGCCACAATTGCCTTGGTGGAGAGTGTCCAAGACAGAGCGTCCCTCAAGGGTGCTAAGGCACCGTTGTAGAGGCGCCGCAAACCCGTGATGCCATAGTTGGTCATCAATGAGGACGAAGCGGAGGGCCTGCTTGCGAACCTGGGGATCTGTGGTGCTGGCCTTTAGAGCAGCAATGATAGGGTTTCTCCAGTCTGTGACTAGATCCTGCGTTGCTAGAGAGGCAATATCAATACCTTCCGTGATGGAAGGGCTGGTCAGAGTGGTTGTGGTAGAGGGAGTCTTTCCCTTTGATAGCATGTCTGCTGTAGTGTTCTCAGAACGAGGAACATGTATAAAGATGACTTCTTCAAAGTCGGTTCGTAGGGTGTTTACCAACTTAAGGTATTTGATCGTGGTGGCGTCCTTGCACTCGGCGCACCCTTGAACTCCGGTGAATCACCACCGGGAGTCATCAGTGGACATGGAGGCGGCGAATGCCTCGCCTTGTGGCGAGTTTCAGCCCGGCCACGAGGGCCTCATATTCGCAACATTGTTAGTTACTTGAAATTGAAAAGAGACACGAAGGAATACTTCCATACCTAGGGGTCCACGTAGATACACACCCCCTGCGGGGGATTCGAGTTTGGATGAGCCATCCACAAATAAGTCCCATTCGGGAGGAGTGGGACGAGGAGTGGGGCCCTGCTCAGGGGCCGAGAGTACATCAGCATTTGAGAATTCCGCAATAAAGTCGGCGAGGGCCTCGGCCCTTAATTGCCTTTCTGGGCTCATAATTGATGTTAAAGCCGCCAAGCTCGATGCACCACTTGGCGAGGCGCCCGAATGTTCGGGCGCCCGAGGATGTCCTCGAATTGGCAAGTCCGCTCGACTATAATAGTGTGCCCTTGGAAATAGGGCTTGAGCTTCCTTGCTGCATATACAAGGGACAATATAGCCTTTGGAGGGAGGATACCTTGTTTCGTATCTTGGAGAGTGTGGCTGGTGTAATAGACCGGCCATTGCTTGGCGGCTTCTTCCTTAATAAGGACAGGTTTACACTTCTTTCCGAGGTGGCGAGGTAAAGGACCAGGTCATCGCCGCCTAGGGCACTTGAGTGCCGGTAGTTCTTGCAGTGTCGCTTTATGGAGGCATATGCCTCCCGACACTCCTCCGTCCATTTGCAAGCTTTTTCTTGCGAATCTGATCGAAGAAAGGTTTGCAGCGATCACTTAGTTTAGAGACGAATCGTCCCCAGGCCACTAGCTTTCCCGCCACTGTTGGACTTCCTTGAGCCCCCTAGGGGTGCGCAAGGTGGTGATTGCTTCAATCTTTTTGGGATTTGCATGGATTCCTCCTTTGAGATTTGGTATCCCAGAACTTCCCTTCGCCTACGCCGAAGATACACTTATTTGGATTTAATCGCATATTGTATTTTCGGAAATTGTCGAAAGTTTCATTCAAGTCTTTGAGATGAGTTGATACTGACTTTCTTTTTACCACAAAGTCATCCACATAGGCTTCAAGATTTCGGCCAATCTGGCCTGCGAAGACTTGATTTACAAGCCTTTGGAAGGTAGCCCCCGCATTTTTTAAGCCGAAGGGCATTCTGATATAATGATATACGGCTTCGCCAGTAGTAAAGGCGGTTTTTACCGCGTCTTCCGGGTCCATAAAGACTTGGTGGTACCCGCTATAAGCATCGAGAAAAGAGAAAACCGAGTGATGAACGGTTGAGTCAACCAGTTGGTCAATGGATGGTAAAGGATAGGGGTCCTTGGGCAGGCCCTATTAACCCCCTTGTAGTCCACGCAAAGTCGCCACCGACCGCCCTCTTTATCGGCGAGGACAATATTCGCAACCCATTCGAGTAGTGAACTTCCTTGATTATATTTGCCTTAAGCAATTTCTCGCACTTCGCCATGCATAAAGTCTCTTACGGTCAGGGGCCATGCCCTTGTTTTCTGCCTAACCGGCTAAAGCCGGGAGTACACTTAACTTGTGAGAAATAACAGCAGGATCAACTCCCGGTAGGTCCTCGGGCTCCATGCGAAGACATCACTGTTGGCATGGAGGAGGTGGATAAGTGCTTGCCGGTCTTTTCCTCGAGGTCCTTTCCCACCCGAAACTTCTTCCCGGAGAGATCTCAACTTCTTCAAAGGCTCCGGACAAGTCGGGAGCAGCTTCGCCACAGTGACCAGCCTTCCTTCGCGGGTGCCTTCCTCTTAGGCTCGGATGGCCGAGGAAGCCGCGGGGCCCGGCGAGGGCAGAGACATAATTGCCTCTCGCCACATTCTCGTCGACAAATATATAGGCATCCCCACCGCAGGTGAAAAACTAGAGTCGTGGTTCGCACATCGCAATGGACATGGAACTCGGTTTGAGTATGTCGCCCGATGATGGCGTTATATGGCGTAGGGAGATCCAGGACAATAAAGTCCACATAGCTCGAATGACATACCTGCTTCTTCTCCTTGGTAGTTCCCATCATCATGTAGGGCAGGGTGATCGACCCCAGGGTTGGGATTTCATCCCGCCCTATTCCAAAGGTGGCCCCCTTGGCGGGCTGAATTTGTGACAAAGGCACCTTTGCCTCAACCAGAGTGTGTTTGTAGATCACGTTGGCATTTGCCCCCGTATCCATGTAGATTCTATCGACGTCCCAGCCCGCAATACGGGCAAAGTGATAACCAAGGGGTCAGCGTGCGGTATTGCCACAGAGGTGCCATCGCTGCGATGCAAAAACCGAGTAGAGGAGTGGTCTATCTGGTAGATCTGCCTCATATGACGGCGTCTTGCCGAAGCGCCTTCACACTGTGTGATTACGCCGATGTGTCCCCTTGCCGGGGGGACCTGAACCAGATTCTCCTGACCTGGGTTTTGCTGGGAGCGCCCCCGCCGGCGGTCCTCTGGCCGGCGCCCTTCACGGTCACCTTCTCTTCTACGGTCCTCAGTTTGGAGCAAGTACTCCCTGAGCTTGCCTTGAGCCAGCATTTCTCCAATCATACGCTTGAGCTCAAAACAGTCCTCGGTGTCGTGACCTTTGTCACGGTGGTAGCGGCAAAACTTGTTGCTTTGCCTTGTTGTTTACTGTGATAGGGGTCGAGGACAAGTGGGGACCGCCATCTTCTGTTCCAAGGCATGGAGTATGTTGGTTCGAGATTCCCAAAGCGGGGGAAGAGAAATGTATGCAATTTCCCTACCGGGGCGTGGTACGCTTTGAGACCTCGGATCCGGCCGCGAGGGTTGTCCCTTGGCGTCCGCCGTGGCGGCTCGCGAGTGGTCGAGTGACCTCTTCCGTATTCATGAACCGCGACGCTGTACTTAAGAATTGTTCCATGTTGGTGGGCGGGTTAGTGTGGACATCCACAAAGAAAAGGGACTCCCAAATGAGGCCTTGGATAGCTGCAAGCAGGCGAGCTTCTTCGCCCAGGTTAGGGACCTGGATAGACTCGGCCTGGAAGCGTTGAATATATTCTCTGAGGGGCTCATCCTTTTTCTGCCGTATCTTAAGAAGGTGTCCCGCCGTTTTAGGAGGTGGTTTGGATACCACAAAATGGTTGGAGAAGTTGCGGGACAACTCCTCAAAGGAGTCAAACCGCTTTGTCCCGAGAGTGGTGTACCGGTTGGCGGCGGCCCCGGTAAGTGTGGAGTCAAGGCTCTACAGAGCGTGTTGTCGTCCGCCCTTGCTATTGCCATTGCGGAAACGTAACGCCGGAGATGGATATCGTGGTCTCGACAGTTATCATAGGCGTCCCAGCTTAGGCTGGCGAAATCGGTCCTAAGAGGGGTTTCTAAAACCCTCTCGAGTAAAAGGTTGGGTCCAGAGGTGGTCCGCACTCCATCCTCGGAGATATTATGGACACTGGCCCTTTCAACTCTTTTTCCACTTCCTCTAATCGCCTAGTAAGCGCGATAAGTAATGACGAAGAAGGATCAGGGTTACTTACTTGCCGAGGAGGAGTAGCTGGGCGTTCGTGCCGATTAGTCCGCAGCTGCCCAACGCTATCCGTAACGCCCAAGAGTGGTGGCGAGAGTTTCACGTAAGTTGAAAGCAACCGCCTGATCGCTTGCAGGACGGCCGGATCTGTGTCCGTTGGAGGGGTGTTTGGAGGTGGAGTGTTTCGCTCCCGAGGCATGTTACGGCAACGTGGGAGGAGCTTTCTCTGTTGAGTGAATAGAGAGTTCTCCCGTTGTGGGGAACGTGGTTCGGGATGGCTCCGATGGTGGGTCATTGTTCAGTACTTGCCCGGGAGGATTCCTCCTCCCTTGACGACTGCTTCTGTTGGCACTCCGGTGGTTGGCATGACTTATTGCTTGTGGTTTGTAATATGGGTTTATAGCAAGAACTTTCGCTCCCACAGACGGCGCCAAACCGATAGTCTCGTTCCTAAGGAAGGTCCGGACTCTCAGTTGATATGGTGGAGAAGATGATGTTCTTGAGACTCCAAGCTTGCTGTTCAGAGTAATCTGTAAAAGATAGGAAGAATACTCAGAAGTAGCAAGAGGGGAGTGGGGGGGCGTGTAGTAGCTTACCCGATTTAGGGTGGACATCACCCTATTTATAGAGTGATGCCGGAGAAGAGCCTCCCCGCTTGAAGCCCTTAGACAGGCTGTTTGAGATAAGTCTCGTGTCGACTGATTGGAGATAAGGCGGCTGTGATGATGAAGATCTCAAAGAAACCGCCTTAGGTGATTCACTTGTCGAGAATGTCTCGCGTATAAATCTGGTGAAGATCTCCTGTGCTCGTGCTGGGAACACCGGCTATATGCCAAGTTCTCCAAGTGTGAGTTCCGGATTCGTGAGGTTGCTTTTATGGGTCATGTTATCGGAGAACAAGGCTTATCTGTGGATCACGAGAAGATTAGAGCTGTACGAGATTGGAAGCAACCCACGAATGTGCGTGAGATCAGGAACTTTTTGGGATTAGCTGGATACTATCAGAGGTTTGTTTAGGGCTTTTCCATTCTAGCCTCACCCCTTACTCAATTAACTCAAAAGGGGCGAGCTTTTATATGGTTTGACGAGTGCGAGCGCAGTTTCCAAGAGCTTAAGCAGAGGTTGACGAACGTTCCAATTCTGATATTACTGGATACGAGTGCGCCGTATGTTATCAACACGGATGCGTCACGAGTCAGAATGGGATGAGTTCTTATGCAGGGGAATAATGTCATTGCTTATGGGTCGAGACAGCTTCGACCGCATCAGCAAAACTATCCGACACATGATCTGGACTGGCTGTAGTGATATATGCTTTGAAGCGGTGGAGACATTACTTGCCTAGGAGCAAATTTCATATTTATACCAACCATAAGAGTCTGAAGTATTTGTTCACTCAGAAGGAGTTGAACATGAGACAACGTAGGTGGCTCGAGTATATTAAGGATTACGATTGTAGCATCGAGTAAACCGCGGGCAAAGGTAACTCTGTGGCGGATGCTCTGAGCAGGAAGAACACAGGATTGGTCAGGGGTGGAGACACAGATCACAGGGCCAAGGAGGATGATCTGGTGTGCTTATGGCACGATTGGAGGCGTTGGGAGGACGCACAGGTATGTACCCTGACTATTCAGTCCGGATGGTTAGATAGTGTTCGAGATGCGCAGGGAAAGGATCCAGAGCTGAAGAAGATATCGGGCGAGAGCAAAGGAGCATTGCGTCAGTCATTTGAGTACAGACAGGGGTTGCTGTACTTCAGGGATCGGCTATATGTGCCCGGTATTCAGGCACTCCGGGATGAGATTATGGCAGACGCTGATTTGAGTAGATTGAGCATACACCCAAGAGGTAAGAAGATGTACAAGGATCTGAGGATGCACTTCTGGTGACCTGGTATGTGGAGAGACATTGCCACCTATGTCTCAAAGTGTGCTACATGTCAGAGAGTGAAGATTGAGCATCAGATGCCAGTAAGAACATTGCAGATGTTGCCCATTCCGGTTAGGAAATGGGGTAATGTCATGATGGATTTTCTGACAGGTCTACCTATGACATGATCTCATCATGATACTATCTGGGTTATTGTAGACCGATTAACTAAGAGTGCTCATTTTCTGCCTGTCAGAGTGACAGATCCGTTGGAGAAGCTTCCCATCTGTACATCAGGGAGACTGTGCGGTTACATAGAATACCATACTCCATAGTATCTTATCGGGATCCGCGTTTCACCGCATGATTCTGGAATGCTTTTCTTAATTTACTGGCACGCGTATCCATCTGAGCACAACATATCACCCTCATACTAACAGACAGTCCGAGAGGGTTATTCAGATTCTGAAGGATATACTACGAAGCTGTGCGATAGATTCTAGAGGTGATTGGGATCAGCACTTGCCTTTGGCAAAATTCTAGTACAACAACAGTTATCAGAGTACTATCGGCATGGCGCCTTACGAGGCTCTGTATAGGCGGAGGTGTATGACACCGCATTACTGGGCAGAGGCACCGGACAGAGTGGAGTTAGGTCGTGAGATTATCGAGGAGACTACGCAAAATATTAGGAAGATTCAAGCACGGTTGAAGGCTACCAACGACAGGACCACCTCGTATGTGAATAGACATCGGAGAGATCTGGAGTTCGTGGGTGATACGGTATGGCTGAAGGTGGCGTCGATTAGGGGAATTGTCAGATTTGGTAGACGAGGCAAGTTAGCCCCGAGATATATCGGTCCGTATGAGATTCTTGAGCGGGTTGGCAAGGTAGCTTACCGTCTGGCATTGCCACCCGACATGTCTGCGGTTCACAATGTATTCCACGTCAGTATGCTCAAGAAGTGTCTGCTGGATCCGATTCAGACTAGACCTACGGAAGAGGTTCACTTGGCACCGGATTTGACATATCGGGAGGTACCAACTGCCATTCTGGCTCGGGATACTCGGAAACTCCATAGAAAGTTAATTCTAATGGTCAAAATTCAGTGGTCACATCATTCTGACCGGGAGGCGACATGGGAGACCGAGAAGAATATGATGGAGTGATATCTCGAGGAGTATCAGAGACTGAGGACCCTCTTGGAGGACCAAGAGTCCTAAGGGGGGAGATTGTTACAGCCGCCACGCGTCGGGCAACTTCCGAGGTAATTTATGTACGATTGACAGTCCGTTTTCTGATTTTTTTGAATATTAGGACTTCAATTTAAAATGTTAAACATGTTTTCTGTGTGTTATGCAAGTCCCGAAGTTGGTGTCAGAATTTCATTTCAGATGGTGATCCCCTTAGGAAGTTATGCAAGTTACAGTTGAACTAAATTGCAACTTTGCAAAGTTTTGGGGCCAAATTGTAAAAGAGGAAAAGTTGAACAAATAATTGGAGTAAAGGACAAGGGCGAGGCAGGTAAAAGGAAAGAGAAAGAAAAAAAGAAAGAGATAAAAGAGAAGAAAACGGAAGAAAGTGACATTTTGTCACTTACGTCTTCTTCTTCCTCTCTCGTTTTCTCCATGGAAGAAAGCTTCCATTGTTGAAGCTTCATGTGATCTTCCCAAATATTGGCCCAAGCTTCAAGGTAATTATATTAAAGTGAGCCTCGGGAAAAGTTAGGAACATCCTACGGATTAATCTGATCCTCCGTTTGAAAGCCATAAATTCTAGAAAATTTTGAGTTGTGTGTGGCGCCATATAAGGGGTTTTTTTCTTTGCTTATAAGTGTTGTTTACGTGTTTCTTGATCAGTTTTGAAAAGGAGTTTGAGTGAAACGATTCCAGAGTATTGCCGAAATTGATTCTTGATTTTCTTCACGGCAATCAAAGTTCAAATTCGTGAAGAGGTAATCATGTATGTTGTTCATGGTGAAGAGTTATATACTTTCTACGGATCAGATTTTGTAAATGACCTTCTGTGTGAAAAACCGTTAACGTCTGAATTTCTAGTGTGTGGCGGAGCCACTCATATATGTGATTTTATGGTTCCTAAACGTGTATTATGTGATCTTTTGATGATTTGTCAACAGGGAGTTGGGCAAAAACTAAGCCGAAACTCTGCCAAAATTAGCTTCTGGGAATCTGCGCGGATGCCCGATTCGGGAATTTTCGGTGTATAAGGTAAGGGTTCAGTTTTCCTTGATTTTGCATTTTGGGATGCTTATAATATGCATGTCGGGGTAAATTGGGGCTAAGTTCGCGTTGAGGGTGGGGCTAAGTTTTCCTTGACCTTCCATTATTGCTCGGGGTTACTTGTCTAGCACGTTACCTTTTTGGAGTTCTGCTATCCGCTTCTGGATAACTTGTCTGGCAAGTTTCCTTCCGTATTCTGCTATCTGGATCTGTTTTGTCGGCAGCGGAGATTTCAGACCCCGGGCTGGTACCATGCCTCTGATTGTTTTATGAAAAACCTCTTCTGTAAGGCTAAAAGTCTCAGTGGTTTGCCGATTCTGTCTGACTACTAACATTTCTGATATTGTTATTATTATTATTATCTGTATATCTGTTGTCTGTTTGTATTTGTGTTTTTCTGTGCAGGTATATTGGTTCGGCATACCCCGGACCTCATAAACCCTATCCTATGTCTGACCCTTACTGAGTTTTCGTCGAGGACTCACCCTTATATATGTTCACTTTTTTTAGGCTCGTTGGATAAGAAGCCCGAGGAGTGGAGTCTCTCGGTGCTTTCTGGTGTTTGATTTCAGGTACTGTTAATTCCGAGCCTGATTTCTGATTCGAAAAAGGGTAGTCCCGTTTGAGATTTTCTGTCATTCTGCAAGATCCGATTCTTATCCGAGCACATTCTGAGGTTACTGACGGTTTGTTCTGTTATCTGTGTAGTAGCAGTGGTGACCTACGTGGAGTTGCTTTCTGAGGATCTTGGTGCACCAGATCCCTCCACACACGTAGGTATTCTGGATATTAAGTTCTGGCTCTGTATATATGAACGCATCCATGTAAAGTTATGTTGCATCACATATGTATCCGTATGAGGATTTCAGTATTCTGCTGCATTTTGAAGCCTGCGGACAAAACTTGTGTTGTCATATCTGTATGTATGTGCATATGTGTGTTTGTGTTCAAGCGATCCTCGTTACTTGCACTACAAGTTAATAGCATGAGTAGAGTAAAGGAAAAATTTTAATCGGGTTGGTTCTAGGCCACCACACCGAGGGAACTCTGTTTTATTGTTGCCCCGATTCTGGTTCCTGCTTACGCCACCGGGCATTCCGTATTACGTAAGCTTCCGCGGAAGGGGGTTACAAAAAGATACATTTATACTAAAATATAGCAGTAGCCGAATCTTACACTAGAAGTAAATACGCTTGATTCCAAATTTTGAGTATGAAATAATTAATTACTGTAGTCTGATACTTAACTAGCTTAGCAACTTAAACTAGCCACAAGCAGTTCACCACAAGTCAAAATAAATAGTAGATAACATTAATCAAGAAAGGAACAAAGAGGTCTGTTAAGCTTAAATGTCAATCATGTCCTTTATACTACAAAAAGTCGAGAAAAACATAACAATAGCTAAAACATGCTTATTAAGAAAACAAAAGAATAACTCAATCAGACAAACAAATGTCTAGCCAAAATGTCCCTCCACAACTACAACTGCTTCTTCATCCACAACAGCCTCATCCCTATTTATGGAATGATACCTATCATCTTCCTGGTAGGTATCTTTTTCAGCATCATTTGTAGATGATGGAGTAGAGGAAGTTGCCACTGTTTTTGGTATGGATGAGGATGCGGCACGGTCATCCATCTTGCAACTCATGATACCATTAAGCATCCTAATTTTGGTTGCTGCATCACTCCTTGCATCAGAGAGAGCCATCTGCAAGCCACTAACCATCCGCGGTAGCTGTGTGGCCATTTCAAGAGGAACCTACAGAGCAAGTATGGTGTACGCTATTACTTTAGTTAAGTGATACGTAAGAACCAACATATGACTTGCAATATTAAACTTATTGATTTCAAAGTGGGTGGTGTGGGAAAGCCTTCAACTTCTTCCACAGGTGGCATTGGTATCAGAAACGGCTCGCTTGCTCCAGTATCAAGATTTGCAATGTAAATCCTTCATGAAGGAAACTCAAACTATGTCTCTGCATTAGCACTCCTGGTATCATGAACCATTGATGGAGATTGGGTGGACTCAAGTTTTCTTTTCTGTTTTGGTGGCCGAGGAGGAATGTTTGTTCCAAGAAATTCCCTCTTTATCGTGTTTAGTTTCTACATTAGAGCCATCAACCAGTTCCCATAAGGAATATCCCACATTAAACCATCAACCCACAACCCGACAAATGTCCCTTGCAATAAGTCATACAACTCTATTGCGGTCCACTCCCATTGGAACATTGTATTGGGTGGTGGTCGGGGCACCATTTGGTTTCCACCATTCACTCTCCTGCCTGCCCACTGCCGTATAACCCTCTCCCCTAGATACAAAGCCCTCCCATAAGGTGACTCAAGAACTACATGTTTCTTCGCTTTATCCTCACTATCAATTACATACTGCGGCAAATCATTACCCCATGGATTCCAAATTACCCTGGTAATTAAGGCGTTCTCCAAACGCTCCTTGTACAAAGTCATATCCTTCAGGTTCTTCGCTTTTGATCCTTGTGCCCAGTGTTTTCCCCTTGGGAATGAGGTCCTCCCAACCTCAGCACTTAAAGATTTGAATGAAGGGTCTATGTCTCTGAAGTACTTTGAAGCCTAAGCCTGCCATGCCTCATAGTAACCACCACTACCAGCTCGACCACTGATTAATCCGTCCATATACAAACAAAGGGTTTCCATCCCTACACTTCCCCAATCATAAGTCTTCATTGTAGGGATATCTTCAACACATGAGAGCCAGGATGTATCAACAAAGCCACTACTAGTGTTAGCCATAAAAGTAGTGTCTATCAAGACAAAGCAAAACACCCTTAGAAGGTGATCCCTTCTCTCTGGAGTATTGATGTCTATCGAAGTACCCCTCCTCAGCTGGCTCTTCCAGGACCTCCGACCCCCATCCACCTCTCAGTGACACTCGCACAAACATCCTGCTGCTGCTCGAAAAGCAGAACAAGGTCCCCAAGTGGCCTTAGCCCATCCAACACAAGACCACCAAGGGTTTGGAAAAGTTTTGCCTGTACCCCAAGGATCGTGGACACGACACCGAGGCCTGCTGACAACTCAAACATCTCATTTCTGAGATGATCGAGCAGGGAAAACTCAAGGAGTTCCTCGCCCATTCCACCTCGCCCTGTATGGACCTTTCAAATGGTCGCAAAAGGGACGATGACAGTGACGATGCGACAAATCACGTCGACGTCACACCAGCTCTCGGAGGCAAAATCTGCCACCACCCCCACCAGTGGGCACAATCCACGTGCTCACAAAATCGGAAGGTGCCTCCAGTAGAAAGCGTTACGCGAGAGAGATCTTTTAGATCGACCACCTGGAGGAGAACGTCATTTATCGCCCTGATGGGACAAAGGTCATTTTCCCGCACTCCGACCCACTGCTAATCACGGCATGAATCGCGGGTTACGACACCAACATGGTGTACATCGACACGGGTGCAAATACCAGTGTCATCTTCAAGGACATGCTCGAAAAACTCGAGGTACACATGTCCGCGGTAAGGAAATGCTCCAGTCCTACATTTGCTATCGGTCGGGACACTACGTGGGGAGGACAAAAGTTACTGCGACCCTTACTGCGGTTTGGGCCGCAGTAAGCCCATTTACGCAGTAAATGGCGTAGTTGCTGGCGCAGTAAATTTTTTTTTAGGGTTTCTCTTCTCTTTTTCATCCGCCTCCTTCACATTTTTTCTCATCTTCTTCATTCTTTCATCTCCATCTTCTCCTTCATCTTCTTTCACTTCTTCTTCATCTTCTTTTCTTTCTTTCTCCTTTAATCTTTTTTTTCTTCATCTTCCCCTTCATCATCATCTTCTTAACTTCTTCTTCATCCTTCTTCTTCTTCTTCTTCTTCTTCTTCTTCTTCTTCTTCTGTTTTCCTCTTCTTTCTCTCCCATTTATCTTCTCTGTTTTCTTCTTCATCTTCTCTGTTTTCTTCTTCATCTTCATCTTCTTCTTCTTCTTCTTCTTCTTCTTCTGTTTCTTCTTCTTCTTCTTCTTCTTCTTCTTCTTCTTCTTCTTCTTCTTCTTCTTCTTCTTCTTCTTCTTCTTCTTCTTCTTCTTCTTCTTCTTCTTTGTTTTCTGGGTTTCATTGGACGAATCCGGATGAACATTCATCCGGATTCATCCACTTTTTTTAATTATTCAAACCGGTTACTGCGGCCATGGCCGTAGTAAGGTCGCAGTATGTACCACGGCAGAAGTCGTAGTGAGTTCGAAACTGCGGACATTTCAACCGCGGCATTCACTGCGGCCCTCGCCGCAGTTGGTACCACGGCCAACTGCGCCTGAGGCCGCAGTGAGGCCTCTCCTCCCCACGTAGTGGGACATCATCCCAACAATCAGGGTCATC
This sequence comes from Stellera chamaejasme, assembly GCA_024586325.1. Taxonomy (NCBI): domain Eukaryota; kingdom Viridiplantae; phylum Streptophyta; class Magnoliopsida; order Malvales; family Thymelaeaceae; genus Stellera; species Stellera chamaejasme. Next base: position 19,010,239 of record CM044985.1, on the reverse strand, counting down.
AACCTCCCTCTCATGCTAATTGGGGAAATGCAGTTTAAAACACTTGACTTCCACTCCATCATGAAGAAATTCCTGGTCCTCGACATCCCATCAACCTACAACACCATCATCAGCCAGCCCAGCCAGGTCGATTTCAACATGCGATGTGACATCCGTTCCCTCACTGTCACCTTCGAAACACCTTGGGGAGATGCTCACATATACGTGGACTAATGGACCTCGGGGACAAAATATGTGGCCATGCTAAGTTCTGCTGTCGGCTCGCAAACCTCGAATACCAGAGACGACCCGATGGACTCAGACGACCAACCACGCCTCAGCGACGTCACCGACGAAGTTGATGTCATTCCGGGTAAAAAATTAAAGATCTGAAAGGATCTTAAACAGAAAGATAAGATGAGCCTCATCCACCTTCTTGAGGTCAACTTGGAAGTTTTCGCATGGGAGATGAAGGACTTGCCAGGAGTAGATCCCAGCACTATCACCCATAAACTGAATGTATTTCCAGATGTGAAGCCGGTCAAACAAAAGAAAAGGGGTATGGCCCCCTCCAAAAAACAATTTGTAAAAGAGGAGGTTTCCAAACTCCTCGATGCTGGAATAATAAAGTAAATTCAGTATTCAGAATGGCTCGCTAACATAGTCTTAGCTGACAAAACTAACGGGGAGCTCCGTATGTGTGTTGACTTCACGGGACTCAACAGGCATTGTCCTAAGGACCCGTATCCGTTACCAGTCATCGATCAACTCGTTGACACAACGTGCAAGTACAAATACTTCTCCTTCATGGATGCCAAAAGTGGCTACCATCAAATCTACATGGACCTAAATGATGCCCTCAAACGACATTCACCACAGGAGATGACGTATACCACTACGTCCGAATGCCATTCGGACTCAAAACCGTTGGAGCCACATACCAACGTTTGATGAATAAAGTCTTTGCCCATCAAATGGGCCGTAACCTCGAGGCCTACGTTGACGACGTCATAGTCAAAAGTATGACCTTTGATGATCACCTACGAGATCTTGACGAGACATTCCAATCATTCCGACGATACAACATGAGGCTCACCCCGCAAAATGCTCATTTTTCAACGGAAAATTTCTCGGATACATGATTTCCGAAAGGGGTATTGATGCCAACGTCAAAAGAATATCGGCCATCACTGATATGGTACCACCGAAAAGCATCAAGGAAATTCAATTGTTGACTGAAAGAATTGTCGCCCTTGGACGCTTATGCTATGATTATCACCGCTCGGAAGTTTTGGGCATATTTCCAAGCCCATATAATCATTGTCAGGACAGATTTACCAATCAGGGAAATCATAAACCGACCAGAACATAGCGGTCGTCTGGCCCAATGGTGTATCAAGCTTAGTGAGTACGACATTAAGTTTGAACCATGACGAGAAATCAAAGCACAAGCTCTGGTGGACTTCATTGCCGAACTCTCCATTTACCCTCTCGAACAAGGACCCTCGAGGTTGCCACCATCAGACTTGGGGCCTCCCGAATGGAACATGTTCGTAGATGGTTCATCCAGCACAGATCGCCCAGGAGGGGGCATCCATATTATAGGGCCACACGGCATGGGGCTAACCTACGCGTGACTTTCCAATTTCCCGTCACAAATAACGTGGCAGAATACGAGGCCCTCATCTCTGGGTTAAAGACATCCCTTAAATCTGGATTACGACGCCTGACACTACACAGTGACTCCCAGCTCGTGGTAGGCCAAGTAACGAGCACGAATGAGTGAAACGACCCCACTTTGTTGAGGTACCTAAGCCTTGTCAAAAGCCTACAAAGACAGTTCGAGCAGCTGAATATCAACAAGATCCCAAATTATTAGAACACTAAGGCTGACAAACTGTCCATGGGAAGGACGGACGCCACCCTCGAGACATTTGCAAAGCCTTCAATAAGCACTATCCATGTCATCGACACCAATACAACAGCCGATTGGAGGTAACCAATCCTTCAATACCTTTAAACGGGCATGATCGATTGCCCCTCGACGCTCCAAAAGAAGATAAGAACACAATCCTCGCGCCACATCGTCATAGACGGAACATTATGATGCAAATGGTACTCTGCCCTTTACAAAAGTGTATCAGTCTAGAGGACTCCTAAATTGTCCTACACGAGGTCCACTCCAGGGTATGCAGGGCACACATCAGCTCCGATGCTTTCGCCCATAAGTGCTTGCACCTCGGCTACTACTGGCCAACATTGAAGAAAGCTGCACACGATCTAGTGCGAAAATGTCACAAGTGCCAACTTAACTCCTGCATCCAGCGACATCCTTCAAACGAGGCAGTGACAAAGACCTACCCGATACCATTTGCATTATGGGGTTTCGACCTCATAGGGCCAATGCCTAAGGCTCCTGGGCAGTTTAAATTCTATATAGTAGCGGTTGATTACTTCATCAAATGGATCGATGTCAAACCACTGAAGACAACTACCTCTGCCAAAGTTATACACTTCTTATGGCCATCTCAATATGGCACTCCAAAGACCATAATTATAGATAATGGGACCCAGTTTGTAAGCACCAAACTCAAAGACTGGGCCCACAAGATGAATATCCAAATGCTCTATGCCCCCGTAGCTCACCCACAATCAAATGGTCAGGTGGAAGGGTTAAAGAAATGACTCGATACCGCCAAAGGAAAATGGGTTGAAGAGTTGCCTAGCGTCCTCTGGGATTACAGAACCACTACTCGAGGACCAACTGAGAAACACCTTTCGCCCTTGTCTACGGCATGGAAGCCTTACACCCAATCGAGGTCGCTTTCCCAACGGTCAGAACACTATACTATGACGCACACAATGTGTCCTCATCGAGCTCTTCTACCTTCATGGCGTCGATTGCTTGTAACTCTAACGCCTCGCCCATCGACTCCACTTGGTATCGACATCGTAGGAAGCCTTCGGCAAACATTAGGTCCTCGTTTGCCTTCGCCTCGATGATGGAATCAACCTTTACTTTGAGGGCTTTCTTCACTCGGCCAACCCTTTTAGTAATTGGTCTTAAAAAGTTGGAAGGTCGACGCACTCACCTTCGAACAACCCAATGTCCAAGCTGTCCTCGAGGTGGGCAAATGCCACCAAATTAGCAACGCTAGAACCCTCTACCTCCCCTAGTGTCACGGTGCACGTCCCCAAGTTGGTCATAGCCCTGGAAGAAACCTCCTCATCCTAAGCTTCCTTGAGTCATAGCTCCTCGATCAACTTATCCTTCACGTCCCCGCCATCCTTCAGCTGGCGAATAAGGGCTTCTTCATCCTCGACGACCTTGGATAGTTGGTCAATTTCAAGTTTATAGCCCTCACCTAATGCCTTCTGTTGAAGGGCGCTTGCTTGAGTAGTCTTTTCAGCCTCCTCGAGGAGCTTCAACATATATTCCAGGGCCTCTATTGCCATAGAATGGGCAGCCTTCTTGTCCTCCATTATCTTCTTCAGAGATGCCACCTCTGATTCCTTCGCATGCAAGGCCCTCTTCAGGCTCTCCACCTCTCCCAGAGCCTTCGCCTTGGACTTGAGGCTACTCACCTTCGCCTTGGACTTGAGGCTACTCACCTTCGCCTGAAGGTCCTCGATGAACTTTCTATCCTGGACGACCCTTTCAATGAGGCCATACGATAGAGTTGACCCCTGTGGAACAAAAATACACAAAACATAAATCCACAAATACACAGAAAACATCATTAATTAATAAAGACACACTTACAAAAGTCATTTTCTGGCATAAATTCTTTGCCAGCTCTAGGGTCCCTCAGACACGTGCGTGATGAAGTGCCGATCTCGAGGAAGAAAAAACCCTCCACCGCCCTTAATCTCACTTCCTCGTCATCCAGGAGGACTGACTCGTTACGAGTCAGCGACATAACGGGGTCCCAGGCGTCCGTCAGATGCAGGCCCTTTCAAGCAAAGGCATTCGCCCGGGTCTTCCGTCATTGATCCTCCCACGCCTAGGGCTCGTACTTCGGATCGAGCCCCAGTAAGGTCTTTGGAACCTTAACGGGCATCCGAGGAACGCCTCCACCTCTTCGAGCGTCCGCCATAAACCCAACAGGCACCTCAGTACCCCTAAAGGGACTGGTGGACCCTTGCCTTTGTCCAAAACTGGGGCAGGACAGCTGTCCGACGACACATCCATCCCATCACCCCATACAAAGCAAGAATTGGAGAATTGATACCAATATCATAAATACGCAAACAACACTTTACTGAATCGAATCATACCTTCAATTCAAGGATGTTTCCTCCAAAGACCTAACTCCGCTAATTCACCACTTCTCTCAACAGTGACATTAGGAGCAACCATGGAGACCGGTTGCGCCTTCTTAACGACAGCTTCAGGGCCGCACGGAATCCCAGCATTTGAAGCCCCATCCGAGGACCCCTCATAGACCCCTTAAATGGGCTCCACGGCGCATGCCTCTGCCATTTTCTTCATCAAGGCCTCTCTAAGGTCCTTCTTGGCAAAGAGGCTACTCACCTTCGTCATCACTGCAATACAAGTCCAAAAACTGGATTGCAAAGTCAGTTACAAACAAAGAGCGTGGTAAAAGAGAATAATGCAACTGACATCTTGGATTCCTAAACGAGCTCTCGAAGCGCTCAATCAGATCTCCATCTAGGCCCTTGATACTCTAACACAAAATCTGGGAAATAGAGGGGGATCCTCTGTTTGGTACTCTGACGTCCAAGTCAGTATTGGTAAATTTTAGGAATGAATGTGACAGCATCAAGAGAATGAGGGTGAATAGTTACCTTAAAATATGTGTATGATTAGTGCTTTTATAGTTCATTGTAATGAAGTGGCAATATTGTAATATCCCAATATATAATGGAAGCATGTCAGAGGACACGCAACCTTAGAGTCCCGAATACGTATGGTCCGAGAATGTCCTTAATATGTTTGGGTATTGTATGGTCCGGAATTGTCCTTGACTTGTTCGGGTTACTAGTTATTTGAGTTTTAATGGGCCCTTTATTTTGGGCTACTTACTTGGCCTTTTGCTATGCCTTTCTAGGCCTTGTTGGGCTTTAGTATTCGGTTGATTGTGTTGAAATGCTTGGCGCACCAAGTTCTTTTGAGGTAGTGCTTGAGCTCGTGAAGCTAATTGTGTGCTCAAAGGAAGCTATAAGTAGCTTGCCTTAGCTCAATGCAGCTAGAAGTAGTTGTATTTCGCTCATCTCAGCTGGAGGAAAACTAGAAGTGGTTTCCCTCAGCTCATCTTGTCACCGCACGCCACCCGAACCCGGTTGCGGAGGCGGGGGCGCCGGGACGTCGGAAGCGGAAGCCGGAAGAACACAAGGTGGCAGGTCCATCGAGACCCGCCATGCGTAGCGGACCCGAAAAGAGAAGCGATAGAAGAAGCAACCTAACAAAATTTCCATACATATAACTAAAATAAAATCAAAACATGCAATTCATGCATCAGCAACAGAGTAAACCTCGCCCTCCGTGGACGAGTGCTTACGCACCAAACATATAGATACATACAGAATTCACCGAACCTAGGGTATCTAGCAAGCGCCAAGCGCCGTAACATGCAAATGTAATGTAATATATACAATCATCACAACAATAAAACAGAAAGTATGCACATGCAGCTACAGAGCCGACCCTAGGCCTAAACGTCAAAATACCTCGCGGGATTCGGACCAAGTAGACAAAATCCCAGCCCACAAGGTACCGCTGCTCAACCCAACCAAGGCAGAAGCCTCACGGAAACCAACTCCGCTGGTTGTTTACCAAGTCTACCAAACCCAAAAATGTAACTCCAAAAGGGTGAGTCCTAAAAGGACCCCGTAAGGGATTTGGGGTAAGATAAGCATACGTAACCCTCGCAAAATGTAAAGATAGCAATATACGTAATATATGCAATGTAATACGTAACATCGTGCATGTAATAAAACAGATCAGAATATCAAGGAAGTGCGATACTAAATCGCCATAAACCCTTATAACCAATCGTAACCACAGCCTCCCTCTAAGGGAGTCAAGCCAAGCTATTACGGAAGCATGGTGCACCACCGGGGTAGCGAACCCACAACCGCCGTAGGTTAATGCACAAAGTATGCCACAAGGCATACACCTACAAACGTAGGGTTACTGCATGTGGTATGCTACAAGGCATACACCTACGATCACGTAACGTACCTTAAAGCGTAAATTTCCAAATACCCGCAAAATGTATGCTACAATACATACACCTACAGACTACATGTAATATGCTCTAGGCATATAACACCGAAATACCCGCAGTAATGTAAAATGAAACTAAACATACACCTATCTTACCAAAAATAGCAGAACCAAACCCTTACCTCAAAGTCCAGAGTATTAGACCGATTCTGGACGACTTCCACACCACGACCCGAAACCCGAAAACCTCTCTTTTTCTAACTTCCGAACCTCAGAATCTGGCAAACCAAGTTGAATTAGAATCCTTATCGACCACACTACCAAACTACACCCCCGACCCCAAAACCGAAAATCCAGCACTTCCGTAAAATTCCAGATTTCCACGTAAATGTCAGAATTCAGAACCAACGTAGACAATGCAAGCTTATACATTGTCAAACATAACCCAATAAGCAGAATTGATCAAATCCAACCTTAAAACCCCTAATTACCCAACATTTCCCGATAATCCCGCTTAAAAGCAACTTTTCCATTTCTTAACCGAATTCAACGCTTTCAAACTTCAAACCACTCCTAAAATCAACCCCAACACCAAATTAACATCCAATTCAACCAAAGTGAAACTCCAACATGGAAAAAGAATCATTCCAAAATTCGGTTCTTAGCCAACTTTTATCCAACTTCCAATTCAATCCGCTCAAGCTTCCAAACAACCATTCCAACCACCAATTTCAATTCTAAACCAAGCATGCTATCCAATTGCATCCAAACAACAAAATCCAACATGAACATACACCTAAATAAATCGGCCAAATGGGGGTTTTTACCTCAACTTGTTTTCCATCAAATTGAATCCATACATAAGCTTAGAATCATGCTAGGACTAACATACTTGAAGCATGAATCAAGATAACAAACACACACCATTTTGGAATTTATCCATAAATTCGGCCAACATAGGTTCTTCCTCCAAGATGTGTTTTCCAAAATCCAACACTTGATTATCACTCCCCTACAACCCAAGAACAACATACTAAAAGATGGGAGGAAGAGAATCATCCTAACATGTAGCTAAGAACAAACCCATAATTTTCAAAACCATCTCTTTATCCATCCAAACTTGATTCCAAGAAGAAAAGAGAGCTTAGGAAGGAAACTTACCCAAGATTGAAGCTAAGCTCATGATGATTTCAGCAAAGGAGAAGAACTTCAAAGCTTGAGAGGAGCTCCCATGGTGGCCGATGCAAGGAGGAAGAAGAAGAAGAAATGAAATAATATCTCATTTATAACATAAAAGGCCTTATATAATTTCTTCTTCTTTTTCCCATGCTAATTCTTCTTAAATGAGAGAAGGACATGTGTCCCTATCTCATCCCAATTCTGCCGAAAAACTGCTGTGCCCATGCTGAATTATTTTCATTTTGTTACCAAATACAATTTAACTCCCAATTTTTCCGAAAGTTCCAATTCTTTTGCCCAAAAATAATTACCGAATTCCAAAATTAACGAAACTTGGACACAACCCTCAGAATATTATAACATTCACAGAACATTTTTCAAAATTTCATTTACCAATCCAGAGTGTCCTACCGAGCTCATTGAACCCGAACCAAAACCCGACGCATGAGCGTGTCAACCATAACCGAAATTCCGTCACTCCAAAATTCTATAAAAATACTCATAAATTCCATCTTAAATTATAACACAACTTACCCAAAAGCCGTCAGAAAATTTCCATCCCGAGCCCCGGGATTCCCGCCCCGAGCCCCGGAGTCGCCCGAACCGAACGTCCCGCCCCAAATATTAAACTCCACAACCACCTCCGGACGTTTCCACGACTCCAAAACTGCGAACGGCTTCCCAAACTGAGATCTCGAGAGTGCTACCGAGCCCGCAGACGTCCCGAGACGACCCGACAACCCCCCGGCGCCCGAAAAATATTTTCGGCGGAAACGTCCGGGGGACCCACACGACCTCAAATACGGAAGGGTTCGCCAAAATGATACTCGGATAGGGCTCGGGAGCCGCCTGAACGCCGAAAAACGTGACCCGCAGGCCAAAACCGGAGCCCCGGGTCACCTTGGCAACCCGCTCGGGTGACCGTAACATTCTCCCCCTTAGAACTCTTGGTCCTCCAAGAGTAGCTCGAACCAACCAGACAGTGTCGCTACCAACCCGAAAATATAAACATTCCTCGACCTGTAACAATCGGACCACCGTACTGGTGCGGCGGGAGTGGTAGTTTAGACTACCATACAGAGCCTCACGGCGTCCCACCCTCCGGGTGCATCTCATTGCACCCCGAGACAGTTGCCAGTATTTCTACCAGACAACCCTGCATAAGATCCGAACCTAAATCTAACCGATCCACAACAGGCTATCCTGGAAGGTACCACATAAAACAGAAACAGTTGGGGGGGGAAACCCAACCTAACAACTTACTCTGGAAACCCATAAGAACCGATATAACTCGGGGTAACTCGCCCCGCCTATCAAATCTTACTGTCTCTCTGAACGGTGCTACCTCCAGTCAAATTCTATCTTATTCTATCACCAAACGCCGATTCGAGAGCTCTTAGGCGGCGGTTCGTATAAGCAGGTGCGATGCGTCGCGGTTTTAATCCGCGCTGAATAACTGATCTTTGCCGTAGACTCCTCAAAAGCTCGGGTCCTGGGCTTCAACCCCATCGACGCATCTGTCCCAACAAGATGGTGTCATACACCTCCTCCCGCATAACGCCTCAAATGGTATTATGCCAATCGTAGTCCAAAGCTGTTGTTGTACGAGAACTCTATAAACGCAATCGCTAGTCCCAAACTCCTCCAAAATTCAAAGTACAGATTCGCAACATGCCCTCCAATATCAGAATCACCCGCTCCGACTGCCCGTCCGTCTGTGGGTGATAAGCTATATTCCGATGGAGTCGCGTGCCCAGTACTTCGTAAAAAGCTCTCCAGAACCGTGCTATAAAACGCGGATCACGGTCAGATACAATGGAGCCCGGTATTCCATATAAACGTACAATCTCCCCGATGTAAAGCCGGGCAAGCATCTCCAGAGGGTCTGTGACCCGAATAAGCAGAAAGTGTGCGCACTTTATCAGCCGATCCACAAAAACTCAGATAGCATCATGGCGAGACCGTGTCGGGCGGTGCGATCGGAAAGTCCATAGTAACATTGTCCCACTCCCGAACTAGAATGGGCAAAGTCTGCAGTGTCCCTGCCGGTTTCTGATACTCAAACTGCTCGAGTGTGCCTCCTCTAAAATCTCAATCCAGAACTCCTGATCCTCAGGTACATAAAGGCAATCTCGGAAGTATAGCAATCCCTGCCTATACTGAAACGTCGGTAACAAATAAATCCTTATCTTCCCCAGATAATTTCTTCAACAACAGATCCCCACCTTGCGCTTCGCGCATCCTGTCAAGCCACTCAGAATGTATGGTAAGTGTATACCCCGAAGTACGCCCCCAGAGCTGCCACCTGTACCAAAGGCAAGTCGAATCTCTCTCCTCAGATCAGTCCCCAACATTTCCTCCCTTAACTAACCCGGTATACTTCCTGCTCAGTGCATCGGCAACCGTGTTGCCCTTACCAGAGATGTACTCGATACAACAATCATAGTCCTTAATGTATTCGAGCCATCTATGCTGCCTCAAATTAAGCTCCTTTTGCGTAAACAGATATTTTAGACTCTTATGGTCGGTAAGAATCTGAAATTTATTACCAAACAGATATTGCTTCCCATGTTTCAGCGCATAAATTATTATAGCCAACTCCAGATCATGTGTCATCCAGCTCATGCGGTCGCAGCTGCCTCGACCCATAAGCTACCCCATTACGCTCCTGCATCAACACACATCCCAAACCAGACGTGGAAGCATCCGTATAAACCACATACGGTAAGATCGGATCTGAAAGAGTCAGAATCGGAGCGTTAGTCAACTACCGCCTCAACTTCTGAAAATTCTGCTCACACTTATCAGACCGGATATACAGTTGACCCTTCTTAGTCAATCTGCATAAACGGAGATGCCGAATAGAAAATCCCAAAGACAAACCTCCGATAAAATCCTACTAAACCCAGGAAGCTCCTGAACTCCCGTACTGTGGCAGGTTGTTTCCAATCACGAACTGCCCTCACCTTCTCTGGATCCACAGCATGCACCATGCTCGAAATAACGTGTCCCGGAAAAGTGACTTCCCGAATCCGTAACTCCCACCTTGAGAATTTAGCATAAAGCTGATGTTCCCAAGGTATCTGCAGAACTACCTCGATGATCCCGATGCGAATCCTCATCCCGAGAATATATCAATATCATCAATAAAACCACCGTAAATGAGTCCAAGTACGGTCGGAACACCCGATGCATCGATCCAAGAATGCCACCGGAATATTGGTCAGCCCAAATGGCATGACCGTAATCTCTAAGTGTCCAAATCGGGTGCGGAAAGCGGTCTTAGGTATGTCCTCTTCCTTCAATCTAAGCTGAAAATACCTGGATCGAGATCAATCTTTGAGAAAACCCTCAAACCCCGAAGTTGATCAAAAGATCGTTAATCCTCGTAACGGATACTTATTCTTCCCAATAAGAGCATTCAACCGTCTGTAATCAATACAAAGTCGAGTGTCCCATCATTCTTCTTAACAAACAAAACCAGAGCACCCCACGCTGAAGTGCTCGGTCGGACGAAACTCTTTTCAGTAATTCCTCCAGCTTGCTTCTTCTACTCCCGCATCTCGTAAATAGGCATCCGATAAGGAGGAATAGATATCGAGCAAGACTGACCGCAGTGGATGTCAAACACAATTCCCGCTCTTATGGTAATCCGGCAACTCCTCCGAAATACTGCGGAAAATCTCAAACCAACGGTAAACCATCCAACTTCAACCTAATACCAGCTTCATTCAGATCATAGCATTCCCTACACCAACTATCGACACCGATCCGAATCGTAGCTCCTTCATCGCTGTGCGATAGTCAAACCAATCGGAGTCGTGAGAGGTAGTACCTCTACAGAAACCATAACAGTACGGGTTGCACAATCAACGTGCACAGAGTTCTTGGATAAACAGTCCATTCCAAGAATAACATCATAGTCCGGCGTGTCGAAAACCAACAGATCCGATACTATCATGTCCGCCTACTTATATCGTACAACCCCGAACCATCCCATTGGAAAACAGAAACTGACTTCCTGCAGTTTTTACTAAATGCGTTTGAGGCAAGGTACTAACAGACAGATACGTAAATGTAACACATTTCGGTGTTACAATGGGAACAAATGCTCTGTATCAAATAACGCATGAACCGGTATCTCATTCGGAAATATAGTACCTTACGTAACTTCCTGCTGACCCCCGCCCTACGGTAAGAGGGCAATCCCGCACTCCAAAGAGTGTCGACTCTGCAACGTAAACATCGGCCCTCCCGCCGATAACAAATTCAACCGGAATGATACCTACCGCAAATCGGATAAGATCGTGCCGGTGGTGCTCCATCTCTACCACTACTAAACTGCCTGCACCTATTCGGCCGTCCGTAAATCTACCGGGTCCTCGCTATGTGGAGCCCTCGTACTCCCCGACCTCATTGCAAGGTGAAACGACTCTCAACCTCCTCTTGTTCGAGGAGTTGAGCCCTAATAACCGCTTCCCGAAACAAAGTAATGTCTAAAGGTCTCAAAACCCACCTGAACTCGGGGCGCAGTCGACGAAATAAACCTCTTGGCCTTCTATTCTTCCATTCCATAGTAGTACGGTACGTAGTAAACCAGCCGATCAAACTCTCACTCAAACTTTCCGACAATCTTGTCTCCCTGATGAAGCTCATCGAACTGTGCCTGACGCAGATCCCTGGCTACATCCCCGCTGCACTGCTGGGGGAAAATGTAGCCTCCCCCAGGAGTTTGTCAACTCCTGCAAACCAAATCTCTACTACCCCAGACCCTCCTCGGTCATTGAACCTCGGGGGGGGTTCAAACTCTAAAGCCTCTCCGTAAGTCCGACCTCGTCGGGCGGTGCCTCGATCTCCCGTCGTTGATAGGACCGACGAGAAGTCTAGGTGTCGTAGTGACCATTCTCCTCGGAGTCACTCACTTACCAATCCCAAAGCTGTGGCGAGCAGTGGCTTAAGTCTTGCTATCACCACCTAATCAAAATGCCCTCACCGTGGCATAAACAGATTTTCCCCTGCCCACTGCCGCCCCTGAACCAGCTAGGCTGGCGGTAATACCAAATCAGAGAGGGGTCCCTACGACAGCTAAGCCTCAGGGGCGGTGAGTGTGGTTGTTCAGACCCTGGGTTACGCTGAACCCGTATCCTATTCCACGGAGGTGTGGGATCCCGATCCCGCCTCCGGTACCAAATCACGCTATCAACGCGTGTTAACCATATCTCAAAAATTTCAGACCAAACAGAGTCCAGGACAAAAATCGGTCACTCCTAATCTCTACTGAAGCTAGCAGTTTTCTAAGGCTCAGAGTGCAATGCAAGATTTGACATGGTTACTTCTCGTAATGATAAAATCATGCATTTCACGAGAATCACGAGCGCTTCATGCTTATTTCACCAAATCTTTTCCTAACACACAATTTTACGTACTCAAACTTTTCCACAATCCCCTTACTCGTAATAATCTTACCAATTCCGAAATCCCGAGTGCGAAATCTGCAACTATCGTGATAACTTGAAGGATCAACTTTGTTCCACAATTTTATTTTGAAGTGGTTCAAGTAAGGAGGTGGCCAATCTCCGTACTCAAACCATTCTAAAATAAAATGTACAACAATAGTCGTCACTACAAGTCACCACCGACGACCAATATGGTCACTTACTCGCTCGATACCAACTTGTCACCGCACGCCACCCGAACCCGGTTGCGGAGGCGGGGGCGCCGTGACGTCGGAAGCGGAAGCCGGAAGAACACAAGGTGGCAGGTCCATCGAGACCTGCCGCGCGTAGCGGACCCGAAAAGAAAAGCGATAGAAGAAGCAACCTAACAAAATTTCCATACATATAACTAAAATAAAATCAAAACATGCAATTCATGCATCAACAACAGAGTAAGCCTCGCCCTCCGTGGACGAGTGCTTACGCACCAAACATATAGATACATACAGAATTCACCGAACCTAGGGTATCTAGCAAGCGCCAAGCGCTCAGAACATGCAACAGAACAGAATATATACAATCATCACAACAATAAAACAGAAAGTATGCACATGCAGCTACAGAGCCGACCCTAGGCCTAAACGTCAAAATACCTCGCGCGGGATTCAGACCAAGTAGACAAAATCCCAGCCCACAAGGTACTGCTGCTCAACCCAACCAAGGCAGAAGCCTCACGGAAACCAACTCCGCTGGTTGTTTACCAAGTCTACCTGAAACCCAAAAACAGAACCCAAAAGGGTGAGTCCTAAAAGGACCCCGTAAGGGATTTGGGGTAAGATAAGCATATGTAACCCTGCAAAACAGAAAGATAGCAATATACAGAATATATGCAACAGAATACAGAACATCGTGCATGTAATAAAAACAGATCAGAATACCGAAGGATGTGCGATACTAAATCGCCATAAACCCTTATAACCAATCAGAACGACAGCCTCCCTCTAAGGGAGTCAGAAGCCGTGGCTATTACAGAAGCATGGTGCACCACTGGGTAGCGAACCCACAACCGTCGTAGGGTTAATGCAGAAAGTATGCCACAAGGCATACACCTACAAACGTAGGTTACAAATACACCTACGTCACAGAACGTACCTTAAAGCAGAAATTTCCGAAATACCTGCAAAACAGAAGTGCTACAATACATACACCTACAGACTACAGAATATGCTCTAGGCATATAACACTGAAATACCTGCAGAACAGAAAATGAAACTAAACATACACCTATCTTACCAAAAATAGCAGAACCAAACCCTTACCTCAAAGTCCAGAGTATTAGACCGATTCTGGACGACTTCCACACCACGACCCGAAACCCGAAAACCTCTCTTTTTCTAACTTCCGAACCTCAGAATCTGTCAATTCAAGCTGAATTAGCAACCTTACCAACCATACTACCAAACTACACCCCCGACCCCAAAACCGAAAATCCGGCAGAATTTCCGTAAAATTCCAGATTTCCACAGAAATGTCAGAATTCAGAATCAACGTAGACAATGCAAGCTTATACATTGTCAAACATAATCCAATAAGCAGAACTGATCAAATCCAACCTTAAACCCTTCATTACCCGCCATTTTCCGATAATCCCGCTTAAAAGCAACTTTTCCATTTCTTAACCGAATTCAACGTTTCAAACTTCAAACCACTCCTAAAATCAACCCCAACACCAAATTAACATCCAATTCAACCAAAATGAAACTCCAACATGGAAAAAGAATTATCCAATAATTCGGCTTCTTTGCCAAATTTTATCCAACTTCCAAATCAATCCATTCAAGCTTCCAAACAACCATTCCAACCACCAATTTCAATTCTAAACCAAGCATGCTATCCAATTGCATCCAAACAACAAAATCCAACATGAACATACACCTAAATAAATCGGCCAAATGGGGGTTTTTACCTCAACTTGTTTTCCATCAAATTGAATCCATACATAAGCTTAGAATCATGCTAGGACTAATATACTTGAAGCATGAATCAAGATAACAAACACACACCATTTTGGAATTTATCCATAAAATTCGGCCAACATAGGTTCTTCCTCCAAGATGTGTTTTCCAAAATCCAACACTTGATTATCACTCCCTACAACCCAAGAACAACATACTAAAAGATGGGAGGAAGAGAATCATCCTAACATGTAGCTAAGAACAAACCCATAATTTTCAAAACCATCTCTTTATCCATCCAAACTTGATTCCAAGAAGAAAAGAGAGCTTAGGAAGGAAACTTACCCAAGATTGAAGCTAAGCTCATGATGATTTCAGCAAAGGAGAAGAACTTCAAAGCTTGAGAGGAGCTCCCATGGTGGCCGATGCAAGGAGGAAGAAGAAGAAGAAATGAAATAATATCTCATTTATAACATAAAAGGCCTTATATAATTTCTTCTTCTTTTTCCCATGCTAATTCTTCTTAAATGAGAGAAGGACATGTGTCCCTATCTCATCCCAATTCTGCCGAAAAAACTGCTGTGCCCATGCTGAATTATTTTCATTTTGTTACCAAATACAATTTAACTCCCAATTTTTCCGAAAGTTCCAATTCTTTTTGCCCAAAAATAATTACCGAATTCCAAAATTAACGAAACTTGGACACAACCCTCAGAATATTATAACATTCACAGAACATTTTTCAAAAGTTCATTTACCAATCCAGAGTGTCCTACCGAGCTCACTGAACCCGAACCAAAACCCGACGTGCGAGCGTGTCAACCATAACCGAAATTCCGTCACTCCAAAATTCTATAAAAATACTCATAAATTCCATCTTAAATTATAACACAACTTACCCAAAAGCCGTCAGAAAATTTCCATCCCGAGCCCCGGGAGTCGCCCGGAACCGAACGTCCCGCCCCAAATATTAAACTCCACAACCACCTCCGGGACGTTTCCACGACTCCAAAACTGCGAACGGCTTCCCAAACTGAGATCTCGAGAGTGCTACCGAGCCCGCTGTACGTCCCGAGACGACCCCGACAACCCCCCGGCGCCCGAAAAATATTTTCGGCGGAAACGTCCGGGGGACCCACACGACCTCAAATACGGAAGGGTTCGCCAAAATGATACTCGGATAGGGCTCGGGAGCCGCCTGAACGCCGAAAAACGTGACCCGCAGGCCAAAACCGGAGCCCCGGGTCACCCGGTCGCAACCCGCTCGGGGTGACCGTAACACATCTCCAGCTAGAAGTAGTTGGACACAGCTCAAGTCAGCTCAATGAGCTCAACTTGAGCTCACACTAGCTGAATGTAGCTAGAATCAGCTCAACTCTCGCTCAAGTTAGCTAGAAGTAGCTAACACTAGCTCAAGTTGACTAGAAGTAGTCAACTTCAGCTCATGGTAGCTAAAAGTAGAAACTCTCAGCTCAAGACTGCTAATCCCGGCTCATGTTGACTAGAAAAAGTCAACTTGAGCTCAAATGAGCTAGTCTTGATGGAGAAGTGTTTTTTAGCTCAAAGTGAACTGAAATGAGTTATATGTAACTTAACTATGTGAATTGTGTCTATATGGAACATTTGTGATATTTCATAAGTGTTAACTACCTATTAGCATCCTTTTATACAAAATAAGGGTATTTTTGTAAAAGGGCTTGGTTTTGGCGGTTGAGATGTAAGGTGTATACACCATAGTGCATGTGTGCACACTCCTTGGTGGTTACTAAGCACAACCGGCCATGAGGAGCCTTTAAATGCCGAAAAGGCACCTCTAAGGAGGCACCCTTTCGCTAAAATAGGTGGTTATATTGTATTTAGACAAGTGAAGTGTACAAAGAGGAAGTAACCTCCCTTTAGGCCAAAATTACATGTATTTTTGGCCATAAGGGAGTTGTAACTTTTCTTTGTAACTCCCTACATCATCTATAAATAGATGATTTGGCCACAACACAAACACACACTTGCATACGAAAATCTTCTCCATTTTCTTCTCTCTTTCTAGCCAAAACTTCAAGCCTTCCTTGGAGCATTTCGGGTGAACTTATTTTGTGGCCATTTAATGCAAAACCGCCCCTTCATCTCACATGCTAGCTCAGCCCGATGCCTGTTCCTGACACTCTCCCACCAGATGACGGCCTGGACCTCCAGATAGGAGGAAACTCTAACCAATCAAACATGGAATTGATCCGGTTATACCATATCTCTACAGACCACCTCTACCATTAAACCTCGGGGGAGCTAGGCGCTGAAATCTCTCAAGTATCTTACTTGGCCGTTCATCTCCCTCTCTACGCCTCCTGGATCGGTGCAACTGATCATCCTCATCTTGGTCCTCATCCCGATGTCGCCTGCGGTGTCGGCCCTGCACACTGTCTCGGGAGTGATCATGATCAGCGTGATCGTGTCGGGCGACATGACCAACCTCATAACGCACCCTCCTAGCCCGAGGGTGTCGCCTCTCCTCGTCCGTGCTCACATCCTCATGTCGAGTCTCTTCCCTCACATCTCTACGCATAGGAAAGCTGTCGTCTATCAAATTGTGTTGCTCATTATGCCTCACACTACTCACATCCACATGCTGATGTTGCTCAGCTGAACGTCCCTAAGCTAATGGCCCTGTCTGTGATGTACCTGGTAGCAGCACTGCCAAACTATCCCTGATTTGCTCAAGGACCTGCATCAAAACCGGAGGAACCTGTGCTGGAGGAATCTGTGGTGTTGGACCCGTTACTTGCTGCACAATCCACCGAGGCTCAGGATCTCTGTCCCGCTTCTCCTAATCATGTTCTCTTCTTCTACGGGTATCCACCATATTTACTGAATATTTCCACAAGAAAACCAAGAGCACATATATAACGGTTAAACACCCAGAACTAGCAAGCAGCAGTATTCCAGATGGCTCTGTATATGTAAATGCAAATGCATCATGTAATAGCGTCCAATCTCAGAAAAGATAATCCAGATCACAGATCACACACACCCATTTCGATGATACTCCAGAACACGGATCACCATAATTTCAAAACAGATACCAGATCAGATAATCACATGCAGAAACATATTTGGCAACCACTCTGATTCCACCTTTTGTCACCCCACGGCAGAAGCGCATGGGTGATTACGATGTTTATTAACACCGTAACCATACTCAATTGGGGTAACAGATTTCACACACATCATATCTGCTAGGTGGGCCCCGTGGGCTCCACCGACCAATTGCGACCATGTGGGCCCCACAGGCCATCTTAAAATTTTCATCCACAGAAACCCCATACATAACGCACAATTCCATTTTTCACACAAGCTACACACAGAGTCGGACACTAATCCCACAAAATACACAAATAATGGACACATACACATTTTCACACATCACGTACAAACACATGCACACATTCACATGCTCATAACTAAAATCCAGCACACATCCGATACCACAAACACATGCACACATCCCCAACCACCGAATACATATGGATTCCAGTAGAAATCCAGAATATAATACTACTACATGTATACATTGTTGGAATTCTTAGCGCACTAAGTCCTTTTTGAGCTCATCTCAAATGGAGAAGTGATTTCAGCTCAAAATGAGCTGAAATGAGTTCTGTGGAATTCAACTATGTGAATTGTTGCTATATGGAACATTTGTGATGTTTGATGAGTAGTAACTACTTACTAGCATCATTTTATACAAAATAAAGGTATTTTGGTAAAAGGACATGGTTTTGGCAATCGAGGTGCATGGTGTATGCACCCTAGTGCATGTGTGCACATCTCTTGGAAGTTACCAAGAGATTTTTGGCCATGAGAGTCTGAAATTGGCGAAGAGGCACCTTAAGGGAAGGCACCCCTTCACCTAAAAGAGGAGTTACTTAGCATTTGGACAGGGGAGTGTACAAGGAGGGAGTAACCACTCCTTAGGCCGAAAGTATGTGTACTTTCGGCCATAAGGAGTTGTGACTCTTCCTAGTGACTCCCCACATCATCTATAAATAGATGATTTGGCCACAACACAACACACACTCAAGAATCTGAAACTTCTCCTTTCCTTATCTCTTGCCGAAATATTCAAGCATTCCTAGAGCATTTCGGGTGGAACTATTTTGTGTCTCTTTAACACAAAACAACCTCATTCCATCACATGCAATCTGCCCTCATCAAGCAATTTGAAGGCTTGAAGATTCAATCGGAAGACTTGGAGCATACGTTTGGAGCAAGGATAAAATATACTTACGTTGTTCTTCAAGGGTGCAAGGTACGCCTTCTATCTCTACTTTGTCCTCCTCCTTCTCCTCTTTCTTCTTTGTGAAAGTGGAGAGGCATGATTATGGAAAACACATCACGCTATGAATCTCTAAATCTACAAATGGTATCAGAACCTGTGTTGCTTGAATGTATGCATGTTCGCATGTACTTATATGCATGTTCGCATGAACTCGTATGGATGTTGCATGCAAATATGCATTTCGGGTTGAATGAACATTACATGTATTTTCGGCCTTTAGCATGCAATTGATATAATCATTCATGAAGAGTATGAACCGTATGCATGCTTGTATGTTTGAAGATGATTAAAATCATGAAAATTACATGTATGTATGAATTCAGTCAAGATAGAAGTATCTTGTATGAGAACCTTGTATGACGCCTCGCGGTCCCTTGATAGGCGTTCGCCAGTGTCCAGGCTTCTCCTGACAGGCGTTCGCTAGTGTCAAGTTTTTCGCCTGAAAGACGTTTGCCAGTGTCAAGGCTTCACGGCATGTGTTCGCCGATGTCCGGCGTTCGCGGCATGAGGGGTTCGCCAGTGTCAAGGCTTCGCCTGACAGGCGTTCGCCAGTCCGTATTCACGGGGATTGGGTTTGCCAGTCCCCATTCCGCCAGACCCCCGAATAGGTTATTCGAAGGGGTTATAATCGAATATGTGAATCATTGTATGCTTATGTATGTGTTCATGAGTAGGATTGAATGAAAGCATGTATGTTGCTTCTTTGTGATTCACATGTATATCTATATGAAAGTTAGAACATGATATAGTTGTGATTATGGCATGAAATGCACAAGATAAGTTCTTGGTGTAATCCTTCACTTGAGTTATTGGCTTTACCCGGAGATAGTCTTAATTAGATGGTAATTCTGTCTAGGAAGGAACTTAAGCAACCTTAAATGCACAAAATGGTGGATTATGTTGATTGGTAAAACTAAGGAAAAGTGAGCAACCTTAAATTTTTTGGATAACTTATGGACATTTTAAGTATAAAATGTCATTTCTGTGAAGTTGGGGCACTTTTGTCACTTTTCACAAAGTTTAGGGACTTAAGTGGTAATTTTGGTTAATTGTCAAATTTGGGCAACTTTGGTTAAAGTAACTAAAGTGTTTAAGTGTTTCTGTGATTTGACAGAGTAGATCCACGTATCAATGTTTTTGAGGTTTCTGTTGTGGAGCGTTGGTGGCCACAGTAGAGTTTTCCGTTTGGCTAAGGTAAGGGGTTTAACTTTCTTAATACGCAATACATGTGTATTAGGTTAGTTAAGGGCTAGTACTCGGGTCGTGGTGGGGCCCGGTGACTTCGGGTCTAGTCACATGGTACGTAGCGGTTTGCGGGGTTTTGCTTAAATATGGGTTATTAACGTATATCATATCGGACTTGCTTATCGGGGGTCGACAACGGACCCATATTTATGTTCTGTACGTGAGAAGTCCGTGAGTTACGGCTGACGGGAACGTCGGGTCCTAAGCCGGTATGCCAACCGTGGTCGTTAACTCACGATGTTATGTGCCGGCATTGTGCCGCTTATGTCCGACAATTAGGGGCGATATCCCCTCCCTGGTACCACGCGTTATTATGACCCGATCATCGGTGTGAGCTTAATAAGCTGCTGTAGGGTGCTGTCGAGGGTTCGGGGAACCTTTGTATTGGCGTACCACCAGTCCGACGGGACTTAAGAGCATCATCACATGTGCATATCATAATCCTGAGATACTTAGGACTGTATTATTTAGTTCATCGCATACTAACCCTTTATGCAGGGAAATATTTTCAAAGTTGTTCCGCTACCGTACCTACCTCCTTACGGAGTTCTTTCGAGAACTCACCCCCCCACTTATTGTGTTTTCAGGAGATACGGGCAAACGACCTGCGGTGTAGATCTCCCGCAGTGATCGTTGTGCACATTTTGGTTTTAAGGTACTTATTCGTTAAGTTCGGGGGTGTTCTCGTTAGATACTTTTGTGTGATCTTTCTGAGTTATGTCTGACATGTATTCTCCTGTTTATGTTCAGCAGTGCAGCGGTTTTAGCTAAGCAAGGTAGTAATACCGTTTTTGGACTCGGCTCTGTAAGTGTTTTGCATATAGGTTACTTTCAGCAGTTAGGTCTGTATATTATTCGTAGGGAGTTTCCGACCCTACGAAGAGGGCGGAACTCCTTCTGCCTGTATTCCTTATCATCTGCTTATTTTCCCGTGCACGATATTCCGTAAAACCACTAACTTGTCTCGGGTGCAGGTTTAGGACTAGAAAGACGTTGTAAAATCCGCAACACGACTTAACCTTAAAACCGAAAGGAAAACGTTTTAAGGGATGGGTTTCGGGTCCACACAAAACCATTTTTTAGAGAACTCCGCTTTCACCCACCGCCGACTCAGCGAGCTTCCGCAACCACTCGACAACCGCGCTTCCAGCATCCGGGGCGGTGGGGTGACAAACAAAGGTAAGCTCGGTCCTTGCTGAAGCTAGCTCTTTTCATTGCTACTGGATTTCGAAAAACGATGGCGGAGGACGACGCGACGGAGATGGTCAAGTCTGATGGCAGCAAGTGAATTCCCAAATAATTTAGGTACTATAAGAACTGGAAATCCCAGCCCCACCACCTGTATTGGGCCTCTGGGTCCATTGTCTCTCGGTTTAAGGCCAAATGGCCTAAGTCCCATTGGTATAGTCCCTCCCCTCGGTTTAGACCCTCTAGGTCCGCCCCTCGGTAAAGTCCCTCGGTTAAGATCCTAAGGATCCATCCCTCCCGTTATCCCACTGCCGATGATGAAATTTCCTGAGGCTTCCATAATACTGAAACCCTCTGGTTTCATTGTCCCTTTGGTATGGTACTTCGGGCACTGTCCCTATCGGCTAATGTCCCTCCCGGGTTTGTCCCTCTCGGTAACAAGTTACTTGGAGATCGAGAATGGCCCTACCAGAAGACTTGAAGAGCAAGACAACCTTGGAGCAGAAATTAGAAACCCGAGACCTTAACTTCTGTTTTTCTAAGCTGGTTGTACACACTTCAACATTGTAAATATTATTTTGGGTTTTGTAACTTAAACTCTTTTTAATTAGTAAAATATTATTTTCTTAAAATATTTTATAAAATTGCGAGAGATCCTGGGGTTACGAACCAGAACCGTCAGCTGCTGTTTGTATGGTCGGTTTAGGGTCGTAACAAAAGCTCCTCCCACGGTGACCACCATGGCCCTCCCTTGAGGGAGGTCATCCACACGACAGGGGTGGACGTTGCTGTATGAACTGGGCGCTTCTCTCTCTCAACGAACCACAACCAACCGGCCGGTGTGGTGGAAGTGCCACACAACACCATTCAGAATTTCCCACTAGCCAGTCTTGATCCCGCAATCCTCGCGGCGATCACGGAGATGATCGCCCAAAATCTGCACGGCACTCTGGCCGCAGGGGCCGTTCGAGCAAACCAGCAACCACAGAGGCACCAGGAACTTCTTCTTGCTCCACCACAGCAGGAAACCTATCCTGATCCAGCTCACTCCACCGCACTCGTAGCCCTCGCCCGGCGACTAGAGAAAATGGAGAAGAGGGAAGTAAGGGCCAACGCGCCTTACTCCGCCAGCCTGGGTCTAGACCACCTCTGGACCTAACCTTTCACTCAGAGGATCCTAGAAGCTCCACTTCCGGACCAATTTTGCCAGCCCAAGCTAGATGCCTATGACGGTCTTTTAGATCCAGACATCCACCTCCAACGCTACATCTCCGCGATGGCGATCGCAAGGGTGAATGACAGCACTCTCTGCAGGGCTTTCAGCTCTACCCTCACTGGGGCCGCCGCCAATTGGTACACCACCCTTCGCGGTAAGCAGTTTGACTCCTTTGAGGAACTCTCCCGTGTTTTCTCTAACGACTTTGTTGTCTCCAAGCCTCCGCCCAAAACTGCAGGACACCTACTTAAGGTGCACCAGAGAAAGGATGAGTCCTTGAGGGACTACATCCAACGATTCTAGGGGGAATCTATCCATGTCCCAAACCTGGGTGAGGAGACTCGTCTCCAGTTCGACTCCCTGTTCTTCATCGACGTGCACAACAACCCTCCTCGCAACATGGAGCAGTTCCTCGACAGAGCGACTAGATTCATGCACACTGAGGAGGTCACCAGGCTCTAACTCAAGGGCGCCACAGCTGATGCGAGGGGAAAACCCTCGCGCATGCCAGATTTCAGGGGCCATGGATAGCGGAGGCAGCAGCCCCCATAGGGCAATAGGGACAGGGCATATCGAACCCTTTCCCTGCTCAGGGACTCCCGCACCAACATCTTCCATGCCCTGGAACAGAGGAGGGAGATCACTAAATGGCCTCGCCCCCTTCCCAAAGGAGTTGCGAGGCCAAACAACAAGTACTGCCACTACCATTGCGATAAGGGCCATTACACTCCCGTTTATGATGGTCGGTGCCACCAAGGACAACAGGCAGGTCTGCCACTCCAGTTTTGGGGACTTCATCGTGCTCGACCTCCCCTCGCCCTATAATGCCATTGTTGGGGTGCCACACAGACTGAATTCCACATTAGCTATGACGTGCGCACCTTAACACCGGTGTTCCACAGCTCCGCCGGCGATGCCTATATCTACGTCAACCAAAATGTGGCTAGGGGTAACTATGTCTCCGTGCTCGCAGGCCCCTCTCAGCTACCTCAATGAATGGAGCCAAAGAGGAAGAAACCAGCTGAGGAGCCTGTGCCAGAGAGCGAAGCAACCCCTGACCTATCTGGTGCCTTTGAAGAGGTCGAGATCTTTCAAGGCCAACAAGGACGTCTTAGCATAGAGCCCAGCTGACCTCCTAGGCGTAGATCCTTCTGTTATCTCCCACAAACTCAATGTACTCCTTGGCTTTAAGCCAGGTAGGCAGAAAACAAGGGGCATGGCCCCAGACTGCAAAGAGTTTGTACGCACTGAGGTGCAGAAGTTGCTGGATGCTAATATAATTAAGGAAGTTCACTACTCTAAGTGGGTCGCTAATATTGTATTTGTGGACAAAGAAAACGGAGACTGGCACCTGTGTGTGGATTACAAGGGTAACAGGGCCTGCCCTAGAGATCCATACCCCTTACCCCCCATAGACCAACTGGTAGACTCAACCGTGCGATACCCAGTCCTCTCCTTCCTCGATGCGTGGTACACTAACCAAGCAAATGCCCCTCGCGTCATCATCAGCAGTAACCAAGGAAACACGCCGCGATACCACCGCATCTCGCGAAGGCGTTATCAGGGGAGCTTCGTGCCTGTTGGCTTCGCCAGGACCTCGCGGGTTCGCATCTCCTGGTCTTCGCCATCCAACACTTAGCAACATCACAGACCGGGGAAAGGAAGCTGGGGACGGTCATCCCCACGACCTACCCACGTTCTCCATCACATCTCCAGTCTTCCACTCTCTGGAACGTGGGGGAGCACTCCACTACTCCGGATCATGGGACAACCACTACCTCAACGCCTCTTATAAAAGTACGGCTTGGGAAAGGTACACCCTATCTACACACCCCCACTCCTCTTTATGCTCCTGAGTATTCCGTTTACATCTTGCAGATTACCCCGGAGCTTCACATCGTCGTTCTTACCATCTCTCCAGCCGTTCGAGTTTCTGGAAGCCCAGTCCCGTCGAGGAACCAGGCTATCAGATTGGCGTCGTCTGTGGGAAACCATCAACAATCCCATGAAGAAACCACAGAAGAATAGAAGCCATGCCTACCACAAGGAGCGCAAGTCAGCAGAATGGCCGTGGGAGGAGGAATCCACCCGCCGCCGCTGCAAACCATGGAGCGTCAGTCCACTCAACTGGGGAAAGCTCATCCCATGGTTGTTAGAGACCATGGCTAGATCTTCCCCGGTCCAACCGGCATCGCCATGCATCGGCATCGCCATGCGTCCTAACTCACGGACTTCTCCTACCCGGTTAGGAGTTTTATGCCTCCCCCAAGACTCGAACATGGGACTCCGGGCTTAATGTCCCATTTCACATGAGTCTGAGTACCACTTGAGCTCAAGTGGTACTCAGACTCATGTGAAATGGGACATTAAGCCCGGAGTCCCATGTTCGAGTCTTGGGGGAGGCATAAAACTCCTAACCGGGTAGGAGAAGTCCGTGAGTTAGGACGCATGGCGATGCCGATGCATGGCGATGCCGGTTGGAACGGGGAAGATCTAGCCATGGTCGGGGAAGATCTAGCCATGGTCTCTAACAATGGTGATCACAACGCCCCTCCCTCCAGAGAAATCGTTCACGCGGCGGGGGCAGATGCTGCAATGAGGTCAGGGCGTGTTGCCCTCTCGACGAATCACAACCAGTTAGCCGGTATGGTGGGTGCGCCGCACAATGTCATCGTTCAGAACTCTGCGGTGGCCGGTCTCGATCCCACAATCCTCGCGGTGATCACTGAGGCGGTCGTCCAAAATTTGCGCGTCACCCTGGCTGTAGGAGGTTTCCAAATGGTTCAGCAGCCGCAGAATCACCAGGAGCCTCCTCTTTTTCCGCCACAACAGGAAGCCCATCCTGATCCAGCTCACTCTTCTGCACTCGCCACTCTCGCCAGGCGCCTGGAGAAAATTGAGAAGAGGGAGGTACGGGCAAACACGCGCTACTCCACAAGCCTGGGTCTGGACCACCTCTGGACCCAGCCCTTCACCTAGAGGATCTTGGAGGCTCCACTGTCGGAGCAATTTCGCCAGCCCAAGCTGGACTCTTACGACGGTCTCTCAGACCCAGACATCCACCTCCAGCGCTACATCTCTGTGATGGCGATCGCAAGGGCTGATGACAGCACCCTCTGTAGGGCTGTTACCTCTACTCTCACTGGAACTGCTGCCAATTGGAACACTACCCTTCACGGTAAGCAATTCGACTCCTTTGAGGAACTTTCCCATGTTCTCTCTAACCACTTTGTCGTCTCCAAGCCTCCGCCGAAAACTACAGGGCACCTACTTAAGGTGCGACAGAGGAAGGATGAGTCCTTGAGGGACCACCCAGCGATTCCAAAGGGAATCTACATAGGTCCCAAACCTGGGAGAGGAGACTTGTCTCCTAATAGCCATACAAGCTCTCCAGTGGGATTCCCTATTCTTCATCGACGTGCACACCAACCCTCCTCGCAACATGGAGCAGTTCCTAGACAGGGCAACTAGGTTCATGCACACTGAGGAGGTCACCAGACCTTACCTCAAGAGCTCAACAGCTGACGCGCGGGGGCAACCAACCCTCGCGCATGCCAAACTCCAGGGGCCATTGGCAGCGGAGGCAACCGCCTCCACAGGTCAACAGGGACAGGGCATGTCACGACCACCCCGCCCGGTTGCGGAGGCGGAGTCACCCGCTGGTACACTACCCAAGCAAATGCATCCTCGCATCACATCAAAATCAAACAAAGCTCCTCAAGTATCGCCTGCGCGAGGTCTCGCCCTCGCAGGTCTCAAGTCTCGCCTTCGCGAGGTCTCACCCTCACAGTCTCAAGTATCGCCTGCGCGAGGTCTCGCCCTCGCAGGTCTCAAGTCTCACCTTCGCGGTCTCACTCGCCTTCGCGAGTCTCTTATGCCTTCGCGGGTCTCGCCCTCGCGGTCTCACTCGCCTTCGCGGGTCTCGCCCTCGCGGTCTCACTCGCCTTCGCAGGTCTCGCCCTTGCGGTCTCAACTCGCCTTCGCGAGGTCTCTCACGCCTTTACTGGCCCCGCAAGACTGGGCCCTTGCACTCGCGGTTCGTGCGACCCTTGCTCTTACCTTTATTGGCTTCGCTTTATCTGGGCCTTCGCCCCTTGCTGGCCTTCGCCGCTGCATACTCAACTAAGGATAGGCCACTTGGTCATCTGACGTTAAAGCGACCAATAAGGAACTCAACACGAGCCTGAGTGATTTTCACTAGATCCACACGGTAGACATCTTCTATCTTCTGACAAACGAATTGACTAAGGCGGTTTGCTGAGATATTCATCATCACAACCGCCTTATCTCTAACAGCCTGGCTAAGGCTTCAACTGGGGGAGGCTTCTCCTGGCATCACCCTATAAATAGGGTGATGTCCACCTTAAACTGGGTAAGCTACTTCACGCCCCCCACTCCTCTCTTGCTACTTCTGAGTACTCTCTTTATCTTCTACAGATTACTCTGAACAGCAAGCTTGGAGTCCTCAAGAACACAACACCATCAACAATTCAACTGAGAGTCCGCACTTGCCTCAGGAACGCGACTATCACCCGCGACGTCGGAATCGGAAGCTACGGAGGAAAGCGCGGAAACGGTACTACCGAAACCCGCTGCGTGCAGTGGTCCCATGATCCGGCCCGCAAACTCTCATTCTCGAAGGCCCGACGCCTGAGAACACTTTGCTTACTGAACAGATTGGTCGTACTACGACCCGCAACCTACAAAACTCAAACACGACAAGTATACAAAATAATCCTAACTATTCATGGTGAGCCCCGCCCCACTGAAATAGGCGAGCACCCGACCATCACCAAACATGCAGTTCATGGAAATATCATTCAATCTCACAACATCCAGAATACAGAATCCATCCGATATACATACCCAATATGCACATACCCACATACAGACTCAGAGATCATTCCAGAATTAGCAGAATATAGAACATCATGATCTGATCTACATGCATGCAAATACATCTACAGAGCTGCCAAAGTAAACCCTAGAATACCTAGGTGCGGAATCTGGAAACTTCTCGCTCAGAAGATTCCCGCACGTAGTACTGCTGCTGCTGCTGCTAAAACCCAACCAAAAGAGAGAGAAGAGTTAGTTAACTGTAAATCCAATAGAACAGAAGTCTGGTACACCAACCAAAACCTCCACCGAGACTAACCCTTTAACTTAACAGAACAGAAGTTCCAAAATGGAACTGTCGATACCTGAAATCCAAAAAATAGAAAGCACCGCGGATCTCTAGTCCACCGGCTGCTTGTCAGGTCGACCTGAAAGGTGGTAAACAGAAATGGGTGAGTCCTCGAGAGGACCAGTAAGGGCTGAGGTAAGATATAGTTTGCAAGAGTGCTAGTGAGCTGAACCTGCAAAACAAAGAACAAGCAGATATATATATATATATATATATATATATATATATATATATATATATATATATATATATATATATATATATATATATATATATATATATATATATATATATATATATATATATATATATATAAAGTCGTGTCCCAAGAACGTTCCCGAAAGACGGGTCGGAGTAATCCCGAAGGATGCGGTGCGGACCGCCAGAATGACCCTTAAAATAAAAATCATCAGAACGACAACCCTCTACAAGAGGTCAGAAACAGAAGCACGGTACCGGCTGGGGTTGCGATCCCCAAACTGTCGTAGGGTCATCTGCAGAAGTATACCCTAGGTATACACAGAATGTCGACACCCAGTGCGGACACAACCAAACCAAGGAGCACCCGTGGTCTCCAAGACCATCCCGGGTCTCGTCACAGAACAGAATATACCAAAAGGTATATGCAGAATATCGACACCCAGTGCGGATATACAGAACGGATAAGGAACCCGTGGCCTCCAAGACCATCCGGGCCTTGAAGCATAACAAACTACAACCTATATCTTACCATATGACAGGTCCCGGGATCACCGAACCACCGTCCTCAAACCGGAACCCGCCTCAACTAAACCCGATGTACATGTAATCCCTCCCGGAATGCATAACGAGAGAAGTTGAGCCCTTACGTCAGAAAAACCGCTTCGCTGCAAAAGTCTCGGGAAATCCCGGTTCCCGGCCCGAAATGTGGTAATGTGCCATTTAAGGTCCCGCACTACTCCACCAATGTTGAAACAAGCTGAACAACCACACACAAGTCAGAAATCACCAAAACAGACCCACCCCCGAAAACCAATCCCGCACTTTCCCGCAAAAATCCACAGAAAGCTCGGTTTCTCATACCGAGCTAGAACGTTGTTATTCATACATCCATAAACACAACCAAACCATTAAACCTCACTTTCCCAACATTTACCCCGCAAACAAGGAAGTAGGTCGGTATTGTTCCTAATACCCGAAAACGACGTTCCAAACATCGTTACTTACCTACTTCTATTCCCGATACCAAAACACTATCCAAACCATTCCAATTACAACACCAACACATCCAAAACCTTACCTTTAATTTTCGGCCTTAACCTCAATTTTCCACCAAACTTCAATTCAATCCATCAAGGTTCCAAATACATGCATAATTCACCAATTTCACACTTTAGCATGCTTACTAACACAACTCACCTTAATCACCCAAAATCATCCATAAACCCTAATTGTCCAATTCGGCCATTTGGGGGTTTCTTACCCAACATGTTTATTCTCAAATTGAATCCACACAACACCTTAGAATCATGCTAGGAACAACATATCCAAAGCATGATTCAAAAACACAACTAAACACCAAGTTTAGAAATTAATCATAAATTCGGCCAAACCTAGGGTTTCTTAACCATTTTGTTCTTCCATCATTTAAACCTTGATTCCTACCCTTCTCCATACCAAGAACAACATACTTAAAGATGGAAGCAAGAAGATCATCACAACTCATAGCAAAGACCAACATCAAATCGGTTCCAACACCTCTTTTCCAACTAAATTTCATGCTTCCAACTTGCTAAAACATGGAGAAGAGAAGCTTACCAATAGATTGATCCCAAAACCTGGTTGATTTCTTGCCAAATGAAGAACACCAAGGAGCTTGAAGAAGATGATGATGGCGGATTGCAAGAGAGAAGAAGAAGAAATGAGCAAAATGCCTTAATTTTCCATAAAAGGCACCCTTTTATACTTTGTCAAGTTGTGAGTCATGGGACACTTGTCCCATGGCACCTTAGTCATCACCATGAGTCACCACTAGCCACAAAAAATCTGAAATGGCTAAGTGTTGGCGCACAAATCCTGCGCCAACTCCAACCGAGTAATTCCCGACGTACGTGCGTGCTAACCAGAACAAAAATCCCGTCATGCCAAAAATCCTCGGTTATCACCATAAAATCCGTCAAGAGCCATAACATACCTCACACCAAAGCCGTCGCAAAATTTTCATCCCGAGCCCCGGGAGTTGCCCGGGACCGAACGTCCCGTCCCAAAAAACATACTCCGTAAAAAGATGCGGAACGTTCCCACGATTCCAAATATGCCAACAGTTTCCTTTTTCCGAGGTCCCGGGAGCACTACCGAGCCCACTGTACGTCCCGAGACAAGTCCCGGCCCCGAAAAAATATTTTCGGCGAAAATGTCCGGGGAACCCGTGTGACCTCAAAACCAGAAGGATTCCAAAAAATAATACCCAGATAAGACTCGGGAGCTGTCTGACCATCCAAATACATGACCCGTAGGCATGGTTTTAAAAACCGGACCGGCAATAGAACCGTTCGAGCACCGGTTCATGGTCTGATCGGTTCAACCGTTTGGACCACCGGTCCAACCGGTTATTTTTTTAAAATTAGTTATTATCACTCATTGTTTAGAATTATCATGAAATAATCTAAATTTGAAATAATAATGCACATTTTTTATATTAAAATAATTTAAAATACAAATTAGTCATTTTATAATAAGGAAAACAATATTCTATATTTTAATTAATTATGTCATTGAAAATAATAATTTAAAATAACTGAAAATTATTTTGTATATTTATATTATAGTTTAAAAATGTTTTAAAATATATTATGAGAAAATATTAAAAAACTTAATGTGTTAAATATAAATTTATAAGTACATGTGGAATAAATTAAAATTAGTGATAAAAATTTGGGAGTTTTTGACAAAATTTTTCAAAAAAATGCAAAAACAATAATGAATCATCGGTTTTCCGATTCACCAGTTCTTTCGGTTCTCACTGTTTTTTTCCGATTTTGACCGGTTCTTGACCAAGTGCTTCAAAACCGAAAACCGGACCGGTTGGTTGACCGGTTCGACCGGCCGGTCCGGTTTCCAAAACCATGCCCGTAGGCCAAAAACGGAGCCCCGGGTCACCAAAGTCACAACCCGCTCGGGGTGACCGTAACATGGCATGTCCAACCCTTCCCCCACTCAGAGACTCCCGCACCAACATCTTCCATGCCCTGGAGCAAAAGAGAGAAATCACCAAATGGCCTCGCCCACTTCCCAAAGGCGTTG
Source organism: Stellera chamaejasme (assembly GCA_024586325.1). NCBI lineage: Eukaryota > Viridiplantae > Streptophyta > Magnoliopsida > Malvales > Thymelaeaceae > Stellera > Stellera chamaejasme. Next base: position 18,979,055 of record CM044985.1, on the reverse strand, counting down.
CGAGGCCGAACAACAAGTACTACCGCTACCATCGCGACAAGGGCCACGACACTGAGGAGTGTGTGGAAGTCAAGCACATGCTGGCGGAGATGATAGCTCAGGGAAAACTCATTAAGTTCCTTGTTCGCGTGTTACGGTCACCCCGAGCGGGCTGTGACTTTGGTGACTCGGGGCTCCGTTTCAGGGTTGCGGGTCATGTCTTCGGGTGGTCAGACAGCTCCCGAGTCTTTTCTGGGTATCATTCTTGGGAATCTTTTCATATCTAGGGTCACACGGGTCCCGCGAACATTTTCGCATAAAATATTTTTTCGGGAGCGGGACTTGTTTAGGGACGTTCAGCAGGCTCGGTAGCTCTACCGGGACCTTGGAAAAGGGAACCGTCAGCATATTTGGGATCGTACGAGTTTACGGAGTATAATTTTTGGGACGTGATGTTCGTTCCCGGGCGACACCCGGGCCTCGGGACGAGAAACCTAGGGCTTGGGATGAGAGTTTTGTGACGGCTTTGGTGGGAGATGTGTTATGGCTCGGGACGAGTAATATGGTGATAACTGAGCAAGCATACACGACAGGAATTTTGGCTCGGGCTAGCACGCGCGCACATCGGGAGTTACTCGGGTGGAGTTGGCGCGGGATTACGCGCCAACACTTAGCCAATTTCAGATTTTTGGGCTTTGTAGGTTAGTCACCATGGTGACTAAGGTACTTGGTGGACAAGTGTCCTAGTGACTCACTAAAGAGGAAGTATAAAAGGGTGTGATTTAGGAAGAAAATGGCATTTTGCTCTCATTTCTTCCTTCTCTCTTCCATCCGCCAACTTCTCTCAACTCTACCTCTCAAAGTGTTCTTCATGTTGCAAGGATTGATCTTGGTGTTTGGCTTGGATTCGTGGTAAGCTTCTTCTCTTTATGGTTTAGTAAGTTTGAAGCATGATTTGTGGTTGAAAGAGAGGTTTAGAACCGATTTGGTGTTAACTCCTTGCTACATGTTGTGTTGATCTTCTTGCTTCAATCTTCTAGTATGTTGTTCTTGGTAAGAAGAAGTTTAGGAATCAAGGTTTAATTTATGGAAGAACGCCATGGTTAGAAAAACCCTAAGTAGCCGAAATCTAGGTTGAATTCTAAACCTAGTGTGTGGTTGTGTTTTTGAATCATGCTTGTGATATGTGGTTCCTAGCATGATTCTAAGGTGTTGTATGGATTCAATTTGATGGTAAACATCTTGGGTAAGAAGTACCCAAATTGCCGAATTGTTCATTAGGGTTTGAGTTTGATTTTGGGTGATTAGGGTGAGAAGTGTTGGTAAGCATGCTTGAATTGTGTAATTGGTGAATTAAGAATGTGTTTGGAACCTTAATTGGTTTGGATTAAAGTTTGGTATAAAAAGAGAGGTGTAGGCCGAATTTGAAAGGAAAGTTTGGTGATGCTTGTTTTGTGTTTTGGAATGGTTTTGGTAATGGAAGTAGGTAACTAACGATGTTCGGAACGTCGTTTTCGGGAATTGTGGACAATCCCGACCTACTTGCTTGTTTGCGGTGTAAATGTGATGAAAGTGGGATTTGAATGCTTGGTTGTGCTTTTGGGTGTTTGAATATCAATGTTCTAGATCAGTTTCAGAATCTGAGCTTTTTGTGGAATTTTCCGGGAAAGTGCGGGACTGTGCGAGATTTGTTTACGGGGGTCTATTTTGGTGATTTCTGACTTGTGTGTGGTTGTTCAGCTTGAATCAGCAGTGGTGGAGCAGTGCGGGCCTTCGGAAGTCACACTATCGCGTTTCGGGCCGGGAGCCTGGAATTTCCCGGGATTTGGCTGCGAATCGGGATTTGGCTGCGCATTTATGTGTATTAGGTTAGTTAAGGGCTAGTACTCGGGTCGAGGGTGGGGCCCGGTGACTCCCGGAGCTTGTCACAAGGTACGTAGCGATTTGCAAGGTTTAATGTTTCTGGACTTATTACATATCGGGGGTCGATTACGGACCCATTATCTGCTATGCTTTCTGGACCTCTGCTATATCATATCGGACTTGCTTATCGGGGGTCGACAACGGACCCATATTTATGTTCTGTACGTGAGAAGTCCGTGAGTTACGGCTGACGGGAACGCCGGGACCTAAGCCGGTATGCCAACCGTTTTCGTTAACTCACGATGTTCTGTGTCGGCATTGTGCCGCTTTATGTCCGACAGTTAGGGGCGATATTGTCACCGCACGCCACCCGAGCCCGGTTGCGGAGGCGGGGGCGCCGGGACGTCGGAAGCGGAAGCCGGAATGATACGGAATGGCAGGTCCATCGAGACCCGCCGCGCGTAGCGGACCCAAAGAACGAAATGATTGCGGAAGCAACCTAACAAAAATTTCGTGCATATAACTGAAAATAAAATCCAAACAAACAATTCATGCATTAGCAACAGAGTAAGCCCCGCCCTCCGTGGACGAGTGCTTATGCACCAAAACATAAATACATACAGAGTTCACAGAACCTAAGGTGTCTAGCAAGCGCCAAGCGCTCAGAACATGTACAGAATAGAATATATAAATATATACAAATATACAATCATCACAGCAATACAGAAAGTGTGCATATGCAACTACAGAGCCAGCCTTAGATCTAAGTGTCCAAAATACCTCGCGCGGGATTCAGACCGAAAAGACAAATCCCGGACCGCAAGGTGCAGCTACTGCAAAAACACACCCAAGGTAGAAACCTCACGGAAACCTACTCTGCAGGTCGCTTATCAGGTCTACCTGAAACCCAAAAACAAAACCCGAAAAAGGGTGAGTCCTAAAAGGACCCGTAAGGGATTTGGGGTAAGGTAAGTATATGTAACCCTGTAAAACAGAAAGATAACAATATATGCAACAGAATACAGAATATCATGCATGTACAGGAAATAGATCGGAATCCCGAAGGACGTGCGATTCTAAATCGCCATAACCCTTATAACAAATCGGAACGACAGCCTCCCACTAAGGGAGTCAGAAGCCAAAGCTAATACAGAAGCATGGTGCACCACTGGGTAGCGAACCCACAACTGTCGTAGGGTTAACAGACAGAGTATGCCATAAGGCATACTTCTACAGACTACAAAATATGCCCTAAGGCATAAAATTCCGAAATACTAGCAGAACAGAAAATGAAACCAAAACATATACTTATCTTACCAAAACAACAGAACCAAACCCTTACCTCTCAAGTCCAGAGTATTAGACCGCTTCTGGACAACTTCCACACTACGACCCGAAACTCAGAAACCCCTCTTTTTCTCACCTCCGAACCTCAGAATCTGTCAAACCAAGTTGAATTAGAATCCTTATCGACCACACTACCAAACTACACCCCGACCCCAAAACCGAAAATCCGGCAGAATTTCCGTAAAATTCCAGATTTCCACAGAAATGTCAGAATTCAGAACCAACCTAGACAATGCAAGATTATACATTGGCAAACATCATCCAACAAGCAAAACCGACCAAAACCAACCTTAAAACCCTTCATTACCCAACATTTTCCGATAATCCCGCTTAATTGCAACTTTTCCAATTCTTAACCGAATTCAACGTTTCAAACTTCAAACCACACCTAAATTCAACCCCAACACCATATTAACATCCAATTCAACCAAAATGAAACTCCAACATTGAATAAGAATCATTCCAATAATTCGGTTCTTAACCAACATTTTACCCAACTTCCAATTCAATCCATTCAAGCTACCAAACAACCATTCTAATCACCAATTTCACTTCTAAACCAAGTATGCTATCCAATTGCATCCAAAACAACAAAATCCAACATTGAACAACAACCTAAACTTTCGGCCAAAAGGGGGTTTTTACCTCAACTTGTTTTCCATCAAATTGAATCCATACATAAGCTTAGAATCATGCTAGGATTAACATACTTGAAGCATGAACCAAGATAACAAACACACATCATTTTGGAATTTTCCAAGAAATTCGGCCAAACAAGGGTTCCTCATCCAAGATGTGTTTTCCAAAATCCAACACTTGATTAACACTCTCCTACAACCCAAGAACAACATACTAAAAGATGGGAGGAAGAGAATCATCCTAGCTTATAGCTAAGAACAAACCCATCATTCTCCAAAAACCACACTTTTCTTCACTAAACCCTTAAACCAACAAGTAAAGAGAAGAAGGAAGGATGCTTACCACATAAAGCACCCAATTCCTCTTTGATTTCTTGCAAGGAGAAGAACTTCAAGCTTGAGGTTGAGCTTCAAGAATGGCGTCGGCAGCAGTAGCAAGAGGAAGAAGAAGAAGAAGAAAAGAAGTGAAAATGAAATGAGATTAAAACTCATTTTTATGAAATATTAGTCAATACATATCTTTTCCACTTTTAACCCATCCCTCTCTTCTTAAATTGAAATAGGACAAGTGTCCTATTAAATCTCCCAAGTGCTGCCGAAAGTAGCTGCTGCCCCATGCTGAAATACTTTTATTTTGCAACCGAATTCCAAAATTAACGAAACTTGGACACAACCCTCAGAATATTATAACATTCATAAAACATATTTCAAAAGTTCATTTACCATTCCGGAGTGTCCTACCGAGCTCGCTAAACCCGAACCAAAACCCGACGTGCGAGCGTGTCAACCTGAACCGAAATTCCGTCACTCCAAAATTCTATAAAATACCCATAAATTCCATCTTAAATTATAACACAACTTACCCCAAAGCCGTCAGAAAATTTCCATCCCGAGCCCCGGGATTCCCGTCCCGAGCCCCAAATATTAAACTCCACAACCACCACCGGGACGTTTCCACGACTCCAAAACTGCAAACGGCTTCAAAAACTGAGACCTCGAGAGTGCTACCGAGCCCGCTGTACATCCCGAGACGACCCCGACAACCCCCCGGCGCCAGAAAAATATTTTCGGCGGAAACGTCCGGGGGACCCACACGACCTCAAATACGGAAGGGTTCGCCAACATGATACTCGGATAGGGCTCGGGAGCCGTCTGAACGCCGAAAAACGTGACCCGCAGGCCAAAACCGGAGCCCCGGGTCACCCGGTCGCAACCCGCTCGGGGTGACCGTAACAGATATCCCTTCGCTGGTACCATGCACTCTGATCCCGATAATTGGCGTGAGCTTAACAAGCCGCTGTAGGGAGCTGTCAGTGATCGGGGACCACCTGTATGGGTTATGTACCACCTGTTATCGACTGATGGGGACGCCAGTTGGACTGGTATGCCAACCATGGTCGTTAACTTTTATATCGGATCTGCTTATCGGCTTATGGGGACGCTAGTTGGATTGCTATGCCAACCATGGTCGCTAAATTATTGGATCTGCTTATCGGCTGATGGGGACGCCAGTTGGACTGGTATGCCAACCATGGTCGATAACATCACTAGTCCGACGGGACTTCTGAGTATCATGACCTTGCATATCATATTTCTGTTTATATATTTAGGATTGTATTATCTGCTAGATCATTGCACGCTAACCCTTTCATGCAGGTAAAAACTTTTCTAAAGTTTCCGTCCGTTATCGTACCTACCCCCTTACTGGGTTCTTTCGAGAACTCACCCCTAAATATGAAACATTTTCAGGGGATCCGGGAAAATGACCTGCGGAGTAGATCTCCCGTGGTGCTCGTTCTGCATTTCTGTTTGTTTGAGGTATTGGTCTGTTTATGATTGGGGGTATTCTCGTTAGATCCCTTTTGTGATCTGTTTGGGTAATCTGATGTTATCTCTTATGTTTGTGTTTTAGCAGCAGCAGCAGTACTACGTGCGGGAATCTTTTGTTCTCGAAGTTTTCCAGATTCCGCACCTAGGTATTCTAGGGTTTTACTTTGGTGGCTCTGTAGGTGTACTTGCATTCATGTTTAGATCAGATCATGTTGTATGTTATATTTTTTGGAATACTTTCTGATTCTGTACTTCTGTCTGATTGGAGGACTCGCCCATAACAGTTGAGGGCGGGACCCGAGCTATGTTTTGGTTGGTTATATATATATATATATATCGGATGGATTCTATATTCTGGTTGTTTGTGATCGATGAATGATATTTCCATGAACTGCATGTTTGGTGATGGTCGGGTGCTCGCCTATTTCAGTGGGGCGGGGCTCACCATGGATAGTTAAGAATATATCGTATACTTGCCATCTTTGAGTTTTGTAGGTTGCGGGTCGTAACACGACTAATAAGTTGTTAAGTGAGCAAAGTTTTCTCAGGCACCGGGCCTTCGAGAACTAGACTTTGCGGGCCTGGTCATGGGACCACTACACACAGCGGATTTCAGTAGTATTGTTTCTGCGGTCTCTACCGCAGCTTCCGCTTCTGACGTCGCGGGCGGCCCCGCCTCCGCAACCGAGCGCGGGCGCCCGTGACAAGTTGGTATCAGAGCAGGTCGGGTCGGTGGGACCCAAGAAAGGCAGAATATGATCAGTTTCGTTGTGGACTTGGGAGGGAAGTATACCTGTCCAGGAGTGGACTTTTGGAGCAGTAGTGTCAGTTCATGGATGAATGTCTGCGGGAGATGACTTTGAAGTGCAAGCTACTGTTCTACGTTCTATTCTGGGGCGAATCTGTACGGAACCTGATCAACTCCTTATTTGAACCACTTTGGAATGTGTGTGGAGCCGCGGGCGGTTCTTCAAAGCATTTTGTTAAGACCGAACTTCGGTGCTGTGGTAGCACTTCTGGGAGGTTCGGGGTACTCCGGGCAGGTTTTGGGATTTTGGACATCGGAGCACGTAGTGAAGCACGGAGCTCACGTACGGGGTTCCGACATAATCCGGGTACCTTTATTATGTTGGTTGGTTTTATGTTGTGATTTTGGTGATATGAACATGATCTGGTTCTGTGCTTAAGTTTAAGGTATGTTTGGTTCTGTGATTCTGAAAAGAATCTCTGCATCATGCATTGCTTTACATTACAGAGCCTTAGAATACTGCTGCTAGCTTCTGTAGAGAGAGAGTTAACGGTTCTGTGTATTTGGTTATGTGGATTAAGTTGGTTTAAGGAAATGGTTATCACGCATAGACAGCGTGATCAGTTTTCAGAGGGTAGGGACCGGGATCCCACGCCTCCGAGAGTTAGAAGGCAGATTCAGTGGAATCCAAGGCCTGAACAACCACAATCACCACCCCCGAATCTTCAGCAGCCACAGGGACCCTCTCTCAATTTGGTATAGGTGTTGGGATGGGTTGGCTGTCGAAGAATTCTGTGCACATTGGTTGTGCTGACCGTAACATTACGGTTTCTGGGGAGGTACTATATCTCTTTGTTTCAGCCAATGATGGAGATGGTTGAGTTGGAAATGCAGCTGGACGAACTTTGGCAGAGGAGGATCAGAGTGTGCAGCGGAAGCGTGGTGGGCCCTAGGTATATCGGTCCCTACAAGATTTTGGAACGAGTTATCTCTAAGTATGTCTGCAGTGACGATGTCTTCCAGGATGGCATGTTGAAGGTCTGTTAGGTAGAGATTCGGTACTGTCTGGGATTGTCAGGTAGAAATACCGGCAACTAAGATGGACCCTGAGGGTTGGGATGCCGCTGAGAGGCTCAGGTTGGTAGTCTAAACTACCACTCCCGCCGCACCAGTAACGGTGGTCCAATTATGCCTGGTGAAGAGAATATATATTCTGGTTGGTAAGGACACCTGTATGGTTCAGGTTACTCTTGGAGGACCAAGAGTTCTAAGGGGTTAGAATGTTACGGGCACCCCGAGCGGGTTGTGAATTTTGTGACTCGGGGCTCCGTTTCAGGCTTGTGGGTCATGTCTTCGGGTGGTCAGACAACTCCCGAGTCTTTTCTGGGTATCATTCTCGGGAATCCTTTCATATCTAGGGTCACACGGGTCCCCCGGACATTTTCGCGGAAAATAGTTTTTCGGGAGCCGGACTTGTTTCGGGACGTTCAGCATGCTCGGTAGTTCTACCGGGACCTCGGAAAAGGGAACCGTCAGCATATTTTGAATCGTACGAGCATTCCACATCTTTTTACGGAGTATAATTTTTGGGACGGGATGTTCGTTCCTGGGCGACACCCGGGGCTCGGGATGAGAGTTTTGTGACGTCTTTGGTGGGAGATGTGTTATGGCTCGGGACGGGTAATATGGTGATAACCGAGCAAGCATACACGACGGGATTTTTGGCTCGGGTTAGCACGCGCGCACGTCGGGAGTTACTCGGGTGGAGTTGCCGCGGGATTACGCGCCAACATTTAGACAATTTCAGATTTTTGGGCTTGGTAGGTTAGTCACCATGGTGACTAAGGTGGTGACTAAGGTCCTTGGTGGACAAGTGTCCTAGTGAGTCACTAAAGATGAAGTATAAAAGGGTGTGATTTAGGAAGAAAATGGCATTATGCTCTCATTTCTTCCTTCTCTCTTCCATCCGCCAACTTCTCTCAACTCTACCTCTTAAAGTGTTCTTCATCTTCTGGTACACTACCCAAGCAAAGGCGTCCTCGCATCACATCATAAATTGGACAAAGATCGGCATTACCATCGCCCCTCCCCGCAATGGCATTCTCAAGTCTCGTATTCACAGGTTTCGCCCTCGCGATCTCACAGCTCGCCTTCGCGAGTCTCTAATGCCTACACTTGCCCCGCCAGACAGGGCCCTCGCCAGATCTCGCCTCTGCAGGTCTCGCCCTCGCCAGACCTCAAGTCTTGCCCCCGCCAGATAGGGCCCTCGCCCTCTAGGTCTCAAATCTCGCCTCCGCAGGTCTTGCCCTCGCGGTGTCACAGCTCGCCTTCGCGAGGTCCCTTATGCCTATACTGGCCCCGCCAGACAAGGCCCTTGCACTCACGGTTTGTGCAACCCTTACTCTTACCTTTATTGGCTTCGCCCCATGGTGGCCTTCGCCATTTCATGTTCAACTAGGGAAGACCACTTGGTCATCTGACATCAAGCGACCAATAAGGAAGAAGATCAGCACAAGCCTGAGTGATCTTCACCAGATTCGCACGATAGATATCCTCTGGCAAACAAATTGACAAAGGCGGTTTACTGACACACTCATCATCAGCCGCCTTACACACTTATCTCAAACAGCCTGACACACTTTATTGAAAGGCTTCAACTGGGGGAGGCTCTGGCATCACCCTATAAATAGGGTGATGTCCACCTTAAACTGGGTAAGACACTACACGCCCCCCCACTCCTCTCTTGCTACTCCTAAGTGTTCTCTTTATCTCTTGCAGACCACTTTGAACAACAAGCTTGGAGTCCTCACGAACACAACACCATCAACAAATTATCTGAGAGTCCAGACCTGCAAAGGAATGAGACTATCATCTTCCAAGGATTGATCTTGGTGTTTGGCTTGGATTTGTGGTAAGCTTCTTCTCTTTATGGTTTAGTAAGTTTGAAGGATGATTTGTTGTTGAAAGAGAGGTTTAGAACCGATTTGGTGTTAACTCCTTGCTACATGTTGTGTTGATCTTCTTGCTTCAATCTTCTAGTATGTTGTTCTTGGTAAGAAGAAGTTTAGGAATCAAGGTTTAATTTATGGAAGAACACCATGGTTAGAAAAACCCTAAGTAGCCGAAATCTAGGTTGAATTCTAAACCTAGTGTGTGGTTGTGTTCTTGAATCATGCTTGTGATATGTGGTTCCTAGCATGATTCTAAGGTGTTGTATGGATTCAATTTGATGGTAAACATCTTGGGTAAAAAGTACCCAAATTTTCGAATTGTTCATTAGGGTTTGAGTTTGATTTTGGGTGATTAGGGTGAGAAGTGTTGGTAAGCATACTTGAATTGTGTAATTGGTGAATTAAGCATGTGTTTGGAACCTTAATTGGTTTGGATTAAAGTTTGGTATAAAAAGAGAGGTGTAGGTCGAATTTGAAAGGAAGGTTTGGTGATGCTTGTGTTGTGTTTTGGAATGGTTTTGGTAATGATTTGGTATTGGGAATGGAAGTAGGTAACTAACGATGTTCGGAACGTCATTTTCGGGAATTGTGGACAATCCCGACCGACTTGCTTGTTTGCGGTGTAAATGTGGGGAAAGTGGGATCTGAATGCTTGGTTGTGCTTTTGGGTGTTTGAATATCAATGTTTTAGCTCGGTTTGAGAAACCGAGTTTCTGTGGAATTTTGCGGGAAAGTGCGGGATTGTGCGCGATTTGTTTACGGGGGTTTATTTTGGTGATTTATGACTTGTGTGTGGTTGTTCAGCTTGAATCAGTAGTGGTGGTGTCACCGCACGCCACCCGAGCCCAGTTGCGGAGGCGGGGGCGCCGGGACGTCGGAAGCGGAAGCCGGAATGATACAGAAAGGCAGGTCCATCGAGACCTGCCGCGCGTAGCGGACCCGAAAGGTAAAACGATTGTGGAAGCAACCTGAAAAATTCATACATATAACTAAAATGAAAACCATGGTGAGTCTCGCCCCTCGAAACGGACGAGCACATCACCATTACCATATAAACAGTTCATGTAATAACGACAAAGTAAGCACCGCCCTCCAAGGACGAGTACTTACGCACACAACATAGATACATACAGAATTCACCGAACCTAGGGTATCTAGCCAGCGCCAAGCGCTCAGAACATGCAACAGAACAGAATATATATATATATATATGTATACAATTACCACAACAATAAAACAGAAAGTATGCACATGCAGCTACAGAGCCGACCCTAGACCTAAACATCAAAATACCTCGCGTGGGATTCAGACCAAGTAGACAAAATCCCAGCTCGCAAGGTACTGCTGCTGCTCAACACAACCAAGGCAGAAGCCTCGCGGAAACCTACCCCGCTGGCTGCTTACCAGACCTACCTGAAATCCAAAAACAGAACCCAAAAAGGGGTGAGTCCTAAAAAGGACCCCGTAAGGGATTTGGGGTAAGATAAGCATATGTAACCCTGCAAAACAGAAAGATAGCAATATACAGAATATGTGCAACAGAATACAGAACATCGTGCATGTAATAAAAACATATCAGAATTCCGAAGGATGTGCGATTCTAAATCGCCATAAACCCTTATAACAAATCGGAACGACAGCCTCCCTTTAAGGGAGTCAGAAGCCGAAGCTATTACAGAAGCATGGTGCACCAGCTGGGGTAGCGAACCCACAACTGTCGTAGGGTTAACAGACAAAGTATGCCACAAGGCATACACCTACAAACGTAGGGTTAACAAGCAGAGTATGCCACAAGGCATACTCCTACAGATCACAGAACGTACCTTAAGGCACAAATTTCCGAGATACCTGCAAAACAGAGGTGCAACAACACATATACCTACAGACTACAGAATATGCCCTAAGGCATATAATTCCGAAATACTTGCAGAATAGAAAGTGAAACTAAACATACACCTATCTTACCAAAAATAGCAGAACCAAACCCTTACCTCACAATTCCAGAGTATTAGACCGATTCTGGACGACTTCCACACCACGACCCGAAACTCAGAAACCTCTCTTTTTCTACCCTCTGAACCTCAGAATCTGTCAAACTAAGTTGAATTAGCATCCTTATCGACCACTCTACCAAACTACACCCCCGACCCCAAAACTGAAAATCCGGCAGAATTTCCGTAAAATTCCAGATTTCCACAGAAACTTCAGAATTCAGAACCAACCTAGACAATGCAAGATTATACATCGACAAACATCATCCCACAAGCAAAACTGATCAAATCCAACCTTAAAACCCTTCATTACCCGACATTTTCCGATAAACCCGCTTAATAGTGACTTTTCCATTTCTTATCCGAATTCAACGTTTCAAATTTCAAACCACTCCTAAATTCAACCCCAATACCATCTTAGCATCCAATCCAACCAAAATCAAACCCCAACATGGAAAAAGAATTATCCAAAAATTTGGCTTCTTTGCCAATTTTTATCCAACTTCCAATTCAATCCATTCAAGCTACCAAATAACCAATCTAATTACCAATTTCACTTCTAAACCAAGAATGCTATTCAATTGCATCCAAAACAACATAATCCAACATTGAACACCAACTCATAAATTCGGCCAAATGGGGGTTTCCAACCCAACATATTTTCCATCAAATTGAATCCATACATAAGCTTAGAATCATGCTAGGATTAACATACTTGAAGCATGCATCAAGGAGACAAACACACATCAACATAGAATTTTCCAACAAATTCGGCAATTTGGGGATTTTTACCCAAGGTGTGTTTTCCAAAATCCAACACTTGATTATCACTCCCATACAACCCAAGAACAACATACTAAAAGATGGGAGGAAGAAAATCATCCTAGATGGTAGTCATGAACAAACCCATATTTCACAAATCTCTCTTTTCCATCCAAATCTTACTTCCAACAAGAAAAGAGAGCAAGGGAGGAAGCTTACCACTTTTTGGAGTCCACACTTGGTGAAAATCAGCCAAGAAAATGAAGAACCCAAAGCTTGAAGAAAATGGAGGCTATGGCGGCAACGAGTCGGAGAAATGAACGAAACAGAAGGAGAAATGAAATGAAAATAGCTCCTGTACGCTTTCCACAATCCTTTAAAACTCTTTCCTTTTCATCTCTAATATGGGCATGACAAGTGTCCTCTTTCCTTTACATCATTAATATGGGCATGACAAGTGTCCTTTCCCCTTTGGTCAACACTTAAGAGTTATCCTTATCCACCAGAAATCTGAAATTTGTCTAAGTCATGCCTTCTTCGGGAGAAGGCCCATGCCTTCTTTGGGAGAGGGCCCCTGCCTTCTACGGGAGAGGGCACCTGCCTTCTACGGAAGAGGGCACCTGCCTTCTACGGAAGAGGGCACCTGCCTTCTACGGGAGAGGGCACTCTGCCTTCTACGGGAGAGGGCCCCTGGCCTCTTCAGCGAACGTCCCACCCCAAAATATTTTATAGCGTAAAATGCTCCGGGACGTTCCCACGATTCCAAATCCGAAAACGGTTTCCAAATCCGAGGTCCCGGGAGCGCTACCGAGCCTGTTGTACACCCCGAGACAAGTCCCGGCCCCCCTTCGGGAGAGGGCCATGTCACCCATGGGAGAGGGCCATGTCCCCTATGGGAGAGGACCCATGGCCTCTTCAGGAGGACACTTAGTACCGCAAATACGCAAGGGCTTGCCAAAAAGTCACTCGAACAAGGCTCAGAAGCCATCTGACCGCCAAAAGCCCGATCCCTGCAGACCAAAATCGAAGCCTCCGGTCACCCGGTCTCAACCCGCTCGGGGTGACCGTAACAGGTGGAGTAGTGCGGGACTTCGGAAGTCACACTACCGCTTTTCGGCCTGGGAGCCGGGAATTTCCCGGGATTTGGCTGCGAATCGGGTTTTCTGAGGTAAGGGGTTTAACTTTCTTAATGTGCATTTATGTGTATTAGGTTAGTTAAGGGCTAGTACTCGGGTCGAGGGTGGGGCCCGGTGACTCCCGGCGCTAGTCACAAGGTACGTAGCGATTTACAGGGTTTTATGTTTCTGGACTTATTACATATCGGGGGTCGATGACGGACCCATTATCTGCTATGCTTTCTGGACCTCTGCTATATCATATCTATTAGAGACTAGGTTGGCATACCAGTCCGACTGGCATTCCCTGCATCGCAAACTCACGGACTACTTGTACTCGGTTACGAGTTTTATGCCTTCCCCATGACTCGAACATGGGACTCCGGGCTTAATGTCCCATTTCACATGAGTCTGAGTACCACTTGACCCAAATGATACTCTGACTCATGTGAAATGGGACATTAAGCCCGGAGTCCCATGTTCGAGTCCTGGGGAAGGCATAAAACTCGTAACCGGATACGAGAAGTCCGTGAGTTAGGGATGTAGGGAACGCCAGTCAGACTGGTATGCCAACCTGGTGTCTAACAATATCGGACTTGCTTATCGGGGGTCGACAACAGACCCATATTTATGTTCTGTACGTGAGAAGTCCGTTAGTTACGGCTGACGGGAACGCCGGGACCTAAGCCGGTATGCCAACCGTGGTCGTTAACTCACGATGTTATGTGCCGGCACTGTGCCGCTTTATGTCCGACAGTTAGGGGCGATATCCCTTTGCTGGTACCATGTGCTCTGATCCCATTAGTCGGCGTGAGCCTAACAAGCCGCCGTAGGGAGCTGTCAGTGGTCGGGGACCACTTGTATGGGTTATGTACCACCTGTTATCGACTGATGGGGACGCCAGTTGGACTGGTATGCCAACCATGGTTAATATGTTATTCGATCTGTTTATCGGCTGATGGGGACGCCAGTTGGACTGGTATACCAACCATGGTCGATAACATCACCAGTCCGACGGGACTTCTGAGTATCATGACTTTGCATATCATATTTCTGTTTATATATTTAGGATTGTATTATCTGCTAGATCATTGCACGCTAACCCTTTCATGCAGGTAAAAACGTTTCTAAAGTTTCCGTCCGTTATCGTACCTACCCCCTTACTGGGTTCTTTCGAGAATTCACCCCCAAGTATGAAACATTTTCAGGGGATCCGGGAAAATGACCTGCGAAGTAGATCTCCCGCGACGCTCGTTCTGCATTTCTGTTTGTTTGAAGTATTGGTCTGTTTATGATTGGTGGTATTCTCGTTAGATCCCTTTTGTGATCTGTTTGGGTAATCTGACGTTATCTCTTATGTTTGTGTTTTAGCAGCAACAGCAATACTACGTGCGGGAATCTTTCGTTCTCGAAGTTTTCCAGATTCCGCACCTAGGTATTCTAGGGTTTTACTTTGGCAGCTCTGTTGGTGTACTTGCATGCATGTTTAGATCAGATCATGTTGTATGTTATATATATTTTGGAATACTTTCTGATTCTGTACTTTTGTCTGACTGGAGGGCTCACCCATAACAGTTGAGGGCGGGACCCGAGCTATGTTCAGGTTGGTTATATACATATCGGATGGATTCTATATTCTGGTTGTTTGTGATCGATGAATGATATTTCCACGAACTGCATGTTTGGTGATGGTCGGGTGCTCGCCTATTTCAGTGGGGCGGGGCTCACCATGGGTAGTAAAGAATATATCGTATACTTGCCATCTTTAAGTTTTGTAGGTTGCGGTTCGTAACATGTCCAATAAGTTGTTAAATGAGCAAGTGTTCTCAGGCACCGGGCCTTCGAGAACTAGACTTTTCGGGCCGGGTCATGGGACCACTGGACATAGCGGATTTTGGTAGTACCGTTTCCGCGGTCTCCGCCGCAGCTTCCGCTTCTGACGTCGCGGGCGGCCCCGCATCCATAACCGGGTGCGGGCGCCCGTGACATCGCAACCCCTCCCCGCGAAGAGGTTCTCCTAGGGGGTACAAGCGTGAAGGCGATCGGAAGGATCGCGGACGTGATCACCACAGACAAAACAGGGCCCCTGTTGGAGCTGATTAGATCCCACCTGCCAGGGGTCACATCAATGTGATCACTCAGTGTGAGGGCGCAGCTGCGAGGCGCCGCTATATGAGGCAGATCTATCAGCTGGATCACACAGCTAGCCATCTCATCCACCGCCGCGATGGGACCACTGTGGCGATTCCCTACTCAGATCCACTCATCATCACAGCTCGCATTGCCGGGTGGGATATTGGCCGGATCTACATGGATACAGGGGCTAATGCCAATGTCATTTACAAGCACACACTTGTTGAGGTGAAGGTACCCCTATCTCAGATCAAGCCGGCGAAGGGGGAAACTTTTGGGATCGGAAGGGACGAGATCCCAACCTTGGGGGCCATCACACTCCCTTTTATGATGGTCGGCGCCACCAAAGACAATAGGCAGGTCTGTCACTCCAGCTTTGTGGACTTCATCGTCCTCGATCTCCCCTCGCCCTACAATGCCATTGTTGGGCACACCACACAAACTGAATTCCACATTCGTTGTGACGTACACACCTTGACACTGTTGTTTTGCACCTCCGCCGGCGATGCCTACATCTACGTCATCCAGAACGTGGCAAGGGGCAACTATGTCAACGCGCTCGTTGGCCCCTCTCAGCTGCCTCAGTGCATGGAGCCAAAGAGGAAGAAACCAGCTGACGAGCCTGTGCCAGAGAGAGAAGTGGCCCCAGACCTATCTGGTGACTTTGAGGAGGTGGAGATATCTCCAGGGAAGAAGTTCCACATTGGGAAAGACCTCCCAGAGAATGACAAAGAAGCCCTCATCCACCTCCTCCAGGAAAACATAGACGTTGTCACGCGCGCCCTCGCCCGGTCAGAAGCGGAAGCAGCGGCGGAGAGCGTGAAACCATACTACCGAAATCGCTATGTGTAGTGGTCCCATGACCAGGCCCGCAAAGTCTCGTTCTGGAAGGCTCGGTGCCTGAGAACACTTTGCTCACTAAACAACTTGGTTGTGTTACGACCCGCAACCTACAAAACTCAAACACGGCAAGTATACAATATGTTCTTAACTATCCATGGTGAGCCCCGCCCCACTGAAATAGGCGAGCACCCGACCATCACCAAACATGCAGTTCATGGAATTATCATTCATGAGTCACAAACATCCAGAATACAGAATCCATTCGATATATATAACCAATATGAACATAGCTCGGGTTCCACCCTCAACTGAAATGGGTGAGCCCTCCAATCGATGTATCTGAATCGAATGTATCCCAAAATACATAACATACAAAATGATCTGATCTAAACATGCATGCAAGTACATCTACAGAGCCGCCAAAGTAAAACCCTAGAATACCTAGGTGCGGAATCTGGAAAACTTGAGAACGAAAGATTCCCGCACGTAGTACTGCTGCTGCTAAAACACAAACAGAAGAGATAACGTCGGATTACCCAAACAGATCACAAAAAGGATCTAACGAGAATACCGCCAAACATAAATAGATCAATACCTCAAACAAACAGAAATGCAGAACGAGCACCGCGGGAGATCTACTCCGCAGGTCGTTTGCCCGGATCCCCTGAAAATGTTTAATATTTGGTGGTGAGTTCTCGAAAGAACCCAGTAAGGGGGTAGGTACGATAACGGACGGAAACTTTAGAAACGTTTTTACCTGCATGAAAGGGTTAGCGTGCAATGATCTAGCAGATAATACAATCCTAAATATATAAACAGAAATATGATATGCAAGGTCATGATACTCAGAAGTCCCGTCGGACTGGTGATGTTATCGACCATGGTTGGCATACCAGCGCCCTCATCAGCCGAATCCAATAACTTAGGCGTTGGCCCATCATCCGGTAAGCAGATCCGATATATAAGTTAACGACCATGGTTGGCATACCACCAATAACGTCCCCATCAATCGATAACAGGTGGTACATAACCCATACAGGTGGTACATTACGACCACCGGTGGTCCACCGACAAAGACTCCTACGGCGGCTTGTTAGGCTCACGCCGATTATCGGGATCGAGCGCATGGTACGGCCGAAGGGATATCGCCCTAATCTGCCGGACATAAAGCGCCACAATGCCGGCACATAACCTCGTGAGTCACCGAACACGGTTGGCATACCGGCTTAGGTCCCGGCGTTCCCGTCACCGTAACTCACGGACTTCTCACGTACAGAACATAAATATGGGTCCGTTGTCGACCCCGGATAAGAAAGTCCGATATAATATAGCAGAGGTCCAGAAAGCATTGCAGATAATGGGTCCGTCATCAACCCCCGATATGTAATAAGTCCAGAAACATAAAACCATGAAAACCACTACGTACCTTGTGACTAGCCCCGGGAGTCACCAGGCCCCACCCTCGACCCGAGTACTAGCCCTTAACTAACCTAATACACATAAATGTGCATTAAGAAAGTTAAACCCCTTACCTCAGAAAAACCGATTCGCAGCCAAATCCCGGGAAATTCCCGACGCTCGGCTTGAAACACGGTCGTGTGACTTCTGAAGTCCCGCACTACTCCACCACTGTTGAATCAAGCTGAACAACCACACACAAATCAGAAATCACCAAAACAGACCCCCGGAAACCATTCCCGCACAATCCCGCACTTTCCCGCAAAATTCCACATAAAGCTCGGTTTCTCAAACCGAGCTAGAACATTGATATTTATACACCCAAAAGCACAACCAAGCATTCAAATCCCACTTTCCCCACATTTTCACCGCAAACAAGCAAGTAGGTCGGGATTGTCCACAATTCCCGAAAACGACGTTCCGAACATCGTTAGTTACCTACTTCCATTCCCGATACCAAATCATTACCAAAACCATTCCAAAACACAACACAAGCATCACCAAACCTTCCTTTCAAATTCGGCCTACACCTCTCTTTTTATACCAAACTTTAATCCAAACCAATTAAGGTTCCAAACACATGCTTAATTCACCAATTACACAATTCAAGCATGCTTACCAACACTTCTCACCCTAATCACCCAAAATCAAACTCAAACCCTAATGAACAATTCGACAATTTGGGTACTTTTTATCCAACATGTTTACCATCAAATTGAATCCATACAACACCTTAGAATCAAGCTAGGAACCACATATCACAAGCATGATTCAAGAACACAACCACACACTAGGTTTAGAAACCAACCTAATTTTCGGCTAATTAGGGTTTCTTAATCCATGGTGTTCTTCCACAAATTAAACCTTGATTCCTACACTTCTTCTTACCAAGAACAACATACTAGAAGATTGAGGCAAGAAGATCAACATAGCATGTAGCAAAGACAAACACCAATTCGGATTCAAAGCTCTCTTTCACCCACCAAACATGCTCCAAACTTACTAAACCAAGAAGGAAAGAAGCTTACCTCAAGCTAAACACCAAGATTCAACCTTCCTTAAGCCCTTGCATGAAGAACACTTGAGAGGTAGGAAGAGAGGAAGAAGATGGCGGATGATGAGAGAAAGAAGAGAAATGAGCATAAATGGCATTTCTTCCAAAAATTCCATCCTTTTATACTACCACTTTAGTGAGTCACTAGGACACTTGTCACCAAGCACCTTAGTCACCACCCTTGTCACCATAGTGACTCACACACAAGCCAAAACCGAAATTGCCTAAGTGTTGGAGCGTAGTCCCGCGCCAACTTCACCCGAGTAACTCCCGACGTGTGCGCGTGCTAGCCCGAACAAAAAATCCCCGTCGTGTATGCTTGCTCGGTTATCACCATATTACCCGTCCCGAGCCATAACACATCTCCCACCAAAGCCGTCACAAAACTCTCATCCCGAGCCCTGGGTTTCTCGTCCCGAACCCCAGGTGTCGCCTGGAATCGAACATCCTGTCCCAAAAAATATACTCCGTAAAAAGATGCGGGATTTCATACGATCCCAAATATGCTAACGGTTTCCTTTTCCGAGATCCCGGTAGAGCTACCGAGCCTGCTGAACGTCCCAAGACAAGTCCCGCTCCCGAAAAAATATTTTTCGCGGAAATGTCCGGGGGACCCGTGCGACCTCAAATACGGAAGGATTCCCGAAGATGAAACCTAGAAAAGACTCGGGAGCTGTCTGACCACCCGAAGACATGAGCCGCAAGCCTGAAACGGAGCCCTGAGTCACCAAAGTCACCACCCGCTCGGGGTGATCAGAATGGTCAACAGGGCCCGCCCTAGAGATCCATACCCCTTGCCTCCCATAGACCAACTGGTGGACCCAACTGTGCGATACCCAGTACTTTCTTTCCTTGATGCGTAAAGTGGCTACCATCAAATCTTCATGGATCCTGAAGATGCCATGAAGACTGCCTTCACAACCGGCGAAGCGGTCTACCACTACATTCGCATGCCTTTTGGCTTGAGGAATGCAGGGGCGACTTTTCAAAGCTTGGTGAACAGGGTGTTCGCAGATCAAATTGGGAGGAATCTTGAGGCCTATGTTGACAACATAGTGGTGAAGAGCAAAGTCACCGCCAAACACCTGGAGGACCTAGAAGAGACCTTCGTCAACTTCCGCGCATACAACATGCACCTGAACCCAAAGTTCATCTTTGGCGTTGGCGAAGGGAAATTTCTTGGTTACCAAGTCTCAAGAGGAGGGATTCGCGCCAATCCCAAGAGGATAGAGGCCATCACCAACCTTCGCATCCCAAGAGGCCTAAAAGATGTCCAACAACTAACAAGAAGGTTAGTCACCCTGGGGCGATCTATATCAAAGCTCAGTGACCGTTGCAAGCCTTTCTTCAACCAAATCTGGAAGAAGAAAGCTTGCAAGTGGACGGAGGATCGGCAGGCAGCATATGACACCATCAAGCAGCACCTGCAGGAACTGCCCACCCTCAAATGCCCTAGGCCTGACGATGACCTTGTCCTGTATCTCTCCACAACGAGCAACAGCGTGGCGTCAGTTCTCATCAAGGAGTGAGGTGACAAGCAGTGGCCGGTCTACTACACCAGCCACACCTTACAATCAGCAGAAACAAGGTATCCTGCTTTACAAAAAGCTATCTTGTCACTAGTCTATGCAGCCAGGAAACTCAAGCCCTACTTCCAAGGACACACCATCACAGTGCGAACGGACCTCCCAATCAAGAAGATCCTTCAAAGACCGGAGCACTCAGGCCGCCTGGCAAAATGGTGCATCGAACTGAGCAGGTACGACATCAACTATGAATCCGGCAAAGCAATAAAAGGTCAAGCCCTCGCGGACTTCCTGGCGGAATTCTCTGTACTTGAATGTTGCACACCTCAGGAACAAGTACCAGCGCCTGAACCTCCACCCCCAGAATGGGAGATGTACGTTGATCGCGCATCCAAAGCAGCATCTCCAGCAGGGGGCGTCTACTTGCGTGTCCACTAGGTATGGAAACCACTCTCCGTGTATCCTTTCAATTCCCAGTAACTAATAACGTTGCAGAGTATGAAGCTCTCATCGCGGTCCTCAAGCTGGCCATCAAAGTAGGTATTCGCCGAATACACATTCACAAAGATTCCCAACTGGTGATACATCAAGTACAGGGGTGCTCAGAGTGCAAGGATGCCACTCTGATCAAGTACCTCAAGCTTGTCAACTCCCTGCTGACAAACTTCGAGGAGGCAGTCTTCATTCATATCCCTCGTTCTGAGAACACCATTGCGGATATGCTCTCCAAGGGCAAGACACCTTCCACATTGGAGACTCTGGCTCGACCGGTCATCGACGGAGCTGTAGACATTGGCTCATTCGAAGCAGAAGAAGATTCGGATGACTGGCGAACTCCTATCATCGCCCAGCTCAAAGGGATCTCCACAGACCCACGCACCCGCACTCATGTGACAAGATTCGTCCTCATAAACGGGCTGTTGTGGCATCGTGGGTTCTCCTCACCCCTTCAACGTTGCCTCACCGCCAAGGAGGGACTCAATGTATTGGAGACCATCCACCAGGGCAGCTGTGGTGCCCACATTAGAGGCACTTGCACACAAAGCCCTCTGCCAGGGATACTACTAGCCAACTTTAAAGAAAGACGCATCCTCACTCGTCAAGATGTGCCATCAATGCCAGATCAACTCGCGCGTCCAACGCCTTCCATCCACAGAATCTCCCGCACTCACAAACCCCGTACCCTTCGCCCTTTGGAGTCTCGACCTCATCGGACCAATGCCAATGGCGACAGGTCAGTACCGGTTCTGTGTTGTCGCCGTGGATTATTTCACAAAGTGGATTGAAGTCGAACCCTTGGTGAAGATAACATCCTCCAAGATCATCAAGTTCATGTGGAAAAACATCGTCTGTCGATATGGCAGCCCCCGCGCCATCATCACAGACAACGGGAGCCAGTTCGCTAGCCACAGCGTCTAGCAATGGGCAGAAGACAACAAGATTCGCATGCTATATGCCCCGGTGGCACACCCCCAATCCAACGGCCAAGTTGAGGTCACCAACCACACAATCAAAGAGGGACTCAAGAAGCGCTTGACTGGCGCAAAAGGGCGATGGGTGGATGAGCTCCCAAGCGTTCTATGGGATTATAGGAAAACAACAAGAACGCCAACAGGCGAGACACCGTTCTCCCTGGTCTATGGCGCCGACGCACTCCTTCCAATTGAGCCAGACTTCCCAACAATAAGGATGATCAACTTCAATGATGAGGACAACACTCGAGGACTTCGCGCCAAACTGGACCTGCTCGAGGAACTGCGCGAAGTGTTACGGTCACCCCGAGCGGGTTGTGACCCAGGTGACCCGAGGCTCCGGTTTTGCCCTGCGGGTCATGTTTTTGGGCGGTTAAATGACTCCCGGGACTTATCTGAGCTTTATTTCTGGGAATCCTTCGGGTTTTGAGGTCGTGTGGGTCCCCCGGACGTTTTCGCCGAAAATATTTTTCGGTAGGGGTTGTCTCGTGACGTCTGGCTGGCTCGGTAGCGCTCCCGGGACCTCGGAATGAGAAACCGTTTGCATATTTGGAATCGTGGGAATGTCCCGGATCTTTTTACGGAGTATAATGTTTGGGTGGGGACGTTCGGTCCCGGGCGACTCCCGGGGCCCGGGCCGGGAATCCCGGGGCTCGGGAAGGAATTTTGCCGACGGCTCCAGTGGAAGGTATGTTATATTTTAAGACGGATTTTATGGTTATATTTGGGGATTTTTGGCGTGACGAGATTTTGGTTCAGGTCGAGACACTCGCACGTCGGGATTTGCGCGGGTTCAGCGTGCCCGGTAGGACACTCTGGATTTCCAAATGGACTTTGGAAACAGGATTTGGGTGTTTTATGATATTCTGAGGGTTGTGTTCAGTTTTGGTTTCATTTGGAGTTTGTTACTTGCATTTGGGGCTAAATTGCAAAGATTTGGAGAGTTAGAGGACTAAGTTGCAATTAACCCTAAAGTCAGCAACTCTTTTGGAAAGGAGAAGGGCTGAAGTCGGTTCAAAATGGGGATAAGGACACTTGTCCTTATGTGTTTAAATGTGGAAAGAAAAGAAGAAAAGAAATGGAAAGTATAAAAGGAAGAAAACTTGTCTTTTCTTCATTTCTTTTTCACGCTTCTTCTTCTTCTTCTTCTTCTTCTTCTCTCCTTCTCATCCGCCATTGTCATCCCTCTCCCAAGCTCCTTGTGCACTTCAACCTTTGGCAAGAAATCAACAAGGAATTGGATTCTTTAAGTGGTAAGCTTCCTCCCTTTCTCTCTTTTCAAGTTGGAAGTTGGTTTTGGCTAGGAAAAGAGGAGAAAATGGATTTAGGGTTTGTTCTTAGCTATGGGATTTAATGATTCTCTTGCTTCCAAATTTAAGTATGTTGTTCTTGGGAAGGAGAGGAGTAAGAATCTATGGTTGGATTTTGGAAAAACATCATGGAAGGAAGAAACCTAATGTGGCGAAAATTAGGGTTAATTCTAAAATGGTGTATGTTTGTGTTCTTGAATCATGCTCTTAGTATGTTGTTCCTAGCATGATTCTAAAGCATTCTATGATTTCAATTTGGTGGAAAATTGGTTGAGTAGAAAAGCCCCAATTTGAGTGAATAGTGAATTAGGGTTTATGTTGAATTTTGGTTGATTTAAGTGTAATTGGTTAGTAATCAAGGTTAAGAAGTATAATTGGTGGTTAAAGTGAGTAATTGGAAGCTTGAATGGATTGAATTGGGAATTTGGTGGAAAAGTGGTTAAGGGCCGAATTACTAAGATGGAACTTTCTCTATGTTGGGATTGTATGTTGATTGATTTGGATGGTAATTTGGTATCGGGGTTGAATTTAGGTGTGGTATGGTGTTTGAAATGTTGTTTCCGGGCATTAGGAGCAAAGTTGCTCTTTATGCGTAATTGCGGGTAAAATGTCTGGAATCTGGGATTTAATGGTTTAGATGTGTTTGTGGGTGTATGAATAAGGATGTTCTAGCTTGGGTTGTAAAACCGAGCTTTTTGTGGATTTTTGCGGGAAAGTGCGGGATTGTGCGGGTTTGGTTTCTGGGGTTGTATTCTGACGTGTTTGATTGGTTTATGGTTGGTCAGCTTGATTCTGTGTTGGTGGAGCAGTGTGGGACCATCAGAGGCCAGTGTGCACTTTTCGAGCCAGGAGTCGGGATTTCCGGGAGTTGTCTTTGCGGGCGGTGTTTCGAGGTAAGGGTTCAACTTCTATCGTTATACATACGGTATGGGACTTTATGTATACGGGTTTAGTTGAGGCGGGTTCCCGGGTTGAGGACGGTGGTTCAGTGATCCCGGGACCTGTCATATGGTAGGGTATATGTTTGTACTTGTTCTGTTTCAAGGCCCGGGTGGTCTTAGAGGCCACGGGTTTATATGCTGTTCTGCGTATTCGCGCTAGGCGCTGATATTTATGTTCTTACGTTTTGATATATTATATTCTGTTTCGCATATGCATTATTATCATGTGGTTACGTGATGAGACCGGATGGTCTTAGAGTGGCTGCGACCGAGGGTGCCGACATTCTGTTTGTACACGCACCAGGAGTGCAGGTACTTCTGTTCTGTGTGTCCGCACTGGAGGGTGCCGACACTTTATGTATACACGCACCGGGAGTGCAGGTATACTTCTGTGACCCTACGACAGTTTGGGGATCGCGACCCCTGCCGGTACCGTGCTTCTGTTCTGTTCTGTTCTGTTCTGTATATTCTGACCTCTTAGAGAGGGCTGTCGTTTTGGGTCGTTCTGGCGGTTGGACCGCGTACGATGGGTTCCGGCTTACTTCTGACTTTGCATACATGCATATATGTATATATTTGCTTGTGTTTGTTCTGTTTTGCAGGTTCGGTTCGGCAGCACTTGTACAAACTGTATCTTACCTCAGCCCTTACTGGGTCCTCCCGAGGACTCACCCCTTATTTGTTTACCACCTTTCAGGTCGGTCTGACAAGCAGCCGGCGGTCTGGAGATCCGCGGTGCTTTTGGTTTTGGTTTCAGCAGCAGCAGTACCTCGTGCGGGAATCTTCTGGGTGAGAGGTTTTCCGGATTCCGCACTTAGGTATTCTAGGGTTTACTTTGGTGGCTCTGTAGGTGTAGTTGCATGCATGTAGATCATGATTTTGTATATGGTGCATATTCTGGGATATGTGATGATTCTATATCTGTCTTCTGAGTCGAGGGCGGAGCCCCGACTTGCTTATATTGGTTATATATATAAAATGGTTTCGGTGATCTGGTTATCATAAGTAATGAAATGGATTCGGTGTTTCTGAGTTCTGTTGCTAAGTTTGGTGTAAGCTACTCCATGAACTGCGTGTTTGTTATTTGTTGAGTTATCTTGTATATTTGCCATGTATGTGAGTTTTGTAGGTTGCGGGTCGTAGTACGACCATTCTGTTTGTGGGCTGGGTCATGGGACCACTGCACGTAGCGGGTTTCGGTAGTACCGTTACCGCGCTTTCCGCCGTAGCTTCCGCTTCCGAACGTTGCGGCCGGCTCCGCCTCCGCAACCGGGCGGGGTGGTCGTGACACGTAATCTCGACGACAATTGCCCAAACGCCTTCTGCATCCGACCGGTCAGAACGACTAAATGCCTAACCTATTAAGGTCATGGCATCAGACCTTGTCAAGTCGCCCATACATGCAAACATGCGTACACTACCCAAGGGCATCGCAAACGCGAACCTTGTGAGAGAGATCTTGGGGACCCCGCGATATGAACCCCAACAGATCCCCAAGCTTGAAACAGCTTAGTAGAGGTCTTTGATGGTTTCGCCCATGCAAACCACAATCCCTCAACTGATCTTTGGGGCCACGCGATGCGAACCCCAACAGATCTCCACGCTGGAAACCAGCCTTCACATTGAGGTCCTTGATGGCTTCGCCCTCGCGAGCCACAAGCAATTCCTCTAATCTTTGCGACCCCGCGAAGCGAATCCCAACAGATACATAACAACTTAGCCTAGTAAATCGCTAGCGTTCCATACAAAGCTACCGCAAGAATAAAAGAACATGGGCAATCGAGGTAAACTGATTTGTTCATTTATACTGTTAGAACTGTACATTCTTTGCAGGTGAAAATTACAGCGACTTGAAGGCCAGTCAAACTAAAGGGGGGTCAAACACATGACCTAAAACCCCATCCTAATCTAACATGGCGTGCCATCCGGCACCCATCTTCCTCCCTTGTTTGCCCCAGTCAAGCAAGGCACTCGCCTCAGGATCGCTGGTCTTTGAGGCATCCAGGGCATCCAATTTCAACCCAGGGTGCAGCTTTTCCAATTGGAAGCGGCATCGCAGCCAACCTTCCTCATACCCTTGCTTTGCAACTTCACTCTGGGACTTGAGCTCGTCAATCCTCTGCCTCAAGCGAGGCCACCTCTTATGGATCTTCTCCGCATAAGTCGATTCATGCTCAGGGTCCTCTCCAGGGTACAGTTCCAGCCCAAGGTCACACTTAAGCTACCAGATGTCCCCAAGCGCGAACATTAGGTCTGTGACCAGCGTGACATGCTCATTCGCGAACTCCTTCCCACCAAGCTCTGAATCCAAGAGCTTGTCCACAGCATCCTTCAGGTGGTCCTCTGCATCTAACTTCAGAACGGAAACCTCAGCTTCCTTCTCTGCGAGCTCGTGCTCCTTCTTCGCCAGCTCCGCCTCGCGAAGGGGACACCACACTTTGAGCTTCTCCAGAAGGGTATCCCTCCTCAAATGCTTCAGATGGGACTCCGCCTTCTCCTTGGTGAGAGCGGCGCACCAAGATTCCAGCTCCGCCACTCTCCTATTCGCCCTCTCGGCCTCAGCCTTGGCAGCGTGGGAAGCCTCTGCCTCTTTCTTCAGGCGGGCAATTTCAGCAATCTGGGCACTGTCCTTCGCGTTCGCATAGCTTAGGAACTTGTGCCACTCGCTGAGACCGGCGTACTCATTGATGGCAGCCTGTATCAAGACAAGTTAGTACATAAATGGGAGAATAGAAAACAAAGGACAGGGGAGATGCCTCACCTGAAGGTTGTGCTTGGCAGCCTCCTTCATGAACTCAACTGGAGAGTCTAGGCTACGGTCTATCAACTCCCTATCAAAAGGTGTGCGAAGCCCTTCCAGGCAGGACAACAGTGTGTGCTCTCCTCCCAACAACAAGGAGGACTTGTTGTTCAACAGGAAGACAGGGTCCCAAGCCCCTTCCAGAGGCATGCCCTCCTCCTTATACACCTTCGCCCTGAGGTCCTCCCTCAGGGATTTCAGCGCGGAGGGATCCTCATACCACTTGGGGGTTTTCTGGGCAGCGACGCGTTTCCCCTCAAGGAAATGCGACCAAACTCCAGTCTCCTCAAGCACGGTCGCCGCTGCACCCAAGTTCACCACACTCTGGCGGATGTCGCCATGCGGGTTAGAAGACTCCGTCAATGCATCAAATGACTTGTTAGCACAACAAAGAGAACTTGGAACACATGCAAACGAGGGAAAGCACTCACCCGGCGAAGGGCCCTGGTCCAGGGCAAGGATGGCCTCGCGAGTGGATGGCTGGCGCTGTGGCTTCGCCCAGGCACCACTCCCAGACGGTCTGCAGGAAGTGCGAACCACATCCCAAGCACTCATCTTCTCTGGGATCTCCTTCGCCGCCAAGGCATTATTGGCAGCGCCAGCCGGGACGTTTGGGGGTACCCCCTATGGAGCCCCTTCCCTTTGGGAAGCCTGGCTGCTTGTTGGCAAAGCGCCCCCAACATCTCCCCTCACTTCCGGCTGAGTATTAGTCAACACGGGCGCACCGCTCCTTGCGGGGGCTGCTGGCACCTCCCCCTCAACAATACTGCTGGTCTTCGCGGCCGACTTGAACTTCCTTCTCATGGCCAGCAGGAGATCGCCAGCTGAAGTTACCTTCTTTGGTGGGTGTGCCCCCACCTGAGGAGAAGCCTTAATCTATGAAACCTCCACCTGGGGATGAGTCTCGACCTGAGAAGAGATTGCCACCGCAATATCCTCGGGGGCACTTTCGCCACAGCAGGAGAAGCGTTTTGCTTATACGCGGAGGCAAGATGAATCTGCACTGCGACGCGCATAGATCCCCTTTTCCCTTTCTCCTCATCAAGGCGAGAAGGAGCATCTAGACACCACAAAGATCAGTACATGTTCGCGTAAGAAAATAGAAGAAGGCTAATCAGCGCATACCTCCTGGCCCTGCAAGGGCAGCGCAAAGTGCATCCACCACTTCACCGCGAAGCGCGGGTGCCCAACCTTCATAAGGTGGAGGCACCTTGGAGTCTATCAAGTAACCCGTGCTAATGCCGGCCCACCTCAGGGTCACCTCGTCCAGCTGCGCAAGAGTGAATGGGAACAGGTCATCGCAAGACTTCCTCACCAACACATATTCTAGCCATCCCAGGAGGCGAACGTATTTGCGCCACCTCCGCCCATCCGTGTGCATGACAGGCTTAGGAGCCATGCTCTGCACAGCCTTTGAAGTCCTCGCCACTGGGAACCCCCAGGACTCATCCCTGCAAACAAAGAAGAAACTACCATAGCAGTCATGATGAGACTTCAGAGGAATAACAAAAGACACAGAGTTGTTCCCCCCAATACTAAAGGGGGTGACATGGAAGAATTGTCCCCCTATTCGCAGATCAAGTCGATAAAACCGTACGAAGACGTCAGCGAACGGGTCAGCCCCAGCCAACCTGCACGCCACGATGAAGTCGGCGATGTGGATGAAGGTGTTAGGCCCAAGCTGTGACGGTGGGAGACCCCACAGAGTGCACAAATCTTGAACTAGGGGAGGCAAAGGGAACCTTAGACCAGAGGACATCTGAGCGGTATAGAGGCACAACGCAGTGCTCTCCATGTTCTCTGGTGTCTGTGGAAGCTTCAGCGCCTTACAATGCCCACTCTGCGCTGTGTACACCGGCACTTCCTTGATGGGGAAGAAGGCCATAACAAGATCCTGGTGAAGCTTGTCAACCTTCACGATAGTCTTGTCCAAGGCCGGGACGACTGGGCGAGCAACTCCCTTAGCAACCATTACTGCGACAGAAGAATGAAAGCAGGCTGAGACGACGAACAGTCGATCAGAAATTTAGTCGAACACCTTAAATGCAAGGAACAAAAGAACAAACCCTCACCTGAGATTGTGAGGATGAAAGCGAGTTAATGCAGAAGCAGTACAGAAACACGAAGACAATATTAGATTCAAGCAAAGAGCAACGAGAACAACAGAATATGAAGCGACAGAAAGAATTCGAGCAAGAGGGCGAGAAAGCAAAGAGTGGAAAGTCGCGAACAAGCCGGCTATTTATAGGCCCAGCCCTAACGATGCTGAAGCGTCGCCTCAAATAGAGAACCAGTCCCAGCGAGCCACGTGTCAGAAATCAATAACGGTAGGAAACGTTTTGCCTACCGTCAAAGTGATTGTTACCCAACGGTCGACTTCGAGCCAAGAACGCGGAGTACAGGACCCTGCCCATACTCCGCCTCTAGGAGGAGGCACCTTGGTACACTACCCAAGCAAATGCCCCTCGCATCTCGCCCCTCGCGTCATCATCAGCAGCAACCAAGGAAACACGCCGCGATACCACCGCATCTCGCGAAGGCGTTATCAGGGGAGCTTCGCTGTTGCTGGCTTTGCCAGGATCTCGCGGGTTCGCATCTCCTGGCTTCACCAGACAAGGCCTTCGCATCTCCTGGTCTTCGCCAGAAATGGTCTTCGCATCTCCTGGTCTTCGCCAGAAAAGGTCTTCGCATCTCCTGGTCTTCTTCATCCAACACTTAGCAACATCACAGACCGGGGAAAGGAAGCTGTGGACGGTCATCCCACGACCTACCCACGTTCTCCATCACACCTCCAGTCTTCCACTACTCTGGAATGTAGGGGAGCAGTCCACTACTCTGGATCATGGGACAACCGCTACCTCAACGGCTCCTATAAAAGGACGGCTTAGGAAAGGTACACCCTATCTACACACCCCCACTCCTCTTTCTGCTCCTGAGTATTCCGTTTACATCTTGCAGATTACCCCGGAGCTTCACATCGTCGTTCTTACCATCTCTCCAGCCGTTCGAGTATCTGAAAGCCCAGTCCCGTTGAGGAACCAGGCTATCAATGCGTATAGTGGCTACCATTAAATCTTCATGGATCCCGAAGATGATGTAAAAACCGCCTTCACAACGCTAAAGCGGTCTACCACTACATTCGCATGCCTTTTGGCTTGAAGAATGCTGGGGCGATCTTTCAAAGGTTGTTGAACAGGGTCTTCACGGATCAAATAGGGAGGAACCTTAAAGCCTATGTCGATGACATAGTGGTGAAGAGTAAAGCCACCGCCAAGCACCTGGAGGACCTAGAAGAGACCTTCACCAACTTCCGTGAATACAACATGTGCTTGAATCCAACGAAGTGCATCTTTGGCATTGGCGAAGGGAAATTCCTCGTCTACCAGGTCTCGAAGGGAGGGATTCGCGCCAATCCCTAGAAGATCGAGCCCATCGCCAACCTCCGCATTCCCAGGGGGCTAAAAGACGTCCATCAACTGACAGGAAGGTTAGTAGCCCTGGGACGATTCATCTCAAAGCTCAGTGACCGTTGCAAGCCGTTCTTCAACCAGATTCGGAAGAAGAAAGCTTGCAAGTGGAAGAAGGATTGCCAAGCAGCATACGACACCACCAAGAAGCACTTATAGGAGCTGCCCACCCTCAAATGTCCTAGGCTTGGCGATGACCTTGTCCTTTATCTCTCCACAACGAGTAACAGTGTCGCCTCAGTTCTCATCAAGGAGGAAGCCGACAAACAGTGGCGCGGATACAAGGTACCCTCCGCTACAAAAGGCAATCCTATCATTGGTCTACGTGGCCAGGAAACTCAAGCCCTACTTCCAAGGGCACACGATCACAGTGCGAACGGACCTGCCAATCAAGGAGATCCTTCAATGACCGGAGCACTAAGGTCGCCTCGCAAAGTGGTGCATCGAACTGAGCGGATACGACATCAACTATGAGCCTCGGAAGGTGATAAAGGGTCAAGCCCTCACAGATTTCCTGGCGGAGTTCTCAGTAGCTGAATGTTCCACACCTTAGGTACAAGTCGCAGCGCCCGAGCCTCCGCCTACAGAATGAGAGATGTACATTGATGGTGCATCCAAAGCGGCATCTCTAGCAGGTGGCGTCTACCTACGCGGACCACTAGGTATGGAAACTACCCTTCGTGTGTCTTTCCAATTCCCAGTTACTAATAATGTTGCAGAGTATGAAGCCCTCATCACGGGCCTCAAACTGGCCATCAAAGTGGGTATCCGCCGAATACACATTCATAGCGATTCTCAACTGGTTAAACACCAAGTACAGGGATGCTCAGAGTGCAAGGATGCCACTTTGATCAAGTACCTCAAGCTTGTCAACTCCTTGCGTTCGAACTTCAAGGAAACAGTCTCCATTCACATCACTCGTTCCAAGAACACCATAGCAGATATGCTCTCCAAGGGAAAGACACCCTCCACATTGGAGACTCTAGCTCGACCGTCGATCGACGGGACACTGGACATTGGCTCACTCGAAATAGAGGAAGATCCGGATGACTGGTGAATCCCCATCATCACCCAACTCAAGGGGATCCCTACAGATTCGTGCACACGCATTCGAGTGACAAGATTCGTCCTCATAAACGGGCTGTTGTGGCATCGTGGATTCTCTTTGCCTCTCTAACATTGCCTCACCACCAAGGAGGGACACACTGTCCTGGAGACCATCCACCAGGGCAGCTGTGGTGCTCACATAGCTACAGAGGCACTGGCACACAAAGCCTTTCACCAGGGATACTACTGGCCCACCTTGAAGAAAGATGCGGCCTCGCTTGTCAAGACATGCCATTAATGTCAGGTCAATTCTTGAGTCCACCGACTCCCATCCATAGAATCTCCCGCATTCACAAACCCTGTACCCTTCGCCATTTGGGGTCTTGATCTCATCGGGCCAATGCCAAGGGTGATAGGTCAATACCAGTTCTGTGTTGTCGCCGTGGACTATTTCACAAAGTGGATTGAAGTTGAGCCCCTCGTGAAGATAACATCCTCCAATATCATTAGATTCATGTGGAAGAACATCGTCTGTCGATACGGCAGCCCTCGCGCCATCATCACAGACAACGGAAGCCAATTCATCAGCCACAGTGTCCAGTAATGGGCTGAGGACAACGGGATCCGCATGCTCTATGCCCAGTGGCACACCCCCAATCCAATGGCCAAGTTGACGTCACCAACCAGACAATCAAGGAGGGACTCAAGAAGCACCTGGCTGGCGTGAAGGGACGATGGGTCGATGAACTCCCCAGCGTCCTATGGGACTATAGAACAACAACAAGAACACCAACAGGCGAGACACCGTTCTCCCTGGTTTACGGCACTGATGCACTTCTTCCCATCGAGGCAGACTTCCAAACAATCAGGATGATCAACTTCACTGATGAAGCCAACACTCGAGGAACTGCGCTGATATTCGCGTTCCTGAAGCAGGAGCGGAATCTCAGTTGAGTGGTTGATGGTGATGATGTTCTTGAGAGATCCAAGCTTGCTGTTCAGAGTAATCTGTGAAAGATAAAGAGAATACTCAGAAGTAGCAAGAGAGGAGTGGGGGGGCGTGTAGTAGCTTACCCAGTTTAAGGTGGACATCCCCTATTTATAGGGAGATGCCAGGAGGAGCCTCCCCAGTTGGAGCCTCAGGCTCGTGCTGGCTTCCTCATTGGTTGCTTAATGTCAGATGACCAAGTGGCCTATCTCCAAGTGGAACAAGTGGCAGGAGAAGGCAAAGCCAATAAAGGTGTAAGGGTCGCACGGACCTGAGTGCAAGGGCCTTATATGGGCGGGGCCAGTATAGGCATGAGAGTCCTCGCGAAGGCGAGTTGAGACCGCGGGAGTGAGACCCGCGAAGGCGGGTGAGATCGCAAGGGCGAGACCTGAGACTGCGAGGGTGATCCGCGAAGGCCTAAGAAGCTTGCAAAGGTGAGACCTCACGCAGATGAGATCTGAGACCGTGAGGGTAAGACCTCGCGCAGGCGAGACTGGAGACCGCAAGGGTGAGACCTTGGGAACGCCTTGTGTGATTCTGATGCGACGCAAGGACGCGTTTGCTTGGGTAGTGTACCAAGATGCCTCCTCCTGAGAGCGGAGTATGGGCAGGGTCCTGTACTCCGTTTTGAAACTACTGTGTTGAGGACAGTAGTAGTCACAAGTCTTGGCTCGTGTGGAATGTGAAGACCTTTTACGATCTGATTTTCCGTGTTGGATCCTTCATGATCCTTGTGAGTTTTTGAGGGGGCTTTTGCTTGGGTAGTGTACCAAGATGCATCCTCCTGAAGGCAGAGTATGGGCAGGGTCCCGTACTCTGTTTAAAATTCAGGTCTTGGAGCTGGTGAGGGTGGTCATGCCGCTTGTGGACCGTTCGAAGTGTAACGGCAGTGAGGGGTTTCCTCAGTATTTAAAGCAGGAGAGATAACGGGAGGCGAAAGGTTTACTAACTGTTCAGATGTTCGGCACGTGTCGCCTCAGGAGCGAATTACGCTTAAAAAAGTGCTTTTTCATTTCTGCGGGCTTATAAAAGCGTGTTTGAGAAGGATGAAACTATTCATCTTCACTTTTGCATTTCCTCGTCTTTGCACTGAGTAGCTTTTTCGCATTTTCTTGTGTTTTTGAACCGTTCATCGACTTTTGCAAGTTTTCTTGCGGTGATTCTCTACTTTTCACTCAAGACTTCTCCGTCCGTTCGTGCGTTTGCTGCATGCTCTATTGTTCTTTTCACCGGCGTTTTAAGCAGGTAAGATTTCTTCCGAGCACAGTGAGTGCTTTTCTGAGCACGATGAGTGCTTGAAAAAATGCCTCTGTTAGGCTCTTCCGATTTATATGCTCGTTGCTCTATTTTTTGCAGAAATGGAGTCCAAGGAAGCCGTACATCCAGTGATTGCCACCGTGGAGAAGACCACGGTGAGTATTGACAAAATCCACCAGGAAATGGTGGAGGCCTTCTTCCCTGTGGAGAAGGTGCCGGTGTATACGTCTCGCTCGGGCGTTTGCCGGGCGTTGGGCTGGCCCACGACTGAAGAGAACCTGGAGAATCAGGTGCTGTGTTTGTACACGACACAGCTTGCGACGGGGCTGCGGTTTCCCTTTCCGCAGCTGGTGCAAGACTTGTGCATAGGGTGGGGGTTGCCACCATCGCAGTTGGCGCCCAACACATTGT
Organism: Stellera chamaejasme; assembly: GCA_024586325.1. Classification (NCBI taxonomy): domain Eukaryota; kingdom Viridiplantae; phylum Streptophyta; class Magnoliopsida; order Malvales; family Thymelaeaceae; genus Stellera; species Stellera chamaejasme. Next base: position 18,945,124 of record CM044985.1, on the reverse strand, counting down.
TGACCATTGGAGGCTTCACCGTTGCCTGTCGAATGGCCGGAGTGAGGCCCTTTGCCGACATCTTCCATCGGTTCTACCGGCTGGAACTGCGGAGTGGGAGTGCGTTTTTCTACGTCACCCCCATAAATGTTGGGGGCAACAATTCCATCTCGTTTACTGCTGCGCCCAAATCCTACCATTCTTGGCATGGGTCCTTCTTCTTCCTGCCCCGCGATAATTCATGGAATTTTCCAGTGGCTAGGACGCAGCGATCCGTTCAGAGCTTCGCGTGAAGGCCTGAGCTGACATCTGAAGGACTGCGGTGGCAGGCATACGTCCAACTGCTGGGATGGTTGGACGATGTGTTTTCGAGGAGCGCCTGTGATGAGCTCTTCCCCTTCTCAACCACCCAACTTGATGAGACAACATTGAGGTGGGCTGGGATTAGCACGGACTTCGTGCTGGACCCTGAGGTGCCCCCGCCATACGAGGGATGGGCCCCAGCCCATCGTGGGGCAGTGGTAGATTCCCTTTACGCAGCGCTGGCAAGGCCAAAAGGTGTGTTTGCATATATAAACGTATTGCACAAATGTAAGAGGCTTAGTAAAACCTGGTCTGAAGTTTTTCTTCTGTTTGCAGATGCCTCCATGGAGTCTGGCGAAGGCAGGGGCAAGAGAGTGTCCATGCCCGTTGCCCAGCAGGTGCACCTGGCCTGTGCATTTGGGAGGGATGCCCCTACTGGGGCTGTCAAGGCGTTGGGACGCATTGTCCCTAAGCAGAAGAAGAGGGCTGGTACCAAGTCACTGGTGCCCCCCCAAAAAGAGAAGAAGAGGAGAGTGGCTGCTGGCGGAGTGCAGCCTGGAGAGGGGAGTGCCCCCGCTGCTGTTGAAGAGGCCAAGGGGCCTGCAGAGGCAGAGGGATCTGCAGCAGTCCCTCCTACTGAAGAGGCTGCGGGGCCTGTTGGGGAAACCGTAGCGCCACCCGACCCGAGCCCGGTTGCGGAGGCGGGGCGCCGGGTCGCGGAAGCGGAAGCCGGAATGAATACGGAATGGCAGTCCATCGAGACCCGCCGCGTAGCGGACCAAGAGCGAAACGATTGTGGAAGCAACCTAACAAAAATTTCGTACATATAACCAAAATAAAATCCAAACATACAATTCATGCGTTAGCAACAGAGTAAGCCCCGCCTCCGTGGACGAGTGCTTACGCACCAAAACATAGATACATACAGAGTTCACGTAACCTAAGGTGTCTAGCAAGCGCCAAGCGCTCGTAACATGCACGTAATGAATATATAAATATATACAAATATACAATCATCACAGCAATACAGAAAGTGTGCATATGCAACTACAGAGCCAGCCCTAGATCTAGATGTCAAAATACCTCGCGCGGGATTCAGACCAAGTAGATAAAATCCCGGCCCGCAAGGTGCAGCTGCTGCAAAACACAACCAAGGTAGAAACCTCACGGAAACCTACTCCGCAGGCCGCTTATCAGGTCTACCAAACCCAAAAGCAGTAACCCGAAAAGGGTGAGTCCTAAAAGGACCCGTAAGGGATTTGGGGTAAGGTAAGTATATGTAACCTGCAAAACAGAAAGATAGCAATATATGCAATGAATACGTAATATCATGCATGTACAGGAAATAGATCAGAATCCCGAAGGACGTGCGATTCTAAATCGCCATAACCCTTATAACAAATCAGAACGACAGCCTCCCACTAAGGGAGTCAGAAGCCGAAGCTAAAACAGAAGCATGGTGCACCAGCTGGGGTAGCGAACCCACAACTGTCGTAGGGTTAACAGACAGAGTATGCCATAAGGCATACTCCTACAGACTACAGAATATGCCCTAAGGCATAAAATTCCGAAATACTAGCAGAACAGAAAATGAAACCAAAACATATACTTATCTTACCAAAATAACAGAACCAAACCCTTACCTCACAAATCCAGAGTATTAGACCGATTTTGGACAACTTCCACACCGCGACCCGAAACTCAGAAACCCCTCTTTTTCTCACCTCCGAACCTCAGAATCTGCCAAACCAAGTTGAATTAGAATCCTTATCAACCACACTACCAAACTACACCCCCGACCCCAAAACCTAAAATCCGGCAGAATTTCCGTAAAATTCCAGATTTCCACAGAAACCTCAGAATTCAGAACCAACTTAGGCAATGCAAGACTATACATTGTCAAACATAATCCAACAAGCAGAACTGATCAAATCCAACCTTAAAACCCTTCATTACCCGACATTTTCCGATAAACCCGCATAATTGCAACTTTTCCATTTCTTATCCGAATTCAACGCTTTCAAACTTCAAACCACACCTAAATTCAACCCCAACACCATTTTAACATCCAATTCAACCAAAATGAAACTCCACTATAGAGAAAGTTCCATTTAACCAATTCGGTTCTTAACCAATATTTCATCCAACATCCAATTCAATCCATTCAAGCTACCAAACAACCATTCTAATCACCAATTTCACTTCTAAGCCAAGAACACTATCCAATTGCATCCAAAACAACAAAATTCAACAATGAACATCAACCTATATATTCGCCAAATGGGGGTTTCTAACCCAACTTATTTTCCATCAAATTGAATCCATACATAAGCTTAGAATCATGCTAGGATTAACATACTTGAAGCATGAATAAAGATAACAAAAACACATCAATTTGGAAAATTACCAAAAATTCGGCCAACAAGGGGACTTTCATCCAAGGTGTGTTTTCCAAAATCCAACACTTGATTAACACTCCTCTACTACCCAAGAACAACATACTAAAAGATGGGAGGAAGAGAATCATCCTAGCTTATAGCTAAGAACAAACTCATCATTCTCCAAAATCCACACTTTTCTTCACTAAACTCTAAATCCAACAAGTAAAGAGAAGAAGGAAGGATGCTTACCACATAAAGCACCCAATTCCTCTTTGATTTCATGCAAGGAGAAGAACTTCAAGCTTGAAGGAAGCTTCAATGGCGTCGGCAGCAGCAAGAGGAAGAAGAAGAAGAAAATAAGTGAAATGAGATATAATCTCATTTTAGGAAAATAAAAGCCATATATATTTTTCCTCTCTTTAACCCATACTTCTCCACTTAATAAAAAATAGACATGTGTCCCTTATGTCTCCCAAGTGCTGCCGAAAATATCTGCTGCTGCTGCCCATACTGATTAATTTTTATTTTGTGGCCAAACGCAAATTAATCTCCTAACTTTTCCGAAAGTTCCAATTTTGGCCCAAAAATAACTACCGAACTCCAAAATAAATGAAACTTGGACACAACCCTCAGAATATTATAACATTCGTAAAACATATTTCAAAAGTTCATTTACCATTCCGGAGTGTCCTACCGAGCTCGCTGAACCCGAACAAAACCCGACGTGCGAGCGTGTCAACCTGAACCAAAATTCCGTCACTCCAAAATTCTACAAAAATACCCATAAATTCCATCTTAAATTATAACACAACTTACCCCAAAGCCGTCAGAAAATTTCCATCCCCCCGAGATTCCCGGAGTCCCGGGAGTCGCCCGGAACCGATCGTCCCGTCCCAAATATTAAACTCCTCAAACACCACCGGACATTCTCACGACTCCAAAACTGCAAACGGCTTCCCAAACTGAGGTCTCGAGAGTGCTACCGAGCCCGCTGTACATCCCGAGGCGACCCCGACAACCCCCCGGCGCCAGAAAAATATTTTCGGCGGAAACGTCCGGGGGACCCACACGACCTCAAATACGAAAGGGTTCGCCAAAATGATACTCGGATAGGGCTCGGGAGCTGCCAACCCGCTCGGGGTGACCGTAACATCCTCCCCCCCTTAGGACTCTTGGTCCTCCAAGAGTTGTATCAACCGCTGGTACTGCTCGGGGTATCGGTCCTGAATGTCCTTTTCCGTCTCCCAAGTCGCTTCCCGGTCGGTATGATGTGACCACTGGACCTTAACCATGGGGATCAACTTGTTACGGAGTTTCCTGACATCCCTATCCAGAAAGGCTACCGGTACCTCCTGATAAGAAAGATCGGGTTCCAGCTGTACCTCCTCCACTGGAATCGTCTGAGTCGGATCCAGAATGCACTTCTTCAACATGCTAACATGGAAGACATTGTGCATGAGACAGACTAGGAGGCAAAGCTAACCGGTATGCCAACCTACCGACCCGCTCCAAAATCTCATATGGGCCGATATACCGTGGGGCCAACTTGCCCTTCTTCCCAAACCTGACTGTCCCTCGGATAGGTGCTACCTTGAGCCAAACCCTATCCCCAACCTCAAACTCCAGAGCCCTACGGCGGCGGTTCGCATAAGCAGTGGTGCGGTCGTTCGCGGCTTTGATCCGCGCCTGTATCAATCTGATCTTCGCCGTAGTCTCCTCAATAAGCTCGGGTCCCAGCTCAACCCTATCAGACGCATCCGTCCAACAGTGTGGTGTCATACACCTCCTCCCGTACAACGCCTCATAAGGTGCCATGCCAATCGTAGTCTGGAAGCTGTTGTTGTACGAGAACTCTATCAAGGGTAACTGCTGGTCCCAATCTCCTCCAAAGTCCAAAGTACAGCTTCGCAGCATATCCTCCAATATCTGAATCACCCGCTCCGACTGCCCATCCGTCTGTGGGTGATAAGTTGTACTCAGATGGAGTCGCGTGCCCAGTGCTTCATGAAAAGCTCTCCAGAACCGTGCCGTAAAACGCGGATCACGGTCAGATACAATGGAGTCTGGTACTCCATGTAATCGTACGATCTCCCTGATGTAAAGCCGGGCAAGCTTCTCCAGGGTCTCAGACCGAATAGGCGAAAGTGTGCGCACTTTGTCACCGATCCACAATAACCCAGATAGCATCATGGCGGGACCGTGTCGGGCGGTGCGGTCGAAAGGTCCATAGTAACATTGCCCCACTTCCGGACTGGAATGGGCAAAGTCTGCAGATGTCCCCGCCGGTTTCGGTGCTCAATCTTCACCGCCGACATACGGCACACCTAGACACATGTGTGGCAATGTGTCTCCTCATACTAGGCCACCAGAAGTGAGTACGCAGATCCTGATACATCTTCTCACTCCCGGGATGAATACTCAATCTGCTCGAGTGTGCCTCCTCTAAAATCTCATTCCGGAGCTCCTGATCCTCTGGTACATAAAGGCGGTCTCGGAAGTATAGCAATCCCTGCCTATACTGAAATGCTGGTAACAAAGACCCCTTATCCTCCCCAGATAACTTCTTTAGCCCCGGATCTCTACCTTGCGCCTCGCGCACCCTGTCAAGCCACTCAGAGTGTATAGAAAGTGTGTAAACCTGAGCACGCTCCCAGAGCTGCCACCTGTGCCAAAGGCACGTCAAATCACTCTCCTCGGATCGGTCACCAATATCTCCTCCCTTGACCAACCCGGTATACTTCCTGCTCAGTGCATCGGCAACCGTGTTGCCCTTGCCAGAGATGTACTCGATACTACAATCGTAGTCCTTAATGTATTCGAGCCATCTGCGCTACCTCATGCTAAGCTCCTTCTGTGTAAACAGATATTTCAGACTCTTATGGTCAGTAAGAATCTGAAATTTATTACCAAGCAGATAATGCCTCCATTGTTTCAGCGCATAAACCACTGCAGCCAACTCCAGATCATGCGTCGGGTAGTTCAGCTCATGCGGTCGCAATGCCTCGACCCATAAGCTACTACATTACGCCCCTGCATCAACACACACCCCAAACCGGACGTGGAAGCATCCGTATATATCACATACGGTAAGCTCGGATCTGGAAGAGTCAGAATCGGAGCGTTAGTCAACTACCGCTTCAGCTCCTGAAAATTCTGCTCACACTTATCAGACCAGATATACGGTTGACCCTTCTTGGTCAACTGCGTAAGCGGTGATGCCAGAATAGAAAACCCCGGTACGAACCTCCGATAATATCCAGCTAACCCCAGGAAACTCCTGATCTCCCGTACCGAGGTAGGTTGCTTCCAATCCCGAACTGCCCTCACCTTCTCTGGATCCACAGACAAACCATGCTCAGAAATAACGTGTCCCAGAAAGGTGACTTCCCGGATCCAGAACTCACACTTTGAGAACTTAGCATAAAGCTGATGTTCCCAAAGTGTCTGCAGAACTACCCTCAGATGCTCGCGATGAGAGTCCTCATCCCGAGAATATATCAGAATATCATCAATAAAGACCACCACAAATGAGTCCAAGTACGGCCGGAACACCCGATGCATCAGATCCATGAATGCCGGCTGGAGCATTGGTCAGCCCGAATGGCATGACCGTAAACTCAAAGTGTCCATATCGGGTGCGGAAAGCAGTCTTAGGTATGTCCTCCTCCTTCACCCTAAGCTGAAAGTACCCAGATCGTAGATCAATCTTCGAGAAAACTCTCGAACCTCGAAGTTGATCAAAAAGATCATCAATCGTCGGAAAAAGATAATTATTCTTTACAGTAATTGCATACAACCTACAGTATTCTATAAAAAGTCGGAGCGTCCCATCATTATTATTTACAAACAGTAACCGGAGCACCCCACGGTGAAGTGCTCGGTCGGATGAAGCCCTTCGCTGTAATTCCTCCAATCGCTTCTTTAACTCCTGCATCTCGAAATGGGCATCCGATAAGGAGGAATAGATATCGGAGCAGTGCCCACCGCAGTAGATCTCAAACACAATTTCCCGCTCTGGTGGTAATCCGGGTAACTCCTCCGGAAATACCTGCGGAAAATCTCGAACCACTGGTATACTATCTAGCTTCAACCTAGTATCAGCCTCATTCAGATCAAAACATTCCCCTACACCAACTATCGATAGCTGGTCCAGAATCTGCAACTCTGTACTATGCTGTACTATAGTCAAACCAGTCGGAGCCATGAGAGGTAGTACCTCTCCAGAAACCATAATGGTACGGGCTGCACAATCAATGTGCACAGAATTCTTGGATAGCCAATCCATCCCAAGAATAATATCATAGTTCGGCGTGTCTAAAACCAACAAATCCGATACTATCTGATGCCCGCCTACAGATATCGTACAACCCCGAACCATCCCATTAGAAAACAGAAACTGACTCCCAGCAGTTTTTACTAAGTACATCTGGGGCAAAGTACTAACAGACAGATGTAGAGATGTAACACATTTCTGTGCTACAATAGAAATAGATGCTCCCGTATCAAATAACGCATGAACAGGTGTATCATTCAGAAATACAGTACCTTGCAGAACTCCCTGCTGAGTCGAGCGTCCCTGCTGGCCGGGTGCCTCGCCGCCGACTAGGTCCTCCCCGATGACTAGGGACTCGTCACCGACTAGGACCTCCCTGCTCTATGTGAAAAACTCGCCCTGCCCTAGGCTGCTGTGGTGGAGGGGGTGGCTGAAGCTGCTGTCGCTGCTGAGGTCTCGGGCCACCCGCTGAAACCCACGCCGCGGCGCGTTGGGCGGTGCCCGAGATGCGGACGCCGAAGACTACCAAAGCCCCGCCCTACCGTCTGGGGCAGTCCTGCACCAGTGAGTATCGGACCCGCATCGCAAACATTGGCCCTCCTGCCGGTAACAAGGTCGACCGGGGTGATACCCACCACAAGTCGGACAAGGTCGTGGGCGTGGTGCTCCCCCTGCCTCCGCTAGACTGCCCAGGTCTGTTCTGCCGTCCAGAAATCTGCCGGGGTCCCTGCTGTGTGGAACCCCTCGAACTCCCCTGACCTCGCTGCGAGGTGAGGCGACTCTCAACTTCCTCCTGCTCGAGGAGTTGAGCCTTATGAACTGCCTCCCCATATGTAGTAATGTCCAACGGCCTCAGAGCCCATCTGTACTCGGGGCGCAGTTGACGGATAAACCTCTTTGCCTTCTCCTCCTCCATACCGTGGTACTGCGGTACGTAGTGGATAAGCCTGTCAAACTCACGCTCATACTCTGCGACAGTCCTGTCTCCCTGATGAAGCTCATCAAACTGTGCCTGTCGCAGATCTCTAGCTGCAGCCCCGATAAATCTCCGATGGAACAGCTGTGTAAACTGCTCCCAGGTAACATCCAGCTCCTGATCGGGTGCTAGCCCCGCATTCGCCCTCAGATTGCCCTGAAGGCTCCTCCACCAATGATCGGCTCCCTCCTGCAAGTTAAACGTGGCGAGGGATACCATCACTGTAGAAGGTAGGTGTAACCTCCCAAGGAGCTTGTCAATCTCCATAAACCAGGTCTCCGCTGACTAAGGACCTCCCCTGCCATCAAACTTCCTAGGGTTCAAACGCTGGAACCTCTCCAACAATCGAACATCATCAGAGTCAGAGTGATGCCCCGAACCTCCCCGTCGTCGGTGGGTCCGACGGGTGGTATCAGAATCCAGCTCAATAATCCTTCATCGCTATCGAGGGGGCTGATGTGTCTCCTGGTCAGAACGATCGGAGCTACGCTCCGGTCGTATCCTCCGTGATCGCGGATTCCTGCGCTCCTCGTCCTCCTCAGACTCACTCTCAGATCGTGCCCGTACACGAGTGTGGGTGGTAGTCCGGGTGTGGCTACTCACCCTTCCATCAGAATGCACAGACGGTGCCACGACTGAATCCTCCTGTACCTGTGACTGTACCGGAACCTGTTCCGGGACTAGTGTCCTCAACAACTGATGTGATCACGGTGGGGGGTACGTGATCACTGACTCGGATCTAGCTCGTTGGAGGCGGTTTCCAGCAAGAATGGAAACGAAGAACAGAGGAAGAACACGAAGGAAACAGAGTCGGCCAAGGGAACCTCCTCACTACGAGGTGAGGCAATGCCCTTGAAAATGCCTGGGGAAGGAAGCGGGATCTAGCACCTCTTGACTACAAGGTCAAGCAATACTAGATATTATGTTGGATCCTCTTGCACGGATCACTTAAGGAGATGGAATGCAAGAAATGAGAACAAGAAAGCCAAAACCTCACTTGGAGTATTTCTGATTTCTTATAAATATGTTCTAAGTATTACAATGGTTACATGATTCCTTATATAGAAGGAAACGGTAAAGGAAAATAAAGAATGACTGGACAAGGGAACCAGCTTCCTGGTTCTATGGTAGGCGAAATGAGAGGTGGCAGGCGAGGTGACAGCATAGGCTGTGTAGACTTCCGTCTTTAGCGGCTCCCAGTTTCCCAGGATTTGTAGTTGGCGGGAAATGGGAGGAAGAGGGCCTCTGCACAAGTTGAAGGGGTCGCCTGATTTGCGTATGGAGGCCTCCTCTGCTTGGCGAACACCCGTGTTTTGCTTGCATCTGGGAGTGTTGCACAAGGTCTTCGCCAAGGACCATGGGTTCGCCAATGAGCATGGCTTCGCCAAAGACCATGGCTCCGCCAAAGGCCAAGGGTTCGCCAATGGGGTCTGGCTTCCCAAGATCCTTGCGAGCACGACTCTGCCTTTGGGGCTTCGCCGTCGCCTAGAATGCCGCTTCTTCTTTGTCCATGCCTTCGCCAAGGGTCCCTCTAGACCCTCTGGAGGAATGGTTGCCTCTTAACTCACAAATAGGGGTGATGTCCACATCATACCCTCCCTCTTCAGAAGAATCCGTCCTCGGATTCGTAAAGAATTTATCCCTACAAATCTTAAGATACCACAATAAACTTGAAGAGGCATTAAGGGTTAGTGGACTAAAGCTGTAAACATGAAAATTCACAACAATGGTTTGAAGGCGTGAGATGGACAATCCGCCCTTTCTCTTCACTTCAACCTTACACACAGCTCAAGGTCAATCCCGGGGTCAAATGTAAGCCTAGGCCACTCATTCGCATGGTCCAAATGCAAAGTGTTTAAGACATAACCCGAAGCATGCATAGGACCGTCCCAAGGCATCACCCAAGTTCAACAAACCACATGTTCTACAGTCATCAAGTTCATGATTAATGCAAACATGCTCAACTTGGTTTAATTTATTCTCAAGATTAGAAACTAAGGGATTAGAAGTATAGCTACCAAGCCGCGTGTCCTCCCGCTTAGTTTCTGCATTTTGGCCGAATGGGTGATGAAGCTCCTCTCCATCCTTTTGCAAACCTCCCAAGGTACTTGTGTCATCAATACCCTGCACAATCAAAGAAGAACTACAATTGTTAGAAGATTTAGGAGTTAGTCCTTCCTTGGTCTCGGTTGAAAGCTTGGATGCTTCACTCTCTTCACTCATCTGGCTCTGAGGAGCAATTTTCTTTCTTTTCTCTTTTTCTCTCTTTTTCTCACTCTCACTCCATTCTTTCACAATCCCTTCCACTGTTAAAATTTCATTTCTTATCTCCTTGAAACCTTTTCTCAGTTCCTCGAAATCTGCTCTAATTTCTCGAGTGAGATTTCCCAAAGGGGTTAGTGCACAAGGAGGATTCGGGTTCATTCTTGGAGAAGGAGTGGAGTGGGCTGATGGTGCGGCTCTTCTTTCGGTGGTTACAGGGGAGTAGTGTGGGGACTCGGAGATGAGCTATGTGAGGTGCGGGGTCTCGACCGATGGGTAGAGGTTGGGGTCAAATGTGCGATGGGGTTTGGGTGCCATACCGCCGCCTCATCACACTTTTCAAGCGGTCCCAAGACGGTATGAACTCTAACCCTCGATCACTTCTCTTTGTGGCGTATTCGCACCACCAATACCAAGCTTCACCTCTTAGCATCTCAATGGCTATGTCAAGCTTCTCGAGTCCATGAGCACCACTTTTGGCAAAGAATGCCTCAAGATGGTGTTCCCATGACTCGAACCCGAAAGGGTCATCATCCCTCGAAACTTAAGGGTTCGCGCCATTTGTATCCCTACACACTTAAACAATAATGTCAGTACCACTCATTTCCTTACGTGTATGGTTGGCCTCTTGTTTGTGTTTAGGGACACACTCGGTTTCACTCTTGGCTTCTCCACACAAGGTTTTCACAAGTTCTCTTAACTTGATCACACTCAACTTCAGATCAAATGCAAACACACAAGTAGGAACAAGCAATAATATCTAGTGAAAACCGAAACTTGCAATTCTAGAAAGATAACTAGTTTCTTGAAACTAGCTTTTGAATGATTTAAGGTGGATGTTGGTTGAAAGAAGTAGGGTAGGGAGTTTAGAAAGGGTCTTTTGTAATCACAAACACGTTTTGCTCAAGTTCATAAAATATTTTTGGATCAAAAGTACTATTCACATGTGTTTGATATGAACTTCATATGAACAGCTCAAGAACACCAAGAACACTCAAGAACACATGAACTTGTTCAACATTTTCTTTTCCTCCAACAACCTTTCTTTTGCACTTAGTCAACACGAGATGATACTTTCTTCTTCAAATCCGAATTTAACTCCCTTTTTCATGAACTTCAAGAACACTATTCACTTCAACATGAACTTTACACTAATCACATGAACCAAACACAAACACGATTCGGTTTTCTCATGAACAACAACAAAAACGTTTTTCTTCAAGTGTAAGAAAGAAGGCAATGGTTTTACTTGAAGAAAACAAACAACTGATACGGTACCTCCAGCAAGCACTTTGGCTCTGATACCAACTGATGTGATCACGGTGGGGGGTACGTGATCACTGACTCGGATCTAGCTCGTTGGAGGCGGTTTCCAGCAAGAATGGAAACGAAACAGAGGAAGAACACGAAGGAAACAGAGTCGGCCAAGGGAACCTCCTCACTACGAGGTGAGGCAATGCCCTTGAAAATGCCTGGGGAAGGAAGCGGGATCTAGCACCTCTTGACTACAAGGTCAAGCAATACTAGATATTATGTTGGATCCTCTTGCACGGATCACTTAAGGAGATGGAATGCAAGAAATGAGAACAAGAAAGCCAAAACCTCACTTGGAGTATTTCTGATTTCTTATAAATATGTTCTAAGTATTACAATGGTTACATGCTGCCTTTTATAGAAGGAAATGGGAAAATAAAGAATGACTGGACAAGGGAACCAGCTTCCTGGTTCTATGGTAGGCGAAATGAGAGGTGGCAGGCGAGGTGACAGCATAGGCTGTGTAGACTTCCGGCTTTAGCGGCTCCCAGTTTCCCAGGATTTGTAGTTGGCGGGAAATGGGAGGAAGAGGGCCTCTGCACAAGTTGAAGGGGTCGCCTGATTTGCGTATGGAGGCCTCCTCTGCTTGGCGAACACCCGTGTTTCGCTTGCATCTGGGAGTGTTGCACAAGGTCTTCGCCAAGGACCATGGGTTCGCCAATGAGCATGGCTTCGCCAAAGACCATGGCTCCGCCAAAGGCCAAGGGTTCGCCAATGGGGTCTGGCTTCGCCAAGATCCTTGCGAGCACGACTCTGCCTTTGGGGCTTCGCCGTCGCCTAGAATGCCGCTTCTTCTTTGTCCATGCCTTCGCCAAGGGTCCCTCTAGACCCTCTGGAGGAATGGTTGCCTCTTAACTCACAAATAGGGGTGATGTCCACATCAACAACTGCTGGACCTGTTCCAGCACATGAACCAAAGCAGTGGTAGACCCCTGACCCTGCTGTACAACCGGTGGCGGGGTATGTATCTGCTCTGTCCCAGAATCCCTCTGCCTCTCATCCCTATCTCTCGGAGGCGTGGGATTACGGTCCCCTCCCTCCGGTCGCAAATCACGCTGTCTACGCGTGTTAAACATTCCTGAAACATTTCAGACCAAACAGGGTCCAGACCAATCAGTCACTTCTAATCCCTACAGAAACTAGCAGCAGCTTTCTAAGGCTCTGTAGTGCAATGCAGTACTTGACTCAGAAGTTATCTCGCAAAATGATAAAATCATGCATTTCACAGAATCACAGAAGCAGTTCATGCTTATTTCACCAAATCTTTTCCTAACACACAATTTTACGTACCTGAAACTTTTCCACAATCCTTTTCTTGTAATAGTTTTACCAAAATCGAGAAATTCTGAGCTCCGTAAACTGCAACTACCAGGATAACTTGAATGACCAAACTTTGTTCCAGAATTTTATTTTAAAGTGGTTCAAGTAAGGAGGTGGCCAATCTCCGTACCAAACCATTCTAGAATAAAATGTACAACAATAGTTGTCACTACAAGTCACCACTGACGACCAATATGGTCACTTACCTGCTCTGATACCAACTTGTCACCGCACGCCACCCGAGCCCGGTTGCGGAGGCGGGGGCGCGGGTCGCCGGAAGCGGAAGTCGGAATGAATACGGAATGGCAGGTCCATCGAGACCCGCCGCGCGTAGCGGACCCGAAGAGCGAAACGATTGTGTAAGCAACCTAACAAAAATTTCGTACATATAACCAAAATAAAATCCAAACATACAATTCATGCATTAGCAACAGAGTAAGCCCCGCCCTCCGTGGACGAGTGCTTACGCACCAAAACATAGATACATACAGAGTTCACAGAACCTAAGGTGTCTAGCAAGCGCCAAGCGCTCAGAACATGCACAGAATAGAATATATAAATATATACAAATATACAATCATCACAGCAATACAGAAAGTGTGCATATGCAACTACAGAGCCAGCCCTAGATCTAGATGTCAAAATACCTCGCACGGGATTCAGACCAAGTAGATAAAATCCCGGCCCGCAAGGTGCAGCTGCTGCAAAACACAACCAAGGTAGAAACCTCACGGAAACCTACTCCGCAGGCCGCTTATCAGGTCTACCTGAAACCCAAAAACAGAACCCGAAAAAGGGTGAGTCCTAAAAGGACCCGTAAGGGATTTGGGGTAAGGTAAGTATATGTAACCCTGCAAAACAGAAAGATAGCAATATATGCAACAAAATACAGAATATCATGCATGTACAGGAAATAGATCAGAATCCCGAAGGACGTGCGATTCTAAATCGCCATAACCCTTATAACAAATCGGAACGACAGCCTCCCACTAAGGGAGTCAGAAGCCGAAGCTAATACAGAAGCATGGTGCACCAGCTGGGGTAGCGAACCCACAACTGTCGTAGGGTTAACAGACAGAGTATGCCATAAGGCATACTCCTACAGACTACAGAATATGCCCTAAGGCATAGAATTCCGAAATACTAGCAGAACAGAAAATGAAACCAAAACATATACTTATCTTACCAAAATAACAGAACCAAACCCTTACCTCACAAATCCAGAGTATTAGACCGATTTTGGACAACTTCCACACCGCGACCCGAAACTCAGAAACCCCTCTTTTACTTACCTCCGAACCTCAGAATCTGCCAAACCAAGTTGAATTAGAATCCTTAACAACCACACTACCAAACTACACCCCGACCCCAAAACCTAAAATCCGGCAGAATTTCCGTAAAATTTCAGATTTCCACAGAAACCTCAGAATTCAGAACCAACTTAGGCAATGCAAGACTATACATTGTCACACATAATCCAACAAGCATAACTGATCAAATCCAACCTTAAAACCCTTCATTACCCGACATTTTCCGATAATCCCGCATAATTGCAACTTTTCCATTTCTTATCCGAATTCAACGTTTCAAACTTCAAACCACACCTAAATTCAACCCCAACACCATTTTAACATCCAATTCAACCAAAATGAAACTCCACTATAGAGAAAGTTCCATTTAACCAATTCGGTTCTTAACCAATATTTCATCCAACATCCAATTCAATCCATTCAAGCTACCAAACAACCATTCTAATCACCAATTTCACTTCTAAGCCAAGAACACTATCCAATTGCATCCAAAACAACAAAATTCAACAATGAACATCAACCTATATATTCGGCCAAATGGGGGTTTCTAACCCAACTTATTTTCCATCAAATTGAATCCATACATAAGCTTAGAATCATGCTAGGATTAACATACTTGAAGCATGAACCAAGATAACAAACACACATCATTTTGGAAAATTTCAAAAAATAATCCCAACAAGGGGACTTTCATCCAAGGTGTGTTTTCCAAAATCCAACACTTGATTAACACTCCCCTACTACCTAAGAACAACATACTAAAAGATGGGAGGAAGAGAATCATCCTAGCTTATAGCTAAGAACAAACTCATCATTCTCCAAAATCCACACTTTTCTTCACTAAACTCTAAATCCAACAAGTAAAGAGAAGAAGGAAGGATGCTTACCACATAAAGCACCCAATTCCTCTTTGATTTCATGCAAGGAGAAGAACTTCAAGCTTGAAGGAAGCTTCAATGGCGTCGGCAGCAGCAAGAGGAAGAAGAAGAAGAAAATAAGTGAAATGAGATATAATCTCCTTTTTGGAAAATAAAAGCCATATATATTTTCCTCTCTTTAACCCATACTTCTCCACTTAATAAAAAATAGACATGTGTCCCTTATGTCTCCCAAGTGCTGCCGAAAATATCTGCTGCTGCTGCCCATACTGATTAATTTTTATTTTGTGGCCAAACGCAAATTAATCT
Source organism: Stellera chamaejasme (assembly GCA_024586325.1). Classification (NCBI taxonomy): domain Eukaryota; kingdom Viridiplantae; phylum Streptophyta; class Magnoliopsida; order Malvales; family Thymelaeaceae; genus Stellera; species Stellera chamaejasme. The sequence goes on along the minus strand of CM044985.1, from coordinate 18,929,819 downwards.
CCTAACTTTTCCGAAAGTTCCAATTTTGGCCCAAAAATAACTACCGAACTCCAAAATAAATGAAACTTGGACACAACCCTCAGAATATTATAACATTCGTAAAACATATTTCAAAAGTTCATTTACCATTCCGGAGTGTCCTACCGAGCTCGCTGAACCCGAACAAAACCCGACGTGCGAGCGTGTCAACCTGAACCAAAATTCCGTCACTCCAAAATTCTACAAAAATACCCATAAATTCCATCTTAAATTATAACACAACTTGATACTCGGATAGGGCTCGGGAGCTGCCTGAACGCCGAAAAATGCGACCCGCAGGCCAAAACCGGAGCCCCGGGTCACCCGGTCGCAACCCGCTCGGGGTGACCGTAACAGGTCCTCTGTGAGGACAAGTGGTTGGGAAGTAGCCCAACCTTCCAGCAGCCAGCCAGAGGCTAGTGGATGGGTGCACCCCTCTGCCGGTAAGTTATTTATTTAAAGACATGTTCCACTCTTTTTCAGTGGTGCTGAAACTTGTACTTGTTGTAGGTGCGGGGGCTTCTAGGCAAGAGCGTGGTCCTCGTGAGGTCCCAACGGACCTAGGGACTATGACGGAGGTCCTTGAGGAGACTGGGGTGTGGTCTGGAGAGCCGGTTAAACTGAGGGCCATGAGGCACGACCTCAGGGCCAAGGTGTACAAGGAAAATGGGAAGCTACTGCGCGATGCGTGGGACCCAGTCTTCCTTCTCAACAATGGCAGTTCATTGTTGTCGGGGGGAGAAGACACTCCTATCGTGCCTGGAGGGGCTGGGTACCCCCTACGACAGGGAGGTGATAGGGCGGAGCCTAGACTCCCCTGCTAAGTTTATGAAGGAGGCAGCCCAACAGAGTCTGCGGGTAAGACCACCTTTGGTCTTTGTTTCATAAGTTTTGTTCTTCTTTCTGTCTTGCTGAGTGGATTTGGATGCAGGCCGTCGTTCAAGGGTATGCTGCCATGGAGCAATGGCATGACTTTTTGAAGTATGCCAACAGGCGGGATGATGCCTAAATAGAAGAGATCACGTCCCTCAGGGGGGAGCTGGAAGCCACCCACAGAAGGGAAGAGGAGCGCCAAGAGGAGCAGGCCAAGCGTGTGGCCCAACTGGAGACTTGGTGCGACTTCCTTAACAAGGAGCGGACCGCTTGCAGGCTGCGCCGGTGGGAGCAGGCCCGTCTGATTGATGCATTTCAGCACCGTTTCCTTCAACAGGAAGCAGAGTTGGGAGCCAAACAGATTGAGGCTGCTGTCATGAAGGAGTCATTCCTCTCTTTGGAGGCTGAAACAAAAGCTACCCTTGCGGAGGCGAAGGCCAAAGTTGAGTTGGCAGAGGCTGCAGCTGAGGAGGTGAAGCGCCAGGCCATCGCCCAGGCCCAGTTGGCGGAGGGGAAAGCAGAAGAGAGCAGGCTTGCTGCTGAGGATGCCGTGAAGGCACAAGTTGAGGTTTCCACTGCTTTCCAGAATGCGGTGGCCTCAGTGCGGGAGATGGAGAAGGCTCTGGGCCTTCCTCCTTTTGCAGGTGAGGACCCTGAGTCCTCTTCCATCAAGGTGTCCATCCCACAGAGGATGCCTCGATTGATGGAGAAGCTTGGTGAAATCCAAGCTCAAGGTGAAGCAGGGGCGCAGGCCTATGAGGAGGGCTGGCTGCGATGCCGCTTTCAAGTGGAGCAAGCGTTCCCAGAGCTAAGTCTTGGGATTCTGGATGCTGCGAACACCAGCAATCCAGCAGTAGAGGCCCTGCTCAACTGGGGGAGCAGGGGAAGAAGATGGGAGATGCATGGTATGCCATGCTGGATTAGGGCGGAGGCTCCAATATGTGGATGGCCCCCCCTCTTTTGTGTACAAATGGGATCTGCAATTTTTGCATACTTTTGACAGTAGAAATGAAGTAAAATTTTGATTTACCTTCATTGTTTGTAGTCTCGCTTTTGTCTTGCGATAGCATTGTAGGGTACGTTAGCTAGGTCAACGACCGTAGGCTAAGTCCCATTCGTGGCGAGGGGTCTGCTGGGGTTCGCAACGGCGAAGCCACAGAGATCACTTGTCGAGACAAGTTGAGAGGGATCGCTTGTTAAGACAAGCTGAGGACCCTTCAGGGTTCGTAGTGGCGATGCCTTTGAAGACCATGGATGAGATTTCTCCATGTGGAAGGTCTGCTGGGGCTCGCGAAGGCGGCTCACACATAGACCTTCCCGGCGATACTTCAGGGAGTAAGCCCTTGGGTAGTGTACAATGTACCAAGTAGAAGATACCTGCAGAGTGCTCCTTATATATATGATAAGAACGAAGTAAAGCTCAGTTTACCTTGAGTTTGAAGTCGCGCGATGGCGAAGGCAGTGGAGCACTTGTTGAGACAAGTGAAGGGCCAGCTGGAGTTCTGGGGGATGAGACCCGCAGCTGTGTTGAGGAGCCCGTGCGGAAGGTCCGGTGAGGCGCGCGAGGGCGACTTACACAGGGACCTCCCTGAAGGAGCCAAAAGGGGGTTACCCTTCCGCATCGCAAGAGGATTACCCTTGGAGTTGAAGGTCAGTTGGGGATGAGACCCGCAACTACCTGTGTGGAGGAGTCCGCGCGGAAGGTCCGGTGATGCGCGCGAGGGCGACTTACACAGGGACCTCCCTGAAGGAGCCAAAAGGGGATTACCCTTCCGCATCGCAAGAGGATTACCCTTGGAGCGGGGCGAGTTGAAGGTCAGTTGGGGATGAGACCCGCAACTACCTGTGTGGAGGAGTCCGTGCGGAAGGTCCGGTGATGCGCGCGAGGGCGACTTACACAGGGACCTCCCTGAAGGAGCCAAAAGGGGATTACCCTTCCGCATCGCAAGAGGATTACCCTTGGAGCGGGGCGAGTTGAAGGTCAGTTGGGGATGAGACCCGCAACTACCATTGGCGCGACCGCAGGGAGCTTCCCTTTGTGTGGGTGCGCGAGTAGGACCTGACAAGGTCGGATGCCGCGATTTGGGCAAGTGGCCAGTCTGACCGGTTGGGTGCAGATGGCGATTTGAGAGGGCAATTGTGTTGCCGTGTAATGCTGTAAGAGAGGAGGAAATACACTTGTATTTTATTGAATTGAAAAAATAAGACTGAGGACTTACACGTAATATGGGCGTAAGTCATCCGCATGAAAGTTGCGGGGAAGAAGACGACCATCATGGTCTTGCAGTTCATAGACTCCTGGGCGGACTTGTTTATGAACAATATAAGGTCCGTCCCAGTTGGGTCGCAAGACACCCTGTTTGGGGTCGCGAGCAGTGAGGGCAGACTTGAGCAAGGCAAGGCCCCCTTGTTGTAGCGCCTTGGGTCTCACCCTGGCATTATGATGAAGACTGAGCCTCTGTTTGAGGGCAAACATGCGAAGGCGAGCGCCTTCGCGTAATTCTTCGAGTAAGTCGAGCTTGGCGCGAAGCCCTTGAGAGTTGGCTTCGTCGTTGAAGTTGATCATACGGATCGTGGGAAGATCTGCCTCAATAGGTAGAAGCGCGTCTGCGCCATAAACCAGGGAGAAAGGTGTCTCGCCTGTTGGGGTGCGCGTTGTGGTGCGGTAGTCCCACAAGACGCTTGGGAGTTCGTCTACCCAGCGGCCTTTGGCCCCCTCAAGGCGCTTCTTGAGGCCCTCCTTGAGGGTGCGGTTAGTGACCTCAACTTGGCCATTAGATTGGGGGTGCGCCACTGGGTGAAAAGCATGCAGACGTTGTTGTCCTGGGCCCATTGTTGGACGCTATGACTGGCGAACTGAGTGCCATTATCTGTGATGATAGCGCCGGGACTACCATACCGGCAGACGAGATTCTTCCAAAGAAATTTGATGATCTTGGCGGAGGTGATAGAAACCAGGGGTTCTACTTCGACCCATTTAGAAAAATAATCAACTGCTACCACACAGAAGCGGTACTGACCTGGCGCGGTCGGCATTGGTCCGATGAGATCAAGGCCCCACAGGGCGAAGGGCACTGGATTTGTCAGTGCTGGAGACTCTGTAGATGGCAAACTCTGGATGCGAGAGTTGATCTGACACTGGTGGCATGTTTTGACCAATGCGGCGGCGTCCCTTTTCAGGGTGGGCCAGTAGTATCCTTGGCGAAGGGCCTTGTGGGCAAGTGCCTTCTCAGCAATGTGTGCGCCACAGTTGCCTTGATGGAGAGTGTCCAAGACTGAGTGTCCTACAATGGTGCTGAGGCATCGTTGGAGGGGTGCTGAGAATCCGCGATGCCACAATTGTTCATCAATGAGAACAAAGCGGATGGCCCGCTTGCGAGCCTGGGGGTCCGCGGTGCTGGCCTTTAGCTCAGCGATAATGGGGTCTCTCCAGTCCGCAACCGGATTTTGCGTTGCCAGTGAGGCAATATCGACAGCTTCCGCAATGGAAGGGTTGGCGAGGGTAGCCAAGGTGGAGTGAGTCTTTCCCTTGGACAGCATGTCTGCTGTAGTATTCTCAGAACGAGGAACATGGATGAAGATGGCCTCTTCAAAGTTGGTCCGCAAGGCGTTCACCAACTTAAGGTACTTTATCAGGGTGGCGTCTTTGCATTCGGCGCACCCTTGGACCTGGTGGATCACCAGTTGTGAGTCGCTATGGACATGGAGGCGGCGAATGCCTGCCTTTATGGCAAGCTTGAGCCCCGCGATGAGGGCCTCATACTCTACAACATTGTTAGTTACTTGAAATTGGAAAGAGACGCGAAGGGAAGCTTCCATACCTAATGGTCCTCGCAGATATACGCCTCCTGCGGGGGATCCAAGCTTGGATGAGCCATCCACAAACATGTCCCACTCTCGGGGGATGGGTTGTGGCGTGAGGCCCTGCTCAGGGGCTGGAACGGTGTCGACATCTGAGAACTCCGCAATGAAGTCGGCGAGGGCCTGGCCCTTAATTGCCTTTCTGGGCTCATAGTTGATGTTAAAGCCACCAAGCTCGATACACCATTTGGCGAGGCGCCCTGAGTGTTCGGGTCGCCTGAGGATCTCCTGGATTGGTAAGTCCGTCCGGACTATAATTGTGTGCCCTTGAAAGTAGGGCTTGAGCTTCCTAGCTGCATATACCAGAGATAAGATAACCTTTTGGAGAGGAGGATACCTTGTTTTCGTATCCTGTAGAGTGTGGCTAGTGTAGTAGACCGGCCATTGCTTGGCAGCCTCTTCCTTAATAAGAATGGAGGCGACGCTCTTGTCTGAGGTGGCGAGATAGAGGACCAGGTCATCGCCTGGCCTTGGACACTTGAGTGCGGGGAGATCTTGCAAGTGTTGCTTGATTGAGTCATATGCATCCTGGCATTCCTCTGTCCATCTGCAAGCCTTCTTCCTGCGGATTTGATCGAAGAAAGGTCTGCAGCGGTCGCTGAGTTTAGAGACGAATCGTCCCAAGGCAACCAGCTTTCCTGCCAGTTGCTGTACTTCTTTGAGCCCCCTAGGGGTGCGAAGATTGGTGATGGCTTCAATCTTTTTGGGATTCGCATGAATCCCTCCTTTGGAATCGCCAACGCCAAAGATGCATTTCTTTGGGTTCAACCGCATGTTATACTTGCGGAAGTTGGAGAATGTTTCCTCCAAGTCTGCGAGGTGTGTAGAGGTGGCCTTGCTTTTAACCACTATGTCATCCACATAGGCCTCGAGATTTCGGCCAATTTGATTGGCGAAGACCTGATTCACAAGCCTTTGGAAAGTAGCCCCCGCATTCTTTAAACCAAAGGGCATTCTGATATAATGGTAGACGGCTTCGCCAGTAGTGAAGGTGGTTTTTACCGTGTCCTCTGGGTCCATAAAGACTTGATGGTACCCGCTATATGCGTCGAGGAAAGAGAAGACAGAGTGATGAACGGTTGAGTCAACCAGTTGATCAATAGAGGGTAGGGGATAGGGATCCCTTGGGCAGGCCCTATTAACCCCTTTGTAGACCACGCAAAGTCGCCACTGACCGCCCTCCTTATCGGCGAGGACTATATTAGCAACCCACTCAGAGTAGTGAACCTCCTTGATTATATTTGCCTTAAGCAATTTATGCACTTTAGTGCCTACAAAGTCCTTACGGTCAGGGGCCATGCCCCTTGTTTTCTGTCTAACCGGGTAAAGCCGGGGAGTACACTCAACTTGTGAGAAATAATAGCAGGATCCACACCTGGTAAGTCTTCGGGGCTCCATGCGAAGACGTCGCTGTTTGCATGGAGGAGATGGATGAGTGCTTGTTGATCTTGCTCTTCAAGGTCTTTTCCCACCCGGAACTTCTTGCCAGGAGAAATTTCAATTTCATCGAAGGCCCCGAATAAGTCAGGAGCGGCCTCGCCTGCGGGCCCAGTTTCCTCCATGGGTGCCTTTCTCTTAGGCTCTGATAGCTTGGGGAGCTGAGGAGGTCCTGCGAGGGCAGAGACATAGTTGCCTATGGCCACCTTTTGATTGACAAAGATGTAGGCATCCCTAGCCGCAGTGTGGAAAACCAAAGTCAGGGCCCGCACATCACAAATGGACGTGGAACTCAGTTTGCGTGTGACGCCCAATGATGGCGTTGTATGGCGTGGGGAGATCAAGGACAATGAAGTCCACAAAGCTGGAGTGGCAGACTTGCTTCTTCTCTTTGGTAGCCCCCATCATCATGAAGGGGAGGGTGATTGTCCCCAAAGTTGGGATTTCATCCCATCCTACTCCAAAGGTAGCCCCCTTCGCTGGCTGGATCTGCGATAAGGGCACCTTGGCTTCAACCAGAGTGTGTTTGTAGATTACATTGGCATTCGCCCCAGTGTCCATGTAGACTCTGTCAATGTCCCATCCCGCGATACGGGCGGTGATAACCAAAGGGTCCGCGTGAGGTACTGCAACAGAGGTGCCATCGCGGCGATGCAGTAAGTGAGTTGAGGAGTGATCTATCTGATAGATCTGCCTCATGTGACGGCGTCTTGCCGCTGCGCCTTCACACTGTGTGATTACACTGATATGCCCCCTTGCTGGGGGAATTTGGACTAGATCTTCCCGATCCGGATTTTGCTGAGAGCGACCTCACCTGCGGTCTCCCTGTCGGCGATCCTCCTGATTATTTTCTCATCTGCGACCCCCATCGTCATGGAGCAAGAACTCTCTAAGTTTGCCCTGAGCAAGCATTTCTCCAATCATGCGCTTGAGCTCAAAACAGTCCTCAGTGTCGTGACCCTTGTCACGATGATAGTGGCAGTACTTACTGCTCTGCCTAGTTATTTCTTGGGAGAGTGGGCGAGGCCATTTGGTGACCTCTCTCTTTTGTTCCAGAGCATGGAGAATGTTGGTGCGAGATTCCCTTAGTGGGGGGAGAGTAAAATACATCCCCTCCCTGTTGGATGGCGTAGGGTACTGCCTCTGGGACCTAGAGTCCGTTCGCGAGGGCTGTCCCTTCATATCTGCCGCCGTGGCCCTCGCAAGTGGCCGAGTGACCTCCTCCGTGTTCATGAACCGCGATGCCGTGCTCAAGAACTGTTCCATATTGGTGGGGGGGTTGGTGTGCACATCCACGAAGAAAAGGGACTCCCAGCGAAGACCCTGAATGGCCGCGAGCAGGCGGGCTTCCTCTCCTGATAGTCTCGTTCCTAGGGAAATTCTGGACTCTCAGTTGATGTGGTGGAGAAGATGGTGTTCTTGAGACTCCAAGCTTGCTGTTCAGAGTAATCTGTAAAAGATAAGAAGAGTACTCAGAAGTAGCAAGAGAGGAGTGGGGGGCGTGTAGAAGCTTACCCAGTTTAAGGTGGACATCCCCCTATTTATAGGGAGATGCCAGGAGAAGAGCCTCCCGGTTGAAGCCTTGGACAGTGTGAGACAGATCGACAAGTCTGCCGATTTGGAGAGATAAGTCTTGTCGACTGATTGGAGATAAGGCGGCTGTGATGATGAAGATCTCAAGAAACCGCCTTAGAAGATTCACTGTAAGGGAATGTTTGGCGTACAAATCTGGTGAAGATCACTCGTGCTCGTGCTGGCCTCCTTATTGGCTGATTGATGTCAGATGACCAAGTGGTCTATTTCCAAGTGGAGCAAGTGGCAGGCGAAGGCCTGCAAGGGGCGAAGGCCCAGATAGAATATAGCCAAATAAGGAGTGAGAGTCGCACGAACCTGAGTATAAGGGCCTTATCTGGGTGAGGCCAGTATAGGCAAGAGGGTCCTCGCGAAGGCGAGTTGAGGCCGCGGGAGCAAGACCCGCGAAGGCGAGTGAGATCGCACGGGCGATACCTGAGACCGCGAGGGTGACCCGCGCAGGCCCAAGAGACGCGAAGGCGAGTATGAGACGTCGCCCGGGCGAGACTCGAGGCCCGCGAGGGCAAGACTTCGCGCAGGTGAGACTGGAGACCTCGCGAAGGCGAGACTGGAGACCGCAAGGGTGAGACCTTGCGCAGGCGATACTGGAGACCACAAGGATGAGACCTTTTCAAAGGGCCTTGTATGATTCTGATGCGACGCGAGGACGCGTTTGCTTGGGTAGTGTACCAAGATGCCTCCTCCTGTGAGCGGAGTATGGGCAGGGTCCTGTACTCCGTTTTTTGAAAGTACTTTGCTGAGGACTGATGTAGTAGCCACAAATGAAGACCTTTTATGATCCGATAGTTCGTGTTGGATCCTTCATGATCCTTGTGAGTTTTTGAGGGGGCATTCGCTTGGGTAGTGTACCAAGATGCCTCCTCCTGAAGGCAGAGTATGGGTAGGGTCCCGTACTCTAAAATCCCAAGCCTTGAGCCGGCGAAGGCGCTATGCCGCTAGCGGGCCGTTTGGAGTGCAATCGGCGGTGAAGGGTCCCTAACCGTTACGGTGCGCGGCACGTGGCGCCTCAGGAGTCGATTACGCTTTTGAAAAGCGTTTCTTTATTTCCACACGGAAGGTGAGGGGTTTACTAACCGCTAGATGTTGGCACGTGGCACCTCAGGAGCCAATTACGCTTAAAAGCGTTTTTCATTTTGGCGGGCTTATAAAAGCGTACTCGAGAAGTTTGAAGCTTTTCATCTTCATTCTCGCATTTCCTTGCTTTCGCACTGAGCAGCGTATTTCGCATTCTTGCGTTCTTGAACCGTTTATCGGCAGTTTGAGAGCTTTCTTGCGGTGGTTTTCTACTTTTTGCCCGAGATTTTGCCGTTCATTCTGCCGTTCATTCGTTCGTTTGCCGACTGTTTCTTCCGTTTCATTACCGAAAATGAATCAGGTAAGATCTCGCTTCCAAAGACAGTGAGTGCTTCAAGTTTTCTCGAGCGACTGAGCGCTTGATGAAATGCCTCTACTGAGCCGTTTCGACTTAAAAATGCTTGTTGCTCGATTTCTTTTTTGCAGAGATGGAATCCAAAGAGGCTGTTCGTCCAGTGCTCGCCCCCGTGGAGAGGACCACGGTGAAGTTTGAGAAAATCCATCAGGATTTGGTGGAGGCCTTCTGGCCTGTGAAGAGAGTGCCGGTGTTCTCGTCCCGTTCGGGCGTCTGCCGGGCGATGGGTTGGCCCGCCACCGAGGAGAACATGGAGAACCGGGTGTTGTGCCTGTACACGGCACAGCTGGCGGCGGGGTTACTGTTTCCTCTCCCTTAGTTGGTGCAAGATCTATGTGTTGGGTGGGGGCTGCCACCAACGCAGCTGGCGCCCAACACCTTCTTGACCATAGCAGGCTTCATCGTTGCCTGTCACCTGGCTGGCGTGAAGCCCTTCTCCGATGTTTTCCACCGGTTCTACCGGTTGGAGCTGAGAAGTGGGAGTGCGTTTTTCTACGTCACTCCCATAAATGTTGGGGGTAACAACTCCATCTCCTTCACTGCCGCACCCAAATCCTACCACAACTGGCATGGGTCCTTCTTCTTCGTGCCTCGTGAAAACTCATGGGACTTCCCCGTGGTGAGGACGCAACGATCCGTGCAAAGTATTGCGCGGAGGCCTGAACTGACCGCTGAAGGAGTGCGGTGGCAGGCCTATGTCCAACTACTGACTGGCTGGGCGACGTCTTCTCAAGGAGCGCTTGCAACGAGTTCTTCCCCTTTTCTGCCGCCCAGCTAGATGAGACCACTCTGAGGTGGGCTGGGATTAGCACGGGCTTCATGCTAGACCCCGAGGTTCCCTGTCCATACGAGGGATGGGCCCCTGTCCATCGTGTTAAAATTCTTGCGCACCAAGATGACCTGGGCTAGCTAAAGTAGCTAAGCACAGCTCAACTCAGCTCAATCTGAGTGTTTGAGCTAGAGAGATGTATATCTGCTCTTAGTGAGCTGATATGAGCTCAAGGAGCTCAATGGATGATTTAATATGTCTTGGAATAGCTCTATGTGAGCTTGGTACAAATGTGTCTAGGCACCTTTTGGCGAAGAGACGTGTCTTTTGGCGGAAAGGTGCGTAAATTGGTGAAAAGGTGTCAGAGAGGACCAAGCACACCTTCGGCTTAGGCCGAAGGGTGCGTAGCACCCTTGGGTGCCGAAAGGGCACCCTAAGGTGGCCTTACACCCATTCGGCCATGGGCCTAGGGGTGTGAGTGCCCCTTCGCCCTAGGTGCCTCTAGGCAGGGTGCACCCCATGCCTTGCACCATTCGGCCAAAGGGACATGTCTCATGTCCCATGGCCGAATGGGCAAGGGCATGGGTCACCTCCTTGCCTCTTCACCATATTTGGATAATTAATTAATTAGTTAATTAATTTCCTATTAGACACAATTATTTATTTATTCCTTTTCTAATTATTTAGTTAATTGAATAGGCAAAAGGCATGAGACATGTCTCATGGACCAAGGGGCATTGGTTGCAGCCCTTGGTCCTAGGGACATGTTACTTCGCAAATGAAAGGGCATTGTGCCCTCTCATTGGCAGCCCATCCTCCTCTATAAATAGAGGGAGGATGCGCCATTTCTAATCATCTTGGTTCTCTCCTCATACTTCCTCTTCCAAACTAGAAGGCATCCTAGGAGCATTGTGACTGGAACTCACCTTGGAGACGAATCATCTTCAAGCCGCCCTTAAGGTGTTCCCCGAGCCGAGTCTTCTACATCAGCAAGGAGCAAGAATCTCTAAGATTCTTAAGCTGCGTCCAGAAGAAAGGTACATACTCTTAATCCTTTCTTCGGTATTATTAAATGCGAACATGAGAAGCATGTTAAAGACGATCCTAAAATCAACAAATGGTATCAGAGCTTTCGGTTCTCTTTGTGATACATGCTTACTTGTTCGACATGTTTATATGAAGTATGATACATGTTAGTTGAATTCGAAATAACATGTATGAATGTATGATTGTATGTAATCGGACTAAACATGAATACATGCGAGATCCCGGTAAGGTTATTCGAAGGGGTTATAGTCGTTTAAATGGAAAAAGGAAGCATGAATGTTATATGTGTTTTGAATCATGCTTGAATGTTGTATGATGAAAATGGTTGTATAACATGTTGACTTGCCTATTTGTTCCATGAATGATTAAATGAACCTAAAGAAAATGTGTGCCAAAGTTCTATATCACATTATACCTTGAGGTAATTGCCGGAATGTGCTCTGTCTAGGAGGTGGGTTTTAAGTGGGACCGTCTGTGACCCTCCATCTTTCCCCGGGAGCGCTCCTCTCGTGGTTCCTAAGGTCCATGTGTGACATAGACTTGGCATGCATGTGACATTTATTCTTTACCTAATTTAAGAATTTCAGCCCCTTGATAGTCTTAATACTGGTTTTGTACCACTATGATGGACTTGAGGGAATTGAAGCTTAAATTAAGTGAGGGAACATACGTCTATTGAAACAAGAGATTCTACCTTAAGATAGTTCAAGTACTTGTACGGTGAACTTGAAGGACTTTGGTACACTACCCAAGCAAACGCGCCCTCGCGTAGTATCGTAATCATACAAGGCCTTTGAAGAGGACTTATCCTTGTGGTCTCCAGTATCGCCTTCGCAAGGTCTCATCCTTGTGGTCTCCGGTCTCACCTGCGCAGGGTCTTGCCCTCGCGGGCCTCAAGTCTCGCATAGGCGATGTCTCATACTCACCTTTGCAACTCTTGGGCCTTCGCGGGCCATCCTCGCGGTCTCAGGTCTCCCCCTGGCGACCTCACTCGCCTTCATGGGTCTTACTCCCAGTCTCAGCTCGCCTTCGCGAGGACTCTCCTGCCTATACTGGCCCCGCCCAGATAGGACTCTTACACCCAGGTTCGTGCGACCTTCACTCCTTATTTTGCCTTATTCTATCTAGGCCTTCGCCCTCACAGGCCTTCGCCCGCCACTTGCTCCACTTGGAGATAGACCACTTGGTCGTCTGACATCAACCAGCCAATAAGGAGGACAGCACGAGCCTGGGAGATCTTCACCAGATTCATACGCCAGACATTCTCTGACAAACGAATCACCTAAGGCGGTTTGCTGAGATCTTCATCATCACAGCCACCTTATCTCCAATCAGTCTGACACAGACTTATCTCAACAGCCTGTCTAAGGGCTTCAACTGGGGGAGGCTCTTCTCCCGGCATCACTCTATAAATAGGGTGATGTCCACCCTAAATCGGGTAAGCTACTACACGCCCCCCCACTCCTCTCTTGCTACTTCTGAGTATTCTTCCTATCTTTTACAGATTACTCTGAACAGCAAGCTTGGAGTCTCAAGAACATCATCTTCTCCACCACTTCAACTGAGAGTCCGAGCCTTCTTTAGGAACGAGACTATCAGTTTGGCGCCGTCTGTGGGAACGAAAGTTCTTACTATAAACCCATATTACAAACCACAAGTAATAAGTCATGCCAACCACCCGGAGTGCAAACAGAATGTCGTCAAGGAAGGAGGAATCCTCCCGGGACGAATACGAACAATGATCCACCATCGGAGCCATCCCCGAACCATGTTCCCCCACAACGGGGAGAACTCTCTATTCACTCAACGGAGGAAAGCTCCTCCCACGTTAACCGTAACGTGCCTCAGGAGCGTAACATTCCACCTCCAAACACTCCTCCAACGAGCCTAGATCCGGCCGTTCTGCAAACAATCACTGAGGCAGTTGCTTTCAACTTACGTGAAACTCTCGCCACCACTCTTCGGGGCGTTCTGGATAGCGTGTGAACGCTACGGACTAATCAGCCCGAACGCCCAGCTACTCCTCCTCAACAAGTAAGTAACCCTGACCCTACTTCGTCGTTACTTATCGCGCTTACTAGACGATGAGAGGAAGAGGAAAAAGGGATGAAAGGGCCGTGTCCATAATATCTCCGTGGATGGGTCTTGACCACCTCTCGACCCAACCTTTTACTCGCCGGGTTTTAGAAACTCCCCTTCCGGACCAGTTTCGTCAACCTAAGCTGGATGCTTATGATGGTCTGTCAGACCCTGATATTCATCTCCAGCGTTACGTCTCCGCAATGGCAATAGCAAGGGCAGACGACAACACGCTCTGTATACCACTGGTATACCACTCTCCGGGATAAGCGGTTTGATTCCTTTGAGGAACTATCCCGCAACTTCTCCAACCATTTTGTGGTATCTAAACCACCTCCTAAAACGGCGGGACACCTTCTTAAGATACGGCAGAAAAAAGATGAGCCCCTCAGAGAATATATTCAACGCTTCTAGGCCGAGTCTATCCAGGTCCCTAATCTGGGAGAAGAAGCTCGCCTGCTTGCAGCTATCCAAGGCCTCCGCTGGGAGTCTCTTTTCTTTGTGGATGTCCACACCAACCCTCCCACCAATATGGAACAATTCTTAAGTACGGCGTCGCGGTTTATGAATACGGAAGAGGTCACTCGACCACTCGCCAGAGCCGCCACGGCGGACGCTAAGGGACAGCCCTCGCGACCGGACCCTAGGTCTCAAAGGCAGTACCCTACGCCCCCCAGTAGGGAGAGGGCGTACTTTTCTCTTCCTCCGCTAAGGGAGTCTCGTACCAACATCCTCCATGCCTTGGAACAAAAGAGGGAGGTCCCCACTTGGCCTCGCCCCCTCTCCCAGGAAATGACAAGGCAAAGCAACAAGTTTTGCCGCTACCACCGTGACAAGGGTCACGACACTGAGGACTGTTTTGAGCTCAAGCGCATGATTGGGGAAATGCTGGCTCAAGGCAAACTCAGGGAGTACTTGCTCCAAACTGAGGAGGGCCGTAGGAGAGAAGGCGACCGTGAAGGGCGCCGGCCGGAGGACCGCCGGCGGGGGCGCTCCCAACAAAACCCAGGTCGGAGAATCTGGTTCGATCCCCCGGCAAGGGGACATATCGGCGTAATCACACAGGTGTGAAGGCGCTTCGGCAAGACGCCGTCATATGAGGCAGATCTACCAGATAGACCACTCCTCTACTCGCTTTTGCATCGCAGCGATGGCACCTCTGTGGCAAGGCCGCACGCTGATCCCTTGGTTATCACCGCCCGTATTGCGGGATGGGACGTTGACAGAATCTACATGGATACGGGGCAAATGCCAACGTGATCTACAAGCACACTGGTTGAGGCCAAGGTGCCTTTGTCGCAGATTCAACCCGCAAAGGGGGCCACCTTTGGAATAGGACGGGATGAAATCCCAACCTTGGGGTCGATCACCCTACCCTACATGATGATGGGAACCACCAAGGAAAAGAAGCGGTGTGTGTCACTCGAGCTTTGTGGACTTTATTGTCCTGGATCTTCCTGCGCCATACAACGCCATCATCGGGCGACATACTCAAACCGAGTTCCATGTCCGCTGTGATGTACGAACCCCGACTTTAGTTTTTCACATCTGGCCGGGATGCCTATATCTTTGTCAACCGTAATGTGGCCAGAGGCAATTATGTCTCGCCCTCGCCGGCCCCCACAGCCTTCCCCGGCCATCCGAGCCTAAGAGGAAGGCGCCCACAGAGGAAGCTGGTCCTACGGGTGAAGCCGCCCGACTTGTCTCGGAGCCTTTGAAGAAGTTGAGATCTCCCGGAAAGAAGTTTCGGGTGGGAAAGGACCTCGAGGAAAAGAGCAGCAGGCGCTCATCCATGTCCTCGCTGCCTACAGTGATGTCTTCGCATGGAGCCCTGAGGTCCTACCCGGTGGTGATCCTGCTGTTATTTCTCACAAGTTATGTGTAGTCCCCGGCTTTAGCCCGGTTAGACAGAAATCAAGGGGCATGGCCCCGACCGTAAGGACTTTGTACGCACCGAAGTGCATAAATTGCTTAAGGCAAATATAATCAAGGAGGTTCACTACTCTGAATGGGTTGCGAATATTGTCCTCGCCGATAAAGAGGGCGGTCAGTGGCGACTTTGTGTGGACTACAAGGGGGTTAATAGGGCCTGCCCAAGGGACCCCTATCCCTTACCGTCTATTGACCAACTGGTTGACTCAACCGTTCATCACTCGGTCTTTTCTTTTCTCGATGCTTACAGCGGGTACCACCAAGTCTTTATGGACCCAGAGGACGCGGTAAAACCGCCTTTACTATCGGCGAGGCCGTATATCATTATATCGAATGCCCTTCGGCTTAAAAATGCGGGGCTACCTTCCAAAGGCTTGTAAATCAAGTATTCGCAGGACAGATTGGCCGAAATCTTGAAGCTTATGTTGATGACATTGTGGTCAAAAGCAAGGCCACCTCAACCCATCTTACAGACTTGAAGGAAACATTCGACAACTTCCGCAAATACAATATGCGATTAAACCCAAAGAAGTGTATCTTCGGCGTGGGTGAAGGGAAGTTTCTGGGGTACCAAATCTCCAAAGGAGGGATCCATGCAAATCCCAAAAAGATTGAGGCAATCACTACCTTGCGCACCCCCAGGGGACTCAAGGAAGTTCAACAACTAGCAGGAAAGCTAGTTGCCTTGGGACGATTCGTCTCCAAACTAAGTGATCGCTGCAAACCTTTCTTCGATCAGATTCGCAAGAAAAAAGCTTGCAAATGGACGGAGGAATGTCGAGGCATATGCCTCCATCAAACAGCACTTGCAAGAACTACCGGCACTCAAGTGCCCTAGGCCGTGCGATGACCTGGTCCTCTACCTCGCCACCTCGTAAAAAAGTGTCGCTGTCCTTATTAAGGAAGAGGTTGCCAAACAATGGCCGGTCTATTACACCAGCCATACTCTCCAAGATACGGAAACAAGGTATCCTCCTCCAAAAGGCTATATTGTCTCTTGTATATGCAGCAAGGAAGCTCAAGCCCTACTTCCAAGGGCACACTATTATAGTCCGAACGGACTTACCAATCCAAGACATCCTAAGGCGGCCCGAACATTCAGGACGCCTCGCCAAGTGGTGTATCGAACTTGGCGGTTTTAACATCAATTATGAGCCCAGAAAGGCAATTAAGGGCCAGGCCCTCGCCGACTTTATTGCGGAATTCTCGGATGCTGATATCCTCTCGGCCCCTGAGCAGGGCTCCGCACCTCGACCCACTCCTCCCGAATGGGACTTATTTGTGGATGGCTCATCCAAGCTTGAATCCCCCGCGGGGGGTGTGTATCTACGTGGACCCCTAGGTATGGAAGTATTCCTTCGTGTCTCTTTTCAATTTCAAGTAACTAACAATGTTGCAGAATATGAGGCCCTCGTCGCGGGGCTGAAACTCGCCAAAAGGGCAGGCATTCGCCGCCTCCATGTCCACAGTGACTCGCAACTGGTGATTCACCAGGTCCAAGGGTGCGCCGAGTGCAAGGACGCCACCCTGATCAAATACCTTAAGTTGGTAAACGCCTTACGAACCGACTTTGAAGAGGTCATCTTCATACATGTTCCTCGCTCTGAGAACACTACAGCAGACATGCTATCAAAGGGAAAGACTCCCTCCACCTCAGCCACTGGCCAGTCCTTCCATCACGGAAGATATTGATATTGCCTCTCTAGCAACACATGATCCAGTCACAGACTGGAGAAACCCTATTATTGCTGCGATAAAGGCCAGCACCACGGATCTCCAGGTTCGCAAGCAAGCCCTCCGCTTCATCCTCATTGATGACCAATTATGGCATCGCGGGTTTGCAGCGCCTCTACAACGGTGCCTTAGCACCCTCGAGGGACACTCTGTCTTGGACACTCTCCACCAAGGCAATTGTGGCGCTCACATCGCTGCGGAGGCACTTGCCCACAAAGCCCTTCGTCAAGGGTATTCCTGGCCTACCTTGAAAAAGGACGCCGCTGCACTGGTCAAAACATGCCACCAAGCCAAATCAATTCTCGCATTCAGCGGCTACCATCCGCGGAATCTCCAAAGCCGACAAATCCGGTGCCCTTCGCCTGTGGGGCCTCGACCTCATTGGTCCAATGCCGACCGCTCCAGTCGTACCGCTCGTGTTGTAGCGGTTGATTATTTTTCTAACTGTGTCGAAGTAGAACCCCTGGTCTCCATCACTTCCGCCAAGATTATCAAGTTTCTTTGGAAGAATCTTGTCTGCCGGTACGGCAGCCCTCGTGCTATTATTACAGACAATGGCACTCAGTTTGCCAGTCACAGTGTCCAACAATGGGCTCGGGACAATAATGTCCGCATGCTTTTTGCCCCGGTGGCGCACCCCCAGTCTAATGGGCAGGTTGAGGTCACCAACCGAACCCTCAAGGAAGGCCTCAAGAAGCGCCTGGAGGGGGCCAAGGGCCGCTGGGTAGATGAACTCCCAAGTGTCTTATGGGACTATCGCACCACAACGCGAACCCCAACAGGTGAGACACCTTTCTCCCTGTTATATGGCGCAGACGCGCTCCTGCCTATTGAGGTAGACCTCCCTACAATCCGTATGATCAACTTCACTGACGAAGCCAATGCTCAAGGGCTCCGTGCCAAACTCGACTTAATCGAGGAATTACGCGAGGGTGCTCGCCTTCGCATGTCTGCCCTCAAACAGAGGCTCAGTCTTCACCATAATTCCCGGGTAAAACCCAAGGCGCTACAACAAGGGGGCCTTGCCTTGCTTAAGTCGACCCTCACCGCTCGCGACCCCAAACAAGGTGTCTTACGACCCAACTGGGGCGGGCCTTATATTGTTCATAAACAAGTCCGCCCGGGAGTCTATGAACTACAAGACCATGATGGTCGTCTTCTCCCCCGCAACTTTCATACGGATGACTTGCGCCCATATTACGTGTAAGTCTTTAGTCTTACAAATTCAATAAAATACATGTGTATTTTTTCCTGTCTTACAGATCACATGGCATTACAAATGCTCTCTCCATTGCCCTCTGCACCCGACCGGTCAGATTGGCTACCTGCCTGAGTTATGGCATCAGACCTTGTCAGGTCTCACTTACGCACCCACAAGGGGAAGCTCCCTAAGGTCGCGCCACAGGTGGTTGCGGGTCTCATTCCCCAACTGACCTTCAACTCGCCCCGCCCCAAGGGTAATCCCCTTGCGCTGCGGAAGGGTAACCCCCTTTTGGCTCCTTCAGGAAGGTCTGTGTAAGTCGTCCTCGCACGCCATAGCAGACCTTCCGCTCGGACTTCTCCACACAGGTGGTTGCGGGTCTCATTCCCCAACTG
The DNA here is from genome assembly GCA_024586325.1 of Stellera chamaejasme. Lineage (NCBI taxonomy): Eukaryota > Viridiplantae > Streptophyta > Magnoliopsida > Malvales > Thymelaeaceae > Stellera > Stellera chamaejasme. The sequence goes on along the minus strand of CM044985.1, from coordinate 18,911,451 downwards.
ACCTTCAACTCGCCCCGCCCCAAGGGTAATCCCCTTGCGCTGCGGAAGGGTAACCCCCTTTTGGCTCCTTCAGGAAGGTCTCTGTGTAAGTCGTCCTCGCACGCCATAGCAGACCTTCCGCTCGGACTTCTCCACACAGGTGGTTGCGGGTCTCATTCCCCAACTGACCTTCAACTCGCCCCGCCCCAAGGGTAATCCCCTTGCGCTGCGGAAGGGTAACCCCCTTTTGGCTCCTTCAGGGAGGTCTATGTGTAAGTCGTCCTCGCACGCCACAGCAGACCTTCCGCTCGGACTTCTCCACACAGGTAGTTGCGGGTCTCATTCCCCAACTGACCTTCAACTCGCCCCGCCCCAAGGGTAATCCCCTTGCGCTGCGGAAGGGTAACCCCCTTTTGGCTCCTTCAGGGAGGTCTATGTGTAAGTCGTCCTCGAACGCCACAGCAGACCTTCCGCACGGGCTCCTCAACACAGCAACGGGTCTCACTCCCCAAAACCTCAGATGGTTCTTCACTTGTCTCAACAAGTGCCCTACTGCCTTCGCCAACGCGCGACTTCAGGCTCGAGGTAAACTGAGTTTTTTACTTCATTCCTTTCATATATATGGTGAGCAATCTGCAGGGGTCTTCTACTTGGTACACTGTACACTACCCAAGGGCTTGCTCCCTGAAAATTGCCCATGGTCTTCAAGGGTATCTCCTCTGCAAGCCCTAAAAGGACCCTTATAACTTGTCTCAACAAGTGGTCTCCATCTCAGCTTGTCTCAGCAAGTGAACCCATAAATTATCTGGAATGATATATGTGGCTCCGCCGTTGCGGATTATAAGTGCCTCGTCACTATAAACTCAAACCGAGTCTCCAGCTTCTGGACAAAGTAATCTCTGTGGCTTCGTTGGTGCAAGCCCCAGATAGGCTTCTCTCCACAAAACGGACTTAGCCTATGGTTGCTAACCTAGCTAACGTGCCCTACACTGCTATCGCGAAATAAAAGCGAGGCTACAAGACAAGGAAGGTAAAATGAAACTTTACTTCATCTACTATTTGCAAGAATATGCATGAATGCAGGTGTTCCTTATACAAAAAAGAGGGGTGGGCATCCACATGTTGGAACCTCCACCCTAATCCAAAAGGGCATACCAGGCTTCGCCCATCTTCTTTCCCTGCTCTCCCCAGTCGAGCAGAGCCTCTACTGTTGGGCTACTAGTATTAGCAGCATCCAGAATCCCAAGACTCAGCTCTGGGAACGCCTTCTCCACTTGGAAGCGGCATCGCAGCCAGCCCTCCTCGTAGGCTTGCGCCCCCGCTTCGCCTAGGGCTTGGATCTCGCCAAGCTTCTCCACCAGTCGAGGCATCCGCTCAGGGATGGACACCTTGATGGAGGAAGAGGACTCAGGATCCTCACCTTCAAAGGAGGGAAGGCCCGAGCCTTCTCCATCTCCCGCACCGAGGCCATTGCCTTCTCCAGTCGATGGCGACCTCCGGGCGTGCCTTCATGGCAGCCTCGGCGGCAAGCCTGCCCTCCTCCACCTTCTTCTCTGCCAATTGAGCACAGGCGGTGGCTTGGCGCCTCGCCTCCTCGGCCGCGGCCTCTGCCTGCTCAACTTGGGCCTTCACCACTTCAAGGGCAGCTTTGGTTTCTGCCTCCAAAGAAAGGAGGGACTCCTTCAAAACAGCATTTTCAAGCTGCTTGGCTTCCAGCATTGCTACCTGCTGAAGGAAGCGTTGCTTCGCAGCATCAAGTAAGCAGGCCTGCTCCCATCGGTACCGCATGCCGAGTGCCCGCTCTTTGTTGCCATAATCGCACCAACTCTCTAGTTGGGCCACACGCTTGGCATGCTCCTCTTTGAGCTCCTCCTCCCTCTTTTTTGAGGCCTCCAGCTCCCTCCTGAGAGAAGCAATCTCTGTTATCTGGGCGTCGTCCCGCTTATTGGCATACTTCAGGAAGTCATGCCATTGCTCAGCAGCAGCATATCCTTTGACGGCCGCCTACATCCCAGTGCTATTAAAGCAAAGGCAGAAAGAGGCTAAACTGAACTTATACATAAAGACCAGAAGCTGTCTTACCTGCAGACTCTGTTGAGCTGCCTCCCTCATGAATTCAGCAGGGGAGTCCAAGCTCCGCTCTGTCACCTCCCTGTCGTAGGGGGTGCGCAGCCCCTCCAGGCAGGATAGGAGGGTTTGCTCCCCTCCCTTCAGCAGTGAACTGCTGTTCCTGAGAAGGAAGACCGGATCCCATGCATCTTTCAGGAGCCTCCCTTGCTCCCTGTACACCCTGAGCCTGGTCTGGTGCCTCTTGACCCTCAGGAGGTCTGGCTCCTCAGACCACTTGGGGACCGACTTGGCAGCAACGCGCCTTCGCTCCAAGTAATGGGGCCGGACCCGGTCTCCTCAAGGACCTCGATTACGGTCCCAGGTCTGCAGGGATCTCTGTCAGGGCCCCTTGATCCACTGGGACCTCGCGGGAACCAAGCTTTTGCCCTGAAGGGCCCGCGCCTACAATAATTACAGGTGTCAGCAACTGGAAAACAGGAGTGTAAACTCAAAACAAAGAAAACACTATCAAGTCAAAAAGACTTACCAGCGGAAGGCCGCCCCCATTCACTGACTTCCAGCTGGCTACTGGAAGGTTGGGCAATCTCCCAACCACTTACCCTCGCAGAGGACCGTGTTACCAGACCCCCCTCCCCTGGGGCCTCACTCTCAGAAGAGGAGGAAGTCTCCTCAATCCTCAGGATCCTCTTCCCCTTTGATGCAGGGGCCTTCTCCCCTGAAGGGGCCACTTCAGGGATCCCCTCTCCAGAAGGGGTTGCTACAGGGGTCTCCTCCCTTACGCTGGTAATCTCCGCCTCCTCTACAGGAGCAACCAACACCTCCTGTTGGCTAGAACTCCCAATGGCCTTGGCGGCTTGGATGCCCCTCCTTCTCATAGAGATCAGGATGTCAGCCGCTGACATTTTGCCCTTACGAGGGGGCACCTTTCCTCCAGAAAGGATCTCTGCAGCCACCACGTACCCGGGCAGATCCTCGCCTTGGGCTGGTGAGGGGCTTGCAGAAAGCCCAGACACGAAGGCTTCAGCAGCAGCCTCCTCAGGAGAAATAGGCTGCACCACTGAAATGGGTACAGCCTCTATGGGAGCAGCGCTGTCTATTGACGCTCCCTCTGGGCCCTCCGCGGAGGGCACGACCTCTCCAACAGCGAGAGACACTTCAACCTCCACTCTTCTGGCTTCTTCAGCCACAGGCTCCGCCGCTTCCTCCGCAGGATGGGGGACTGCCACAGGCTCTCCAGCCTCCTCCGTAGCACTGGGAACTTCTTCCCCAGCAGGCTCCCTGGCCTCTGCAGTTAAAAGGACTGCGGCAGACCCCTCTGCCTCAGCAGGCCTCACAGCCTCTCCAGTCGGCTCCGCAGCCCTGGATCCCTCAGCAACAGCAGGGGCACTCCCTTCTCCAGGCTGCGCCGCAGCCACCTTTCTCTTCTTCTTCTCCGGCTGAGAAAGCATCGGAGCCTTGATACCAGCCCTCTTTTTGGGCAGCTTGGGGACAATGGGTCCCAACACCTTGACTGCCCCAGCAGGGGCATCCCTCCCGAATGCACAGGCCAGGTGCACTCGCTGGGCAATACGCATGGATGCTTTCTTGCCCTGGGCTTCGCCAGACTCTGCGACGGCATCTGCAGACAAAGAGGGACTTCAGACCAGGTTCTACCAGACCTCTTACAAATTTACAGTATATTTGTATGTGTGCGCAACGTACCTTTGGGCGCCGCCAGAGCAGCGTAGAAAGAGTCTATCGTTGTCCCACGATGGACGGGAGCCCATCCCTCGTATGGCGGGGGCACCTCAGGGTCCAGCACGAAACCCGTGCTGATCCCAGCCCACCTCAGGGTGGTCTCGTCCAGTTGGGCAGCTGAGAAGGGGAAGAACGCATCGCACGCGCTCCTTGAAAAGACATCGTCCAACCACCCCAGTAGTTGAACGTATGCCTGCCACCGCACTCCCCCATGAGTCAGCTCAGGCCTCCGCACAGTGCTTTGCACGGATTGTCGCGTCCTCGCCACGGGAAAGTCCCATGAGCCCTCGCGGGGCAAGAAGAAAAAAGACCCATGCCAATTATGGTAGGATCTGGGTGAGGCAGTGAAGGAGATGGAGTGGTTACCTCCAGCGTTTATGGGAGTGACGTAGAAGAACGCACCCCCACTCCTCGGCTCAACCGATAGAAAGCGGTTGAAGACGTCGGCGAATGGCTTCACGCCGGCCATGTGGCAGGCGACAATAAAGCCCGCGATGCTCAGAAAAGTATTGGGCGCCAGCTGAGTTGGGGGCATTCCCCAATCAGCGCATAGATCTTGCACCAGTTGCGGAAAGGGATACCGTAATCCCGCCGCAAGCTGCGCCGTGTACAGGCACAGCACCCGGTTCTCCTTGTTCTCCTCGGTGACGGGCCAACCCATCGCCCGACAAACGCCCGCACGGGACGTGTATACCGGCGTTTTCTCCACGGGCCAGAAGGCCTCCACCATATCCTGGTGAATTCTCTCGAACTTCACCGTGGTCTTCTCGAGAGGAGCGACCACTGGGCGAACAGCTTCCTTGGAATCCATCTCTGCAAAAAGAAGAACAAACAGGCATATAAATCGAAACAGCCCAGCAAAGGCATTTCGTCAAACGCTCAGTGCGATCAGAAAACTTGAAGCACTCAGTGTGCGGGAAAACAAAATCTTACCTGATTTGTTAACCGGTGAGTAAAAACGGACGGAGCGGTTGGCAAACGAACAGTTGACCGGAGGGATCTCAAACGAAAAGAAGGAACCACCGCGAAAAACCTCTCAACTGCCGATGAAATGTTCAAGAAACGCAAGAATGCGAAAAGGTTACTCAGAGCAGAGCGAGGAAATGCAAGAGTGAAGAAGAAAACCTTCAATCTTCTCGGATACGCTTTTATAAGCCCGCCAAAATAAAAAAAGCGCTTTTTAAGCGTGATCGGCTCCTGAGTCGCCACGTGCCAGCATCCAGCGGCCATCAAGCCCCCTCCCTTGCCGTGCAGAAAAGGAGAAACGCTTTTGCAAAGCATAATCGACCCCTACGGCGCCACGTGTCGCGTCCCATAACGGTCAGTAAACCTCCCATCTTCCTTTATCTCTCCTGCATTAAATGCTGAAGGGACTCTTCGCTGCCTTCACAATCAAACGGTCCGCAAACGGCCCAAGCGCCTTCGCCAACTCCAGAGGCTTGGAATTTGAACAGAGTACGGGACCCTGCCCATACTCTGCCTTCAGGAGGAGGCATCTTGGTACACTACCCAAGCAAATGCCCCCCCTCTCTCAAAAACTCACAAGGATCACAAAAGATCTTCACTTATGGCTGCTACATCGGTCCTCAGCAAAGTACTTTCGAAAAACGGAGTACAGGACCCTGCCCATACTCCGCTCTCAGGAGGAGGCATCTTGGTACACTACCCAAGCAAACGCGCCCTCGCGTAGTATCGTAATCATACAAGGCCTTTGAAGAGGACTTATCCTTGTGGTCTCCAGTATCGCCTTCGCAAGGTCTCATCCTTGTGGTCTCCGGTCTCACCTGCGCAGGGTCTTGCCCTCGCGGGCCTCAAGTCTCGCATAGGCGATGTCTCATACTCACCTTTGCAACTCTTGGGCCTTCGCGGGCCATCCTCGCGGTCTCAGGTCTCCCCCTGGCGACCTCACTCGCCTTCATGGGTCTTACTCCCGATCTCGGCTCGCCTTCGCGAGACTCTCCTGCCTATACTGGCCCCGCCCAGATAGGACTCTTACACCTAGGTTCGTGCGACCTTCACTCCTTATTTTGCCTTATTCTATCTAGGCCTTCGCCCTCACAGGCCTTCGCCCGCCACTTGCTCCACTTGGAGATAGACCACTTGGTCGTCTGACATCAACCAGCCAATAAGGAGGACAGCACGAGCCTGGGAGATCTTCACCAGATTCATACGCCAGACATTCTCTGACAAACGAATCACCTAAGGCGGTTTGCTGAGATCTTCATCATCACAGCCACCTTATCTCCAATCAGTCTGACGCAGACTTATCTCAACAGCATGTCTAAGGGCTTCAACTTTGGGAGGCTCTTCTCCTGGCATCACTCTATAAATAGGGTGATGTCCACCCTAAATCGGGTAAGCTACTACACGCCCCCCCACTCCTCTCTTGCTACTTCTGAGTATTCTTCCTATCTTTTACAGACTACTCTGAACAGCAAGCTGGGAGTCTCAAGAACATCATCTTCTCCACCACTTCAACTGAGAGTCCGGGCCTTCTTTAGGAACGAGACTATCAGGTCAACCCCGGAGGAAGGGGGAAGTAGGGTGGCCTATGAAGCCTACCTTAAAAAGAACTCTATGTGTAGAGTCACACTCTTGTCCACAATGGTGGATGAGATCATGGTGGAGTTCTCCATGCTCCCCTCGGCCAAAGGCATCTGGTGTTACCAACACCCGGTACGTAATTAAGCTAATTTCGTATTTAAGTTTAATTACCGGATTTTCGATAATTTCTGTTTTAGGACTCGTAATGCATGATTGGTAATTGTGGATTTAATTTGGAGATTTTTGGGGCCACCCGGGAAGGTTTTAGAAATTAGTACGCGGTTGCGCGTAATTCCCGGGAGTTTCATTTCCGAGTGACTTGGGACTTATATTTGGATAAGAAAAATAGGTTTTATGGGTTTTGAGATGTCCTGAGTATGTGGTTAAAGTTTGGTTCCAATCAGAGTAAGTTTTGTAAAAAGTTGCATTTTCGGGCCGAACGAAATTGCAATTTTGTGTTGTGAGTGAGATAATGGAAATTGGCACTTTTTGGTTAAAAATAGAGAAGGAGGCGGATGGGCAAGTGAGAGAAGGGACACTTGTCCCTTCTTTGTTGAAGGAGAAAAGGAAAGAAAAGAAAAAGAAAGGAATTAAGTTGTATTTATGTAATTATTACATATATTGGTATAAGTAAAGAAAAGGGTAATAATTGGCTATTTTGTAAGAAAAGGATGGATGGGGCGGATGGGAGAGAGAAAGGAAAGGACATGTGTCCTATTTTTGGTGGAAGAAGAAAAGGAAGGAAATAGAATTATTGGGAGAGTTATATTTATATATATATATATATATATATGTAGTTATGTAATAATAATACATATATATAGGTTTATGTAGAAAAGAAAAGGGAGGAAAGTGGTCAACACTTCACACTTATCTTCTTCTTCTTCCCGTAAGCCTCTCTCTCTCTCTCCCTCACATCCGCCATTGATGAGAGCTTGAGCTCACCACTGTTTTCCGTCAATTCGCGACCAAACTTCGAGGTAAACCGCTTAAATCGGTCATTGGGTTGTATAGATCGATAATCTGAAGTCTGTTTTGGAAGAATCAGTATAGTTTGTAAGTTAGGAGCATTTGAATTTTGGAGTGAATAGTGTCATATGATCATTTGTTTTATTATTCGTTTCCTAATCGTTCTCGGATCTTCCTGGTGCATGTTTGATAACAGGAACGTAGGAAGAAACGCACCCGAGGTTGTGCGATTCGCGTCTGAAAATTTGGGTGGAATTTTCGACGGAAGAATTAGCGAAAGGTAAGGATGTTTCGTGTTCGTAATGGAATTCTGATTCTGTTAGTATACTCGGTTCAGCTTAGAAAAGGCTCGGCGTGAAAGTCGCTTTTCCGGCCGAGCCTCGTTTTGGCGCCACCGTTAGTGATTGATTCTATGAATTTTGAATTGAAATTGTGTATCTGTGATTGATTGTGAACAGGAGTTGCTTTGAAATTGGGCAGAAACTCACAAATTCCTACCGGGACCGTCGATCGAGAATTCGGATTTTGGACTACATTCGGAGGTAAGGGTTCAGTGTGTGTTTAGGAGTATTGCTTTGCGTAGCAAGCATACTCGGATATAGACTGAGGCTAGGTTTGGAAGAGGGGAGTGCCCCGATGACACCGACCTAGTTCCTGGTATAGACATTGTTGTGCAGGAACCGATTGGGATTCGATATACCTACGATGGTTATCGATGATTCATATTGATTGACCGATGGGGTCGCTCCCCGAGCTGGTACCATGCTCTATCGACCGATTGTGAATGGACGCATGGCCATTGCCGGTTGGACCGGGGCAGATCTCGCCATGGTCCATCACAAAGATTGTTATCGTTATGATTGTGAACTGAATGTGATTGTCATTGACCGACTACATTGCATATGTTTGATTGTGTTGCATTTACCGCTTCGATTGAGTATTGATTGTGTTTGTGATTGACCGATTGTGGTTTATGAGACGCATGGTAATGTCGGTTGGACCGGGAAGATCTCGCCATGGTCCATAACACCGTGCTTAACCGCTTCGTTTGTGAGTTGACCGTGATTGTGACTGACCGGTTGCATTGATTGAGCATAAGATTGATCGGTGTGATGATTTGTTTTTAGTTTTAGTTCTGTTTCAGAGTACAGGTTTATTGTATCTACCGCTTTAGTAATCGCACCATGTCTTTACTGTTCCCTTACTAAGTTCTTTCGAGAACTTACCCTTATATCTACTGTTTCAGGAAAAGGAAAGGAAAAGCAAGTCGCCGATTAGAGGCGAGATTAATAGGACTTGAGGTGCAGCAGTAGCTCCAAGTGGTGCGGTTGAATTCCGCGTGTTCACCACTTGGTTGGTTTTCTTGTATTCCGAACTTATTTCTGGCTCTGTATATTGTCATAACATGCATGTTTCGTCTGTAAGGCTTGGTTGTGTAAATGGTTTGGTTTGCATAAGTGTTTGAGTTCAGGTTCGGAACCGTTGGTTGTCGCGTTGAAATTTCAGGATTTGGGTTCAGTTGGAAGATCGGGTGATCGCCAGGTGATCACCAACTCCAACACTTTGAAGTGTTGGTTTGCTGATTTTTAGGTGATCATCAGATGATCACCAACTCCAACACTTTGAATTGTTGGTTGCTGTTTTTTAGGTGATCACCAGGTGATCACCAACTCCAACCCTTTGAATTGTTGGTTTGCTGTTTTTTTAGGTGATCACCAGGTGATCACCAACTCCAACACTTTGAATTGTTGGTTGCTGTTTTTTAGGTGATCACCAGGTGATCACCAACTCCAACCCTTTGAATTGTTGGTTTGCTATTTTTTAGGTGATCACCAACTCCAACACTTTGAATTTGTTGACCGGCTGTTTTTTTAGGTGACCACCCGGTGATCACCTAAATATGAAATTTTGCCCTTTTGATCCTCTAACTTCTCCTTTTGTTATATCTTGTCCCAAAATGACCCGAAGTGCCAAATTTAGTAATTTTATGAGAAACACAACCCCATTCGCATAGGTAAACATCTTGGGACTTAGTTGAGCATTAGTGCTATGGTTTAAGGAAATTTTTGGGTGATCCCAAGGGCGGTTGCCCTGTTGTTGGGGTTGTTATGTGATAAGGTTGTGAGTGAACCGTCACCGCCACCTTCCCCTTTCCCGGTTTGGCTCCGTTCTCCGTGCGCTTCGCGAGTGCGGGGTAGGAGGGTGCGGGGGTGGGGTGACAAGTTGGTATCAGAGCAGGTTTACCTAGTTGCGAATGGTTTATGTGATAGTAAGGTTGCATTTCATTGCATCATGCATGTACATATACAGAGCCAATTGGAATACTGCTGCTGCTAAGTTTTGATTGATTGTTACCGTAATGTTGTGTTTATATTGATTCTCAGAAAATGGTTAACACCCGGGGAAGACCGGGACCGAATGAACAAGAGAGGCGGGACGAAGATCCCGAACCTCGACCGATTGTACAACCGGCAGGGGGACGGGCACCACAAGTTCCCCCTGAACTAGTGCGAGTCTTAGAACAGATCCGGGATAGTTTGGCACTGATACTACCGGAACCAACAGACTCGAGGACAGTGCAACAACTTCGAGATATGAGTGGTAGTGGATCGGGGCGTCATGGACCCCATACTGTGACTGATAACAGCCCGTCCTCATCCGAGGAGGAGGCTAGTACTGATGAAGAGCGGAGACACCCAAGAGGTAGGAGGGTGCACCGAGAGATTGGTTCTGCTGCAGGACGGAGTCATGATGATCATGGCCCGTCTCAGGGAAGTGCTAGTGGTCGACGTCGCCGTCGGCAATCTGAGGAAGCCGAAGGGTCACATCGACCCAAAAGGCAGCGGGAAGAGAATGAGCGCCCTAGTAGGATGCTCGAGCGATTCCAACGCCTGAACCCACCCCGTTTCAACGGAAAGGGTGGGCCTGAGGCGGCGGAAGTCTGGTTTCGACGGATCGACTCCATGTTTGAAAGATTGGAATTCTCATCTACCGCAATGGTATCGTTGGCAACGCATAACTGGATGACCGAGCTTTGATATGGTGGGAGAGTGTGAGGAACAGGCACCGAGCGGAGCAGTTCACGCGGAAAGAGCCTGATACTGATATGGCGTGGGATGAGTTTACTCGCTTGTTCCACGATCATTATGTGAGTGATGCTGTCCGAGACTTGCGACAAGCACAGTTTGATAATTTGACTCAAGGGACTATGAGCGTGCTGGAATATGAGCACGAGTTTGATCGATTGATTCGCTATGTTCCACAGTATCATGGGATGGAAGAACGAAGGCAAAGAGATTTATCGAGAGGTTGCGACCGGATATTCGATTGGCACTCCGACCGTTGGATATCAAATATTATCAGGCAGCAACACAAAAGGCTCAACTGATTGAACAGGAGGATGTTGAGAGTAGATTCATACCTCAGCAGACCGTTGGACGTGGAAGGGGCACAAGCTTCCGTGGCTTCTCTCGAAACGCCGGGAGGGCACCCCAGCCTAACCCAAGCGCTAGAGGGAAGGGAGTAGCTTCACCCTCCGCTACTGTTTGTCCGACCTGTCAACGTTCTCACCCAGGCAGAGCATGCTATCGGGAGACAGGTCAGTGTTTGGGATGTGGTTCATCGGACCACTGGGTCCGGGATTGTCCTCAAGTTGCACCGAGGAGGGAGGTCGGCCAAGGTCCGAGGCCTCCATTGGGGTTACCGTTGTTTCGACCGGGGGCACCACGAGGTGGTGCCAGACCGCAGTTTCCGCGACCGCAGGCACCTCCACCGCCACCGCAACCGAGATTGGGAAGAGTCTTTCAGATCGAACGCGGGGAGGCAAATCAGCAAAAGGAAGGTGAAGCGGCACGACAAGGTGCCCTTAAAGGTACCATCTTGTTAAATAACATTCCTGCTACCGTGTTGTTCGACATCGGGTGCTTCGTGTCCATAGTGGCTCGAAATTTGCTATGGCTCAACGCTTATCTGTGAGTTCTATGCCACGAGTGGCTTTAGTTAAGACTGCAGGAGCCGGTGGTTGCTCTCTAATGATATGGTTCGGGATTGTATGATTGATTTGGGAAACATCGGATTTTGAGTGATTTATTGGTTTTAGATATTTCGGGTTATGATGTGGTTTTGGGAATGGACTGGTTAGTTAAGAATGGAGTCTGATTGATTGTGGGAAGCGGGAGGTGACTTTACCTACTGGGAAGGTACTTCAATCCTCCGCTTCTTCCTCTGAGCAGGAATCAGAAATGGGGAGTCTAGAATTGCAAATTCTAGACGAGTTTGAAGTGATAGATGAGGATGATTACTGTGGGTTGAACTCTTCGGAGATCAGGGATGAGATAGATCGGGTATTGGTTGTAAGGGAATTTCCGCAGGTATTTCCTGAAGATTTACCGGGGATGCCTCCGGAACGTGAAATTGTTTTCGAGATTTTGCTCCAGCCGGGATCAGTACCCGTATCTGCTCCCCCTTATCGAATGGCTATCCCTGAAATGAATGAGCTTAAGAAGCAGCTGGATGAATTGCTTTCTAAAGGATTCATTCGGCCGAGCACGTCCCCGTGGGGTGCTCCGGTGTTGTTTGTGAAAAAGAAGGATGGAACGTTACGATTGTGTATCGATTATCGCAAACTGAATGCGATAACTGTGAAAAATAAATACCCCCTCCCACGGATTGATGATTTGTTTGATCAGCTGAAGGGGGCAAAGGTATTTTCGAAGATTGACTTGAGATCGGGGTACTTCCAACTTCGGGTGAAGGAAGAAGATATTCCCAAAACAGCTTTCCGAACCCGGTATGGACATTACGAGTATACCGTCATGCCATTCGGTTTGACAAATGCGCCTGCGGCATTTATGGATATGATGAACCGAGTGTTCCGTCCATACTGGATCAGTTTGTGGTGGTATTCATTGATGATATCTTGGTTTACTCCAAGAATGAAGGTGAACATCAAGATCACCTGCGAATTGTACTGAAGACTTTGAGTGATCATCAGTTGTATGCCAAACTCTCCAAGTGTCAGTTTTGGATCAGGGAAGTGTCCTTCCTGGGGCACGTTATTGGAGAGAATGGTTTATCGGTGGATCCTGAAAAGATTAAGGCAGTAATGGACTGAAGCAACCGACTACGGACGAGAGATCAGGAGTTTCCTCGGACTGGCAGGTTATTACCGGAGGTTCGTATCAGGATTTTCGACTTTGGCTCTACCCCTTACTCAGCTTACGCAGAAGGGGCGAGCATTTGTATGGTCTGAGGCGTGTGAGCGCAGCTTTCAGGAACTAAAGGATAGGCTGACTCACGCACCTATTCTGGTATTGCCAGATCCAAGTGCAGCTTTTACGATTTACACGGACGCTTCCAGGTCGGGTTTGGGTTGTGTACTCATGCAGGATAGGAATGTGATAGCTTATGGGTCGAGACAGCTTCGACCGCATGAGCAAAACTACCCGACTCACGATTTGGAATTGGCAGCGGTAATTTATGCACTCAAGCAATGGCGACATTATCTACTGGGTAGCAAATTTCAAATCTTTACGGATCATAAGAGTTTGAAATATTTGTTTACCCAGAAGGATTTGAATATGAGATAACGAAGGTGGATTGAGTACATGAAGGATTACGATTGTAGTATTGAGTATACCGGGTAAAGGGAATTTGGTAGCCGACGACCGAGTCGGAAGTACACCGGCTTGGTGAAAGGTGGAGATCGGTATGATGTTAATGAAGAGAATGACTTGGTTTGTTTGTGGAGTTTGAGGGAGCATCGAGAGCGAGAGCAATGTTTACTTTGACAATCCAAATGTAATGGCTGGACAAGGTACGAGACGCTCAGAAGGTAGATGCGTCAATGAAGAAGTTATCGGGAGAAGCGAAAGGATCACTTCACCCGTCATTTGGTTATAAGAAGGGATTGTTATATTTCAGAAATCGACTGTATGTACCGAAGGAACCGACTCTTCGCAATGAAATACTTGAGGAAACAACAGCGAAAGTTAAGAAGATTCAGGATCGATTGAAGGTTGCTAATGGTCGGACCACCTCCTATGTGAATAAAAGGAGGCGGGATTTAGAATTCGAGGTTGGTGACAAAGTATGGCTTAAGGTAGCACCAACCAGAGGAGTTATCAGATTTGGTAAGAAGGGAAAGTTGGCACCGCGTTATGTGGGACCGTATGAGATTCTGGAGCGGGTTGGTAGAGTAGCCTACCGGTTGGCTTTACCCCCGCATATGTCAGCAGTGCATAACGTATTTCATGTGAGTATGCTGAAGAAGTGTATCCTGGATCCGGTCCAGACAGTTACCACAGAAGATATACAGATAGAACCAGATCTTTCATACAGAGAGGTGCGAGTGGCCATCCTAGGGCACGATGTGCGAAAGCTTCGTAGTAAGCTAATACCGATGATCAGAGTGCAATGGTCTCATCATACCGATCGAGAGGCAACGTGGGAGGTCGAGCAGGATATACAGGATCGGTACCCCCAAGAGTACGAATGCCTTAAGACTGCCTTGGAGGACCAAGGGTCTTAAGGGGGGGAGAATTGTTACCAACACCCGGTACGTAATTAAGCTAATTACGTATTTAAGTTTAATTACCGGATTTTCGATAATTTCTGTTTTAGGACTCGTAATGCATGATTGGTAATTGTGGATTTAATTTGGAGATTTTTGGGGCCACCCGGGAAGGTTTTAGAAATTAGTACGCGGTTGCGCGTAATTCCCGGGAGTTTCATTTCCGAGTGACTTGGGACTTATATTTGGATAAGAAAAATAGGTTTTATGGGTTTTGAGATGTCCTGAGTATGTGGTTAAAGTTTGGTTCCAATCAGAGTAAGTTTTGTAAAAAGTTGCATTTTCGGGCTGAACGAAATTGCAATTTTGTGTTGTGAGTGAGATAATGGAAATTGGCACTTTTTGGTTAAAAATAGAGAAGGAGGCGGATGGGCAAGTGAGAGAAGGGACACTTGTCCCTTCTTTGTTGAAGGAGAAAAGGAAAGAAAAGAAAAAGAAAGGAATTAAGTTGTATTTATGTAATTATTACATATATTGGTATAAGTAAAGAAAAGGGTAATAATTGGCTATTTTGTAAGAAAAGGATGGATGGGGCGGATGGGAGAGAGAAAGGAAAGGACATGTGTCCTATTTTTGGTGGAAGAAGAAAAGGAAGGAAATAGAATTATTGGGAGAGTTATATTTATATATATATATATATATATATATATATATATATGTAGTTATGTAATAATAATACATATATATAGGTTTATGTAGAAAAGAAAAGGGAGGAAAGTGGTCAACACTTCACACTTATCTTCTTCTTCTTCCCGTAAGCCTCTCTCTCTCTCTCCCTCACATCCGCCATTGATGAGAGCTTGAGCTCACCACTGTTTTCCGTCAATTCGCGACCAAACTTCGAGGTAAACCGCTTAAATCGTTCATTGGGTTGTATAGATCGATAATCTGAAGTCTGTTTTGGAAGAATAAGTATAGTTTGTAAGTTAGGAGCATTTGAATTTTGGAGTGAATAGTGTCATATGCTCCTTTGTTTGATTTTTCGGTTCCTAAGCGTTCTCGGCACTTCCTGGTGCATGTTTGATAACAGGAACGTAGGAAGAAACGCACCCGAGGTTGTGCCGATTCGCGTCTGAAAATTTGGGTGGAATTTTCGACGGAAGAATTAGCGAAAGGTAAGGATGTTTCTGTGTTCAGAATGGAATTCTGATTCTGTTAGTATACTCGGTTCAGTTAGAAAAGGCTCGGCGTGAAAGTCGTTTTTTCCGGCCGAGCCTCGTTTTTGGCGCCACTGTTAGTGATTGATTCTATGAATTTTGAATTGAAATTGTGTATCTGTGATTGATTGTGAACAGGGAGTTGCTTTGAAATTGGGCAGAAACTCTGCCGAAATTCCTACCGGGACCGTCGATCGAGAATTCGGATTTTGGACTACATTCGGAGGTAAGGGTTCAGTGTGTGTTTAGGAGTATTGCTTTGCGTAGCAAGCATACTCGGATATAGACTGAGGCTAGGTTTGGAAGAGGGGAGTGCCCGATGACACCGACCTAGTTCTGGTATAGACATTGTTGTGAAGGAACCGATTGGGATTTCGATATACCTACGATGGTTATCGATGATTTATATTGATTGACCGATGGGGATTGCTCCCCCGAGCTGGTACCATGCTCTACCGACCGATTGTGAATGGACGCATGGCCATTGCCGGTTGGACCGGGGCAGATCTCGCCATGGTCCATCACAAAGATTGTTATCGTTATGATTGTGAACTGAATGTGATTGTCATTGACCGACTACATTGCATATGTTTGATTGTGTTGCATTTACCGTTTCGATTGAGTATTGATTGTGTTTGTGATTGACCGATTGTGGTTTATGAGACGCATGGTAATGTCGGTTGGACCGGGGAAGATCTCGCCATGGTCCATAACACTGTGCTTAACCGTTTCGTTTGTGAGTTGACCGTGATTGTGACTGACCGGTTGCATTGATTGAGCATAAGATTGATCGGTGAGATGCTTTGTGTTTCGTTTTCGTTCTGTTTCCGAGTACAGGTTTATTGTATCTACCGTTTTAGTAACTGCACCATGTCTTTACCTGTTCCCTTACTAAGTTCTTTCGAGAACTTACCCTTATATCTACTGTTTCAGGAAAAGGAAAGGAGAAGCAAGTCGCCGAGTAGAGGCGAGGTTGCTAGGATTTGGGGTGCAGCAGCAGTAGCTCCAAGTGGTGCGGTTGAATTCCGCATGTTCACCACTTGGTTGGTTTTCTTGTATTCCGAACTTATTTCTGGCTCTGTATATTGTCATAACATGCATGTTTCGTCTGTAAGGCTTGGTTGTGTAAATGGTTTGGTTTGCATAAGTTTTTGAGTTCAGGTTCGGAACCGTTGGTTGTCGCGTTGAAATTTCAGGATTTGGGTTCAGTTGGAAGATCGGGTGATCGCCAGGTGATCACCAACTCCAACACTTTGAAGTGTTGGTTTGCTGATTTTTAGGTGATCATCAGATGATCACCAACTCCAACACTTTGAATTGTTGGTTGCTGTTTTTTAGGTGATCACCAGGTGATCACCAACTCCAACCCTTTGAATTGTTGGTTTGCTGTTTTTTTAGGTGATCACCAGGTGATCACCAACTCCAACACTTTGAATTGTTGGTTGCTGTTTTTTAGGTGATCACCAGGTGATCACCAACTCCAACCCTTTGAATTGTTGGTTTGCTGTTTTTTAGGTGATCACCAGGTGATCACCAACTCCAACACTTTGAATTTGTTGACCGGCTGTTTTTTAGGTGACCACCCGGTGATCACCTAAATATGAAATTTTGCCCTTTTGATCCTCTAACTTCTCCTTTTGTTATATCTTGTCCCAAAATGACCCGAAGTGCCAAATTTAGTAATTTTATGAGAAAAACAACCCCATTCGCATAGGTAAACATCTTGGGACTTAGTTGAGCATTAGTGCTATGGTTTAAGGAAATTTTTGGGTGATCCCAAGGCGGTTGCCCTGTTGTTGGGGTTGTTATGTGATAAGGTTGTGAGTGAACCGTCACGCCACCTTCCCCTTTCCCGGTTTGGCATCCGTCCGTTCTCCGTGCGCTTCCGAGGGTGCGGGGTGGGAGGGTGCGGGATGTGGGGTGAGATGTTATGGCCGCCGGAGGGAGGCCATTCAAGTCCTGGTTTGTGGCGTAGCCGGTTGGCACGTCTCGCCGTAAGGTTCCCTTGTGTAATAGCGGCTACTCGGTCGGTGCTTCAGATTCTGTACCGGAGTTCGGATGGACCCGATATTTGATTTTTGGTGTCCTGGTAGTGTACCGGACATTTCCGCGGAAAATATTTTCCGGCGCCGGGGGGGGTTTTCGGGGTTGTCTCGGGACGTACAGCGGACTCGGTAGCGCTCCCGAGACCTCAGATTGAGAAGCCGTTTGCAGTTCTGGGATCGTGGGAATATTTTACATTTTTCGGTGAAGAAAAGTGTTCTGGGCCGGGAATTTCAGTTTCGGGCAGTTTTCGGGCTCGGGACGAATCGAGCCGTGACACGTGGCGATTTGTGGTTGGTTGGATTGGTGAGTGAGTTAGAGGGCTTTGTTTTGTCTCATGTGTGAGGTGGGTGTGATGTAGGGATGATGTCATAAAACAAACCATGTGCTTAGCACATGCTAGTTTGATATTTATCACATATATGTGATAAATATCATAAGTCTCATATTATCATCTTCTTCTTCTCCATGGCCGACGCTTTGCTCTCCCTCTCTACCACCATTGTTACTTTCTTTAAGCTTCAAATCCATGCTCTAGATTGCTCCTTTGCCCGAGAGTTCATCTGGGAAGTTGATCAGCAACTCGAGTACTACGTCTGTCTGAGGTATGGTTCGATTCTGTTGAGTATTTGGCATTTTTGGAAAGTTGATGTTCTTGACTTAGATCTGAGTTTTGATGGAATTGAACCGTTGGATCGTTATGTGGTTCATATATGTTGATGTTGGGTAAGTAAGGATTAGAGAAATAACGTTGGATCGTCGGAAACACAACCCGGGTGAGAACTCACCTTTGGCCGAATTTTTGACTGATTATGTTGGGAATTTCTGTTGAATTTGTTGTGTTCTATGGATTGATTTGTGTATGTTGAAGTGTATAGTAGCTTGTTCTGAATCGGTTCTGAATTTGGAGTATCGGTGAAAATGCGGAAAATTGCCGAATTCTGGGATTTCAGTTTTGGTTGGGGGTGTAGGTTGGTAGTGTGATTGGTAAGGATGCTAATATAGCTTTGTTTGACAGATTCTGAGGTGTGGAAGGTGGAAAAGAGGGGTTTCGGGTTTGGTCGTAATTCGGAAGTTGTCGAGAATCGATCGGTTGTTCGGGAATTTCGCGGTAAGGGTTTGGTTCTGTCATTTTTGGTAAGATAGATATATGTTTGGGGCACTTTACTGTTTTGCAGGTATTTGAATTATGTGCCTTAAGGCACATTCTCGTGATCTGTAGGTGTATGTGCAGGAACATACTATGTGCATTAACCTACGGCGGTTGGGGTTCGCTACCCAGTGGTGCACCAAGCTTTATCGAGCTTGGCTTGACTCCCTTAGAGGAGGCTGTCGTTTTGTTTTTATATAAGGGTTTACGGCGATTTAAAATCGCACATCCTTCGGGATTCCGATCTGTGTTTTACTCTGTACTCTGTTTTGGCTAACCTTCTGTTTTGCAGGGTTACATATGTTTATCTTACCCCAAATCCCTTACGGGTCCTTTCGAGGACTCACCCTTTTAGTGTTTCATTTTTGGTTTTCAGTAGACTGATAAGCGGCCAGCGGAGTAGGTTTCCGTGAGGCTTCTGTTTTTGTTGTGTATATTTTCAGGTATTATGCGCTCAAGTATGAGCTCGGTGCAATATTGAGACTGATTTCGGTTTTCAGGGTTTAATCGGCTCACGTCTGTGTTTGTGTTGTGTTTAGCAGCAGCTACACTTCGTGGTTCGGGATTCTGTTGAGGTTGCGGACTTGGTTGATATCCCGCACGAGGTATCGGATATTAGGGGCTTAGGTTGGCTCTGTAGCTGCATGTATATACTTTACGATTGTGGTGTCGATTTTGGCTATGTATATTCTCGCTCTGCTGCTTGTTACGAGCGCTTAGCGCTTGATAGATACCCTTTGTCGGAGAATGCTATGTGTATCTATGTTATGTGTGTAAGCACTCGTCCACGGAGGACGGAGCTTACTTTGTTGGTAATGCATGAACTGTATGTATGGTGATGGTGATGTGCTCGTCCGTTTTCGAGGGGCGGAACTCACCATGGATGTTTTTAGTTGTATGTGTGAAATGTTTCAGGTTTTGGGTTCAGTAGGAAGGTCAGGTGATCAACTCGTTTTCAACTGGGTGATCACCAGATGATCACCAACTTCAGCACTTTACAATTTGTTGGTTGCTGTTTTTTAGGTGATCACCAGGTGATCAACTCGTTTTCAACTGGGTGATCACCAGATGATCACCAACTTCAGCACTTTACAATTTGTTGGTTGCTGTTTTTTAGGTGATCACCAGGTGATCACCAACTTCAACACTTTGCTGTTTTTTTAGGTGATCACCAGGTGATCAACTCGTTTCAACTGGGTGATCACCAGGTGATCACCAAACCCGATGATCACCTAAATAAGAAATTTTTACATGGATTGTATGTTTGTTGATAAGCGTTTGCACAGGTATGAGATCTTTCAGGTTCGCCCATATTCCCTTCGCGAGTGAAGCTGCGCATGGCGGGTCTCGATGGACCTGCCATTCTGTATTAATCCGACCTCCGTCTCCGACGTCTTGGCGCCCCCGTCTCCGCAACCGGGTTCGGGCGGCGTTATTTGACACCTTCATCACTTTTACCGATGACTGTACATGATTCACCCACGCCTTCTTACTCAAAACCAAGGCAGAGGCCTTAGCATATTTTCAGAATATGTACACTTGGTTGAGAACCAAGTAGATAAGAAGGTGAAGTCCTTAAGGACCGACAGAGGTGGTGAGTACAGTTCACTTGCATTCAAGGCCTTTTGTGAGTCAAAAGGCATTGCTACAGAGTTCACCCTTTCTTGGACACCCCAGCAAAATGGTGTGTCCGAAAGAAAGAACCGAACTTTGATGGACATGGTGCGTTCCATGATGGCTAAAGCCAACCTGGATGTGACCTATTGGAGTGATGCGCTGCTATGTGCGGTGCACATTCTCAATAGGGTACCTACCAAGGACATCGACTCCTCTCCATATGAGTTATGGATGAAGAGGACCCCGAACTTAAGCTACTTGCGGCCTTGGGGTTGCTTAGCTTACGTGTTACGGTCACCCCGAGCGGGTTGCGACCGGGTGACCCGGGGCTCCGGTTTTGGCCTGCGGGTCACGTTTTTCGGCGTTCAGACGGCTCCCGAGCCCTATCCGAGTATCATTTTGGCGAACCCTTCCGTATTTGAGGTCGTGTGGGTCCCCCGGACGTTTCCGCCGAAAATATTTTTCTGGCGCCGGGGGGTTGTCGGGGTCGTCTCGGGACGTACAGCGGGCTCGGTAGCACTCTCGAGACCTCAGTTTGGGAAGCCGTTTGCAGTTTTGGAGTCGTGAGAATGTCCCGGAGGTGTTTGTGGAGTTTAATATTTGGGGCGGGACGTTCGGTTCCGGGCGACTCCCGGGGCTCGGGACGGGAATCCCGGGGCTCGGGATGGAAATTTTCTGACGGCTTTGGGGTAAGTTGTGTTATAATTTAAGATGGAATTTATGGGTATTTTTGTAGAATTTTGGAGTGACGGAATTTTGGTTACTGGTGGACACGCTCGCACGTCGGGTTCTTGTTCGGGTTCAGCGAGCTCGGTAGGACACTCTGGATTTGTAAATGAACTTTTGAAAAATGTTCTGTGAATGTCATAATATTCTGAGGGTTGTGTCCAAGTTTCATTTATTTTGGAATTCGGTAATTATTTTTGGGCAAAAAGAATTGGAACTTTCGGAAAAATTGGGAGTTAATTTGTATTTGGTTACAAAAGAAAATTATTTCAGCATGGGCTGCAGCTGATCTTTTCGGCAGATTTGGGATGAGTTAGAGGACACTTGGCTTTTTCTTGTTTAAAGTGGAGAAGTATGGGTTAAAGAGGAGAAATATATATTATGACATAATATTTCATAAAATGAGTTATAACTCATTTTCACTTCTCTTCTTCTTCCTCTTGCTGTGTTCTTTCTGTATCCGCCTCCATGGGAGCTCAACCTCCAAGCTTGAAGTTCTTCTTTTTAGTTGGAATCAAAGAGGAATTGGGTCCTTCATGTGGTAAGTACCTCCCTAAGCTCTCTTTTCTCATTAGTTTGGAAGATTAGTGATGAAAAGAGGAGTTTTGGCATTTGTTGGGTTTGTTCTTAGCTATAAGCTAGGATGATTCTCTTCCTCCCATCTTTTAGTATGTTGTTCTTGGGTTGTAGGAGAGTGTTAATCAAGTGTTGGATTTTGGAAAACACATCTTGGATGAAGAATTCTATTTTGGCCGAATTTATGGATAATTTCCAAAATGATGTGTGTTTGTTATCTTGCTTCATGCTTCAAGTATGTTAATCCTAGCATGATTCTAAGCTTATGTATGGATTCAATTTGATGGAAAACAAGTTGAGTTGGAAACCCCCATTTGGCCGATTTTGTATGTTGATGTTCAATGTTGGATTTTGTTGTTTTGGATGCAATTGGATAGCATTCTTGGTTTAGAAGTGAAATTGGTGGTTAGATTGATTAATTGGAAGCTTGAATGGATTGAATTGGAAGTTGGATAAAAAGTTGGTTAAGAACCGAATTTTGGAATGATTCTTTATCTAGGTTGGAGTTTGGTTTTGGTTGATTTGGATGTTAAAATGGTATTGGGGTTGAATTTAGGAGTGGTTTGAAGTTTGAAACGTTGAATTCGGTTAAGAAATGGAAAAGTTACAATTAAGCGGGATTATCGGAAAATGGCGGGTAATGAAGGGTTTAAGGTTGGATTTGATCAGTTCTGCTTATTGAATTATGTTTGACAATGTATAATCTTGCATTGTCTAGGTTGGTTCTGAATTCTGACATTTCTGTGGAAATCTGGAATTTTACGGAAATTCACGGATTTTCGGTTTTGGGGTCGGGGGTGTAGTTTGGTAGTATGGTTGGTAAGGATGCTAATTCAACTTGGTTTGACAGATTCTGAGATTCGGAAGTTAGAAAAAGAGAGGTTTCTGAGTTTCGGGTCGTGGTGTGGAAGTCGTCCAGAATCGGTCAAATACTCTGGATTTTGAGGTAAGGGTTTGGTTCTGCTATTTTTGGTAAGATAGGTGTATGTTTAGTTTCACTTTACATTACTGCAAGTATTTCGGTATTATATGCCTAGGGCATATTCGTAGTCTGTAGGTGTATGTATTGTTGCACTACATTTTGCAGGTATTTGGAAATTTACGCTTTAAGGTACGTTACGTAATTTGTAGGAGTATGCCTTATGGCATACTGCATGCATTAACCCTACGGCAGGTTGTGGGTTCGCTACCCAGGTGGTGCACCATGCTTCGTAATAGCTTCGGCTTGACTCCCTTAGAGGAGGCTGTCGTTACGATTGGTTATAAGGGTTTATGGCGATTTAGTATCGCACATCCTTGGTATTCGATCTGTTTTATTACATGCACGATGTTCTGTATTCCATTGCATATATTCTGTATATTGCTATCTTTCTGTTTTGCAGGGCTACATATGCTTATCTTACCCCAAATCCCTTACGGGGTCCTTTTAGGACTCACCCTTGTTGGGTTCTGTTTTTGGGTTTCAGGTAGACCTGGTAAGCAACCAGCGGAGTTGGTTTCCGTGAGGCTTCGCCTTGGTTGGGTTGAGCGGCAGGTACCTTGTGGGCTGGGATTTTGTCTACTTGGTCTGAATCCCGCACGAGGTATTTTGACGTTTAGGCCTAGGGTCGGCTCTGTAGCTGCATGTGCATACTTTCTGTTTTATTGTTGTGATGATTGTATATGTTTGTATATATATTCATTACATTGCATATTACGGCGCTTGGCGCTTGCTAGACACCTTAGGGTCTGTGAAGTTTGCATGTATATATGTTTGGTGCGTAAGCACTCGTCCACGGAGGGCGAGGCTTACTCTTTTGCTGATGCATGAATTGTATGTTTTGATTTTATTTTAGTTATATGTATGAAATTTTGGTTAGGTTGCTTCCACAATCGTTTCGCTCTTTGGGTCCGCTACGCGCGGCGGGTCTCGATGGACCTGCCATCTTATGTTTTCCGGCTTCCGCTTCCGACGTCCCGGCGCCCCCGCCTCCGCAACCGGGCTCGAGCGGCGTGCGGTGACAAGTTGGTATCGGGGCAGGTAAGTGACCATATTGGTCGTCAGTGGTGACTTGTAGTGACGACTATTGTTGTACATTTTATTTTAGAATGGTTTGAGTACGGAGATTGGCCACCTCCTTACTTGAACCACTTCAAAATAAAATTGTGGAACAAAGTTGATCCTTCAAGTTACCCTGATAGTTGCAGATTTCGGAACTCGGGATTTCTGGATTCTGGTAAAAGTACTACGAGTAAGGGGATTGTGGAAAAGTTTCAGGTACGTAAAATTGTGTGTTAGGAAAAGATTTGGTGAAATAAGCATGAAGCTTACGTGATTACGTGAAATGCATGATTTTATCATTCGAGAAGTAACCATGTCAAGTCTTGCATTGCACTCTGAGCCTTAGAAAACTGCTTCTAGCTTCTGTAGAGATTATGAGTGACCGACTTTTGTCTGGACTCTTTTTGGTCTGAAATTTTTGAGATATGGTTAACACGCGTAGAGAGCGTGATTTGGTACCGGAGGGGCGGGACTGGGATCCCACACCTCCGTGGAATAGGATACGGGTTCAGCGTAACCCAGGGTCTGAACAACCACACTCACCGCCCGAGGTTTAGTGGTCGTAGGGACCCCTCTCTGATTTGGTATTACCGCCAGCCTAGCTGGTTCAGGGGCGGCAGTAGGCAGGGGAAAATCTGTTTATGCCACGGTAAGGGCATTTTGATTAGGTGGTGATAGCGAGACTTAAGCCACTGCTCGCCATAGTTTTGGGATCGGTAAGTGAGTGACTCTGACAAGGGTGGTCACTACGACACCTAGACTTCTCGTCGGTCCTATTAACGACGGGGAGATCTGAGGCACCAGTCTGACGAGGTCAGACTTCTGGAGAGGTTTTAGAGTTTGAACCCCCCCGAGGTTCAATGACCGAGAAGGGCCAGAGGTAGTAGAGATTTGGTTTGCAGGAGTTGACAAACTCCTGGGGGAGGCTACATTTTTCCCCAGCAGTGCAGCGGGGATGTAGCCAGGGATCTGCGTTAGGCACAGTTCGATGAGCTTCATCAGGGAGACAAGATTGTCGGAAAGTTTGAGTGAGAGTTTGATCGGCTGGTTTACTATGTACCGTAGTATCAAGGTATGGAAGAGGAGAAGACCAAGAGGTTTATTTCGTCATTGCGCCCGAGTACAGTGGGTTTTGAGACCTTTAGACATTACTTTGTTTCGGGAAGCGGTTATTGGGCTCAACTCCTCGAGCAAGAGGAGGTTGAGAGTCGTCTCACCTTGCAATGAGGTCGGGGAGTACGGAGGGGTTCCATACAGGCAGGGACCCGGCAGATTTCTGGATGGCCGAGCAGGCACAGGCGGTTTAGTAGAGGTAGAGAGGGAGCACTACCGGCACGACCTTGTCCGATTTGCAGTAGGTATCACTCCGGTCGACTTTGTTACCGGCAGGAGGGCCGATGTTTACGTTGCGGTTCTGACACTCATTGGATACGGGATTGCCCTCTGACTGTAAGGCAGGGTTTTTGGCAGTCTTCAGCGTCCATAGTCTCGAGTACAGCCCAGCGCCGCGCGGCGTGGGTTTCAGCAGGGTGGCCCGAGACCTCAGTAGCGACAGCAGCTTCAGCCACCCCCTCCGTCACAGGCAACCGAGCGGACGGGTTTTCCTTTTTTTCGAGGGGAGGCCCTAGTTATCAGGGAGGACCTAGTCAGCAGGCAGGCACCAGCCAGCAGGGTGGCTCGAGTCAGCAGGGAGTTCTGCAAGGTACTTTATTTCTGAATGAGATACCGGTACATGCAGTATTGGATACAGGAGCATCTGTTTCCATGGTAACACAGAAATGTGTTACATCTCTGCATCTGTCTGTTAGTACCTTGCCTCAAACGTATTTAGTAAAAATTGCTGGGAGTCAGTTTCTGTTTTTCAATGGGATGGTTCAGGGTTGTACGATATCTGTAGGCGGACATCTGATGGTATCGGATTTGTTGGTTTTTAGACACGCCGAACTATGATGTTATTCTTGGAATGGACTGGCTATCCAAGAACTCTGTGCACATTGATTGTGCAACCCGTACCATTATGGTTTACGGAGAGGTACTACCTCTCACGACTCGACTAGTTTGACTATCGCACATCGATTCGGATCAGTATGTTGGTGTAGGGAATGCTATGATCTGAATGAGGCTGGTACTAGGTTGAAGTTGGATGGTTTACCGTTGGTTCGAGATTTTCTATTTCCGGAGGAGTTGCCGGATTACCATAAGAGCGGGAAATTGTGTTTGACATCTACTGCGGTCGGGTCCAATATCTATTCCTCCTTATCGGATGCCTATTTCGAGATGCGGGAGTAGAAGAAGCAAGCTGGAGGAATTACAGCAAAAGAGTTTCATCCGACCGAGCACTTCAGCGTGGGGTGCTCTGGTTTTGTTTGTTAAGAAGAATGATGGGACACTCTGACTTTGTATTGATTACAGACGGTTGAATGCTCTTATTGGGAAGAATAAGTATCCGTTACCGAGGATTAACGATCTTTTTGATCAACTTCAGGGTTCGAGAGTTTTCTCAAAGATTGATCTCCGATCTGGGTATTTTCAGCTTAGGGTGAAGGAAGAGGACATACCTAAGACTGCTTTCCGCACCCGATTTGGACACTTTGAGTTTACGGTCATGCCATTCGGGCTGACCAATGCTCGGCGGCATTCATGGATCGATGCATCGGGTGTTCCGACCGTACTTGGACTCATTTCGGTGGTTTTTATTGAAGATATTCTGATATATTCTCGAGATGTGGACTCGCATCGGGAGCATCTGATGATAGTTCTGCAGTCACTTTGGGTACATCAGCTTTATGCTAAATTCTCAAAGTGTGAGTTCTGGATTCGGGAAGTCACTTTTAAGGACACATTATATCGAGCATGGTCATGCTGTGGATCCAGAGAAGGTGAGGGCAGTTCGGGATTGGAAACAACCTGCCACAGTACGGGAGATCAGGAGCTTCCTGGGGTTAACAGGATTTTATCGGAGGTTTGTACCAGGGTTTTCTATTCTGGCATCTCCGCTCACGCAGTTGACCAAGAAGGGTCAACCGTTTATCTGGTCTGATAGGTGTGAGCAGAATTTTCAGGAGTTGAAGCGGCAGTTGACTAACGCTCTGATTCTGACTCTTTCAGATCCGATCTTACCGTATGTGAATTATACGGATGCTTCCACATCTGGTTTGGGATGTGTGTTGGTGCAGGAGCGTTTTGTGGTAGCTTATGGGTCGAGGCAGCTGCGACCGCATGAGCTGAACTGACTGACACATGATCTGGAGTTGGCTATAGTAATTTATGCGCTGAAACATTGGAAGTAATATCTGTTTGGTAATAAATTTCAGATTCTTACCGACCATAAGAGTCTGAAATATCTGTTTACGCAAAAGGAGCTTAATTTGAGGCAGCGCAGATGGCTCGAATACATTAAGGACTATGATTGTTGTATCGAGTACATCTCTGGCAAGGGCAACACGGTTGCCGATGCACTGAGCAGGAAGTATACCGGGTTGGTTAAGGGAGGAAATGTTGGGGACTGATCCGAGGAGAGAGATTCGACTTGCCTTTGGTACAGGTGGCAGCTCTGGGAGCGTACTCCGGGGTATACACTTACCATACATTCTGAGTGGCTTGACAGGATGCGCGAAGCGCAAGGTGGAGATCTGGTGTTGAAGAAATTATCTGGGGAAGATAAGGATTTATTTGTTACCGACGTTTCATTATAGGCGAGGATTGCTATACTTCCGAGATCGCCTTTATGTACCGAGGATCGGGAGTTACGGAATGAGATTTTAGAGGAGGCACACTCGAGCGGTTTGAGCATCGAAACCGGCGGGGACACTGCAGACTTTGCCCATTCCGTTCGGGAGTGGGGCAATGTTACTATGGACTTTCTGCCACCGCCCGACACGGTCTCGCCATGATGCTATCTGGGTTATTGTGGATCGGCTGACAAAGTGCGCACACTTTCTGCTTATTCGGGTCACAGACCCTCTGGAGAAGCTTGCCCGGCTTTACATCAGGGAGATTGTACGTTTACATGGAGTACCAGACTCCATTGTATCTGACCGTGATCCGCGTTTTACAGCACGGTTCTGGAGAGCTTTTCATGAAGCACTGGGCACGCGACTCCATCGGAATATAGCTTATCACCCACAGACGGACGGGCAGTCGGAGCGGGTGATTCTGATATTGGAGGATATGTTGCGAATCTGTACTTTGGATTTTGGAGGAGTTTGGGACTAGCAGTTGCGTTGATAGAGTTCTCGTACAACAACATCTTTCAG
This sequence comes from Stellera chamaejasme, assembly GCA_024586325.1. NCBI lineage: Eukaryota > Viridiplantae > Streptophyta > Magnoliopsida > Malvales > Thymelaeaceae > Stellera > Stellera chamaejasme. Next base: position 18,884,015 of record CM044985.1, on the reverse strand, counting down.
GCTACGATTGGCATGATACCATTTGAGGCGTTATGCGGGAGGAGGTGTATGACACCATACTGTTGGACAGATGCGTCTGATGGGGTTGAGCTGGGACCCGAGCTTTTTGAGGAGTCTACGGCAAAGATCAGATTGTTACAGGCGCGGATTAAAACCGCGAACGACTGCACCACTGCTTATACGAACCGCCGCCGTAGGGCTCTTGAATCTGAGTTTGGTAATAGAATTTGACTGGAGGTAGCACCGTTCAGAGGAACAGTAAGATTTGATAGGCGGGGCGAGTTACCCCGAGTTATATCGGTTATCATGAGTTTCCAGAGTAAGTTGTTAGGTTGGCCTTACCCCCCCCAACTGTTTCTGTTTTATGTGGTATCTTCCAGGATAGCCTGTTGTGGATCGGTTAGATTTAGGTTCGGTACTGTCTGGGGTTGTCTGGTAGAAATACCGGCAACTGACTCGGGGTGCAATAAGATGCACCCGGAGGGTGGGACGCCGTGAGGCTCTGTATGGTAGTCTAAACTACCACTCCCGCCGCACCAGTACGGTGGTCCGATTGTTCTTAGTAAGAGGAATGTTTATATATTCTGGTTGGTAGCGACACCTGTCTGGTTGGTTCAGGCTACTCTTGGAGGACCAAGAGTTCTAAGGGGGGGAGAATGTTACGGTCACCACGAGCGTGTTGCGAACGGGTGTCCCTGTGCTAAGTTTTGGCCTGCGGGTCACGTTTTTCGGCGTTCAGGCGGCTCCCGAGCCCTATCCGAGTATCATTTTGGCGAACCCTTCCGTATTTGAGGTCGTGTGGGTCCCCCGGACGTTTCCGCCGAAAATATTTTTCGCGCCGGGTTTGTCGGGGTCGTCTCGGGGCGTCTGCGGGCTCGGTAGCACTCTCGAGACCTCAGTTTGGGAAGCCGTTTGCAGTTTTGGAGTCGTGAGAATGTCCGGAGGTGTTTGTGGAGTTTAATATTTGGGGCGGGACGTTCGGTTCGGGCGACTCCGAGGCTCGGGACGGGAATCCCGGGGCTCGGGATGGAAATTTTCTGACGGCTTTGGGGTAAGTTGTGTTATAATTTAAGATGGAATTTATGAGTATTTTTGTGGAATTTTGGTGTGATGGGATTTTGGTTCTGTTGGACACGCTCGCACGTCGGGATTTGTTCGGGTTCAGCGAGCTCGGTAGGACACTCCGGAATGGTAAATGAACTTTTGAAAAATGTTTTATGAATGTTATAATATTCTGAGGGTTGTGTCCAAGTTTCGTTAATTTTGGAATTCGGTAATTATTTTTGGGCAAAAAGAATTGGAACTTTCGGAAAAATTGGGAGTTAATTTGTATTTGGTGACAAAAGAAAATTATTTCAGCATGGGTGCAGCTGATCTTTTCGGCAGATTTGGGATGAGTTAGAGGACACTTGGCTTTTTCTTGTTTAAAGTGGAGAAGTATGGGTTAAAGAGGAGAAATATATATTATGACATAATATTTCATAAAATGAGTTATAACTCATTTTCACTTCTCTTCTTCTTCCTCTTGCTGTGCTGCTGCCGACGCCTCCATGGGAGCTCAACCTCCAAGCTTGAAGTTCTTCTTTTTAGTTGGAATCAAAGAGGAATTGGGTCCTTCATGTGGTATGTTCCTCCCTAAGCTCTCTTTTCTAATTAGTTTGGAAGATTAGTGTTGATAAGAGGAGTTTTGGCATTTGTTGGGTTTGTTCTTAGCTATAAGCTAGGATGATTCTCTTCCTCCCATCTTTTAGTATGTTGTTCTTGGGTTGTAGGAGAGTGTTAATCAAGTGTTGGATTTTGGAAAACACATCTTGGATGAAGAATTCTATTTTGGCCGAATTTATGGATAATTTCCAAAATGATGTGTGTTTGTTATCTTGCTTCATGCTTCAAGTATGTTAATCCTAGCATGATTCTAAGCTTATGTATGGATTCAATTTGATGGAAAACAAGTTGAGTTGGAAACCCCCATTTGGCCGATTTTGTATGTTGATGTTCAATGTTGGGTTTTGTTGTTTTGGATGCAATTGGATAGCATTCTTGGTTTAGAAGTGAAATTGGTGGTTAGAATGATTAATTGGAAGCTTGATTGGATTGAATTGGAAGTTGGATAAAAAGTTGGTTAAGAACCGAATTTTGGAATGATTCTTTTTCTATGTTGGAGGTTCAATTAGGTTAAATTGGATGTTAATATTGTGTATGGGTTGAATTTAGGAGTGGTTTGAAGTTTGAAACGTTTAAATCGGATAAGAAATGGAAAAGTTACTATTAAGCGGGATTATCGGAAAATGGCGGGTAATGAAGGGTTTAAGGTTGGATTTGATCAGTTCTGCTTGTTGGATTATGTTTGTCAATGTATAATCTTGCATTGTCTAAGTTGGTTCTGAATTCTGACATTTCTGTGGAAATCTGGAATTTTACGGAAATTCTGCCGGATTTTCGGTTTTGGGGTCGGGGGTGTAGTTTGGTAGTGTGGTTGGTAAGGTTGCTAATTCAACTTGGTTTGGCAGATTCTGAAGTTCGGAGGTTAGGAAAAGAGAAGTTTCTGAGTTTCGGGTCGTGGTGTGGAAGTCGTCCAGAATCAGTCTAATACTCTGGATTTGAGAGGTAAGGGTTTGGTTCTGCTATTTTTGGTAAGATAGGTGTATGTTTAGTTTCACTTTACATTACTGCAAGTATTTCGGTATTATATGCCTAGGGCATATTACGTAGTCTGTAGGTGTATGTATTGTTGCATACATTTTGCGGGTATTTGGAAATTTACGCTTTAAGGTACGTTACGTAATTTGTAGGAGTATGCCTTATGGCATACTGCATACTTTGCATTAACCCTACGACGGTTGTGGGTTCGCTACCCAGTGGTGCACCATGCTTCGTAATAGCTTGGCTTGACTCCCTTAGAGGAGGCTGTCGTTACGATTGGTTATAAGGGTTTATGGCGATTTAGTATCGCACATCCTTGATATTCGATCTGTTTTTATTACATGCACGATGTTACGTATTACATTGCATATATTACGTATATTGCTATCTTTACATTTTGCGGGGTTACATATGCTTATCTTACCCCAAATCCCTTACGGGGTCCTTTTAGGACTCACCCTTTTTGGGTTACATGTTTTTGGGTTTCGGGTAGACTTGGTAAACAACCAGCGGAGTTGGTTTCCGTGAGGCTTCGCCTTGGTTGGGTTGAGCGGCGCGGTACCTTGCGGGCTGGGATTTTGTCTACTTGGTCTGAATCCCGCGAGGTATTTTAACGTTTAGGCCTAGGGTCGGCTCTGTAGCTGCATGTGCATACTTTCTGTTTTATTGTTGTGATGATTGTATATATATATATATATATACATTACATTGCATGTTACGGCGCTTGGCGCTTGCTAGACACCTTAGGTTCTGTGAACTCTGTATGTATCTATGTTTGGTGCGTAAGCACTCGTCCACGGAGGGCGAGGCTTACTCTGTTGCTGATGCATGAATTGTATGTTTTGATTTTATTTTAGTTATATGTATGAAATTTTTGTTAGGTTGCTTCCACTTTCATTTCGCTCTTTGGGTCCGCTACGCGCGGCGGGTCTCGATGGACCTGCCATCATGTATGTTTCCGGCTTCCGCTTCCGGCGTCCCGGCGCCCCCGCCTCCGCAACCGGGCTCGGGTGGCGTGCGGTGACAGTAGACTAAAGAAGTATATATATGGTCTCAAACAAGCTTCAAGACAATGGTACTTGAAGTTTCATCATGCGATCACAAGCTATGGTTTTGTGATGATGCATGAAGACCATTGTGTGTACTTGTTCTTCAAAGAGTCCAGCTTTTGCCATTATGACATTATATGTCGATGACATTTTAATTGCAAGTAGTAGCTTGGAGTTGTTGCTCGCCATCAAAGGATGGTTGTCCTCCACCTTCAAAATGAAGGACACAGGGGAAGCTTCTTATATCCTAGGTGTTAAGATACATCGGAACGAAAGAATCATATGTTAGGACTTTCACAAGATCTTTATATAGATAAAGTTCTTGAGAGGTTTAACTTGACCAACTCTAAGCCAATGAACACCCCACTTGCATATGGTTGCAAAATTGGAGAGGACTTATGTCCTAAGACTCCAAAATGATTTGTACACGGCCAGACATAAGTCAAGCAGTCGGTTTACTTGCTAGATATTCTTCGAACCCTGGCATGGAGCATTGGAAGAATGTCAAAAGGATTCTTAGATACTGATAGTCTCGTTCCTAAAGAAGGTCCGGACTCTCAGTTGATATGGTGGAGAAGATGATGTTCTTGAGACTCCAAGCTTGCTGTTCAGAGTAATCTGTAAAAGATAGGAAGAATACTCAGAAGTAGCAAGAGGGGAGTGGGGGCGTGTAGTAGCTTACCCGATTTAGGGTGGACATCACCCTATTTATAGAGTGATGCCAGGAGAAGAGCCTCCCGCCTGAAGCCCTTAGACAGTTGTTTGAGATAAGTCTGTGTCAGACTGATTGGAGATAAGGCGGCTGTGATGATGAAGATCTCAGCAAACCGCCTTAGGTGATTCACTTGTCAGAGAATGTCTGGCGTATAAATCTGGTGAAGATCTCCTAGGCTCGTGCTGCCCTCCTTATTGGCCGGTTGATGTCGACGACCAAGTGGTCAATCTCCAAGTGGAGCAAGCGGTGGGGCGAAGGCCCATAGGGGCGAAGGCCCCAAATAGAATATAGCCAAATAAGGGGTGAGGTTTGCACGAACTGGGTACCAAGGCCTTATTCAGGCGGGCCAAGATAGGCAGGAGACGGGAGTAAGACCCATGGAGGCGAGGGAGATCGCGAGGGTTCGCCCTAAGACCGCGAGGGGGCCCGCGCAGGCTTTAGAAACGCAAGGGTGAGTATGAGACGTCGCCCCTGCGAGTCTGGAGGCCCGCGAGGGCAGGACCTCGCGTAGGCGATACTGGAGACCACAAGGATGAGACCTTGCGAAGGCGATACTGGAGACCACAAGGATGAGACCTTGCGAAGGCGATACTGGAGACCACAAGGATGAGACCTCTCCCAAGGCCTCGTATGATTCTGATAAAACGCGAGGGCGCGACTGCTTGGGTAGTGTACCAAGATGCCTCCTCCTGAGAGCGGAGTATGGGCAGTGGTCCCGTACTCCGCTTTTTGAAAGTACTTTGCCGAGGACCGATGTAGTAGTCACAAGTGAAGATCTTTCATAATCTGATATTTTGTGTTGGATCCTTCACGATCCTTTACTCGTGTTGAAGATACTGCTTTGAAAATACCATGTTGAGGGCGAGCGCCACGTAACCGAGTTTGTGTGGAGCGCGATGACCTTTTATGGCCTGATATTCGTGTTGGATCCTTCATGATCCTTGTGAGTTTTGAGGAGGGGGCATTTGCTTGGGTAGTGTACCAAGATGCCTCCTCTCGAAGGCAGAGTATGGGCAGGGGTCCCGTACTGCTCAAATTCCAAGTCTTTGGAGTTGGCGAAGGCGCTTGGGCCGCCATGGACCGCTTGATTGCGAAGGCAGCGAAGAGTCTCTTCAACATTTAATGCAGGAGAGATAAAGGAAGATGAGAGGTTTATCGACTGCTATGGGACGCAACACGTGGCGCCGTGGGGGTCGATTACGCTTTGTAAAAGCGTTTCTTCTTTTTGTACGGCAGGGGAGAGGTTTAATAACCGCTGGATGCTGGCACGTGGCGCCTCGGGAGTCCTTCACGCTTAAAAGCGCTTTTTCATTTTGGCGGGCTTATAAAAGCGTGCTGAGAAGATTGAAACCTTTCTTCTCCACTCTTGCATTTGTTCGCTCCGCTTCGAGTAACCCTTTCGTATTCTTGCTTTTCTTGGCGATTTCATCGGCAGCTGAGAGGTGATTTGCGGTGGTTCCTACTTTTCGCTCGAGATTCCTCCGGTCAACTGCTCATTTGCCAACCGCTCCGTCGTTCTTGCCTACCGCTTTAAATCACTCGGTAAGTTTTTTTCTTCCCGCATACCGAGTGCTTCAAGTTCTCTCGAGCGCACCGAGCGCTTGCCGAAATGCCTTTGGCTGGGCTGTTTCGATTTATATGCCTATCTGTTCTTCTTTTGCAGAGATGGATTCCAAGGAAGCTGTTCGCCCGGTGGTCGCTCCTCTTGAGAAGACCATGGTGAAGTTCGATAGAATTCACCAGAAATGGTGGGGGCCTTCTCGCCCGTGGAGAAAACGCCGGTATACGCATCCCGCGGGGGTGTTTGTCGGGCGATGGGTTGGCCCGTTACGAGGAGAATAAGGAGAACCGGGTGTTGTGCTCAGACACGGCGCAGCTTGCGGCGGGATTACGGTATCCCTTCCCGCAATCGGGTGCAAGATCTTTGTGCTGATTGGGAATGCCTCAACTCGCTTGGCGCCCAATACTTTCCCGAGTATTGCGGGCTTCATTGTCGCCGCCACATGGCCGGTGTGAAGCCATTCGCCGATGTGTTCAACCGTTTTTATCGGTTGAGCCGAGGAGTGGGGGTGCGTTCTTCACGCTACTCCCATAAATGTTGGAGGTAACCACTCCATCTCCTTCACTGCTGCGCCTGCATCCTACCACAACCGGCACGGATCCTTTTTCTTCTTGCCGCCAAGGCACATGGGACTTTCCCGTGGCGAGGACGCGACAATCCGTGCAAAGCATTGCGCGGAGGCTCGTGCCGACTCACGGGGTGCGGTGGCGTGCATACGCTCAACCGCTGGGGTGGTTGGACGATGTCCTTTCGAGGAGCGCATGCGAGGCGTTCTTCCCTTCTCGGCTGCCCAATCGACGAGACCACCCTAAGGTGGGCTGGGATTAGCACGGGTTTCGTGGCCGACCCCGCATGCCCCCGCCATACGAGGGATGGGCTCCCGCCCACCGTGGGACAATGATAGATTCTTTCTTCGCTGCTCTAGCGGCGCCAAAGGTACGCCGCGCATACATACTATTATACTGTAATTTTGTAAGAGGTCCAGTAAAACCCGGTCTCAAGTCCTCTTGTCTGCAGATGCCGCTGCAGAGTCCGGCGAAGCCTGTGGTAAGAAAGCCTCCATGCGCATCGCCCAACGAGTGCACCCGGCATGTGCACTTGAGGAAAACGCCCGCCATGGCGGTCAAGGTGTTGGGACCCCTTGTCCCCAAGCGGTCCAAAAAGAGGGCTGGTATCAAGCCTTCGATGGCTTCTCCGCCGGAGAAGAAAAAGAGGAAAGGGGCTGCCACGCAGCCTGAGGAAGAGAGGGCCCCTGCTGGTACTGAGGGGACCCTGGCTGAAGGGCCGGCCGGGGGCTGAGAATCCTGCTGAGCAGAGGGGCCTACTCCAGCTTATTTTAATCAAGAGGTCAGGAGCCTCGCCGGGAAGAGGGTCCTACTCAGCCATTTCAGGCCAAGAGGCCAGGAGCCTCGCTGGGAAGAAGTTCCCTGTGGGAGCCCTTGGCTGAAGAGGCCAAGGGTGGAGCTTGAAATGCCCCCTACCGCTGAAGAGGTCGTGCCTTCGCAGAGGGCCCAGAGGAGGCGCGAGCAGATAGCGCTGCTCCCATCGAGGCCGTGCCCATCTCGGTGGTGCAGCCCATTTCTTCCGAGGAGGCCGCTGAGGCCTTTGTGTCTGGGCTCTTCGCGAGCCCTTCACCAGTTCAAGCTGAAGATCCGCCCGGTCATGTGGTCGCGGCAGAGATCATTACCAGAGGCAGAGTGCCTCCTCCCAAGGGTAAGATGTCAGCGGCTAACGTCCTGATCTCTATGAGAAGGAGGGGCCATCAGCTGCAAAGGCCATTGGGAGTACCGGCCCACGGAGGTACCAGTCATTCCTTTGGGGGAGGCGGAGACCACTAATGCAAGGGAAGATATCCCTGCAGCCATCCCTCTTGGAGAGGAGATCCCTGAAGAGGCCCCTTCAGGGGATAAGGCCCCCGCCACGAAGGGGAAGAGGATCCTGTTGGTTGAGGAGACTTCTTCCTCTTCCAATAGTTAGGCCCCGGAGTAAGGGGTTCTGGTGACACGGTCCTCTTCGAGGACAAGTGGTTGTTAGGTTGCCCAACCTTCCAGAAAACAGCTGGAAGTCAGTGGATGGGGGAGTCATTCTGCTGGTAATTTTTTTTTTGATTTTGACAGTATTTTCTTTGTTTTTGAATTCATACTGCTTCCTAGTTGCTTGATGCCTGTTCTTTGTAGGCGAGGGCCCCGCAGCCAAGGGGCTGGTCCTCGTGAGGCTCTTGTGGACCAAGGGGTCCTTACAGAGATCCTCGCCGACTTGGGGACCAGGAGCGAGGTCCTTGAGAAGACCGGAGTCTGGTCCCACTATTTGGAGCGGAGGCGCGTTGCCGCCAAGTCGGCCCCCAAGTGGTCTCGAGGAGCCGTAACTCCCGAGAGTCCAGAGGCACTGCACTGCACTCGGGGTGTACCGGGAGCAAGGGAGGCTCCCGAAAGATGCATGGGATCCGGTCTTCCTCCCGAGGAATAGCAGTTCACCGCTGCAGGAGGGGAGCAAACCCTCCAATCCCGCTCGAGGGGCTGCGCACCCTATGACAGGAGGTGACCGAGCGGAGCCTCGACTCCCCGCCGAATTCATGAGGGAGGCAGCTCAACAAAGTCTGCAGTAAGACAGCCTCTGGTCTTTATGTATAAGCTTAGTTTAGCCTTTTTCTCGCTTCGCTTTAATAGTATTGGGATGCAAAGGTCACAAAGGTCATGTCATTGCCGAGCAATGGCATGACTTCAAGTATGCCAACAAAGCGGACGACGCCCAGATATCGAGATTGCCTCTCTCAGAGGGAGCCGGAGTCCTCAAAGAGGAGGGAGGAGGAGCTCAAGGAGGAGCATGCCAAGCGCGTAGCCCAACTAGAGAGTTGGTGCGATTATGGCAACCAAGAGCGGGCGCACAAAGCATGCGGTACCGGTGGGAGCAGGCTGCCTTCTTGACGTTATAAGCAACGCTTCCTTCAGCAGAAGCAATGCTGGAAGCCAAGCAGCTTGAAAGTGCTGTCTTGAAGGAGTCCCTCCTTTCCTTGGGAGGCAGAAACCAAAGCCGCCTTGCAATGGCGAAGGCCCAAGTTGAGCAGGCAGAGGCCGCACTGAGGAGGCAAGGAGCCAAGCTACCGTCTGTGCTCAACCGGCGGAGAAGAAGGTGGAGGAGGGCAGGCTTGCCGCCGAGGTTGCCCTCAAGGCACGCCCGGAGGTCGCCACCGACTCGGAAAAGGCAATGGCCTCCGTGTGGGAGATGGAGAAGGCTCGGGCCTTCCCCTCAAGGTGAGGATCCTGAGTCCTCTTCCTCCATTAAGGTGCCCATCCCTGAGCGGATGCCTCGACTGGTGGAGAAGCTTGGTGAGATCCAAGCCCTGGGCGAAGCAGGGGCGCAGGCCTATGAGGAAGGCTGGCTGCGATGCCGCTTCCAAGTGGAGAAGGCGTTTCCAGCTCTAAGTCTTGGGATCCTGGATGCCGCCAATACCAATGAACCAACGGCAGAGGCGCCGTCTGGGGGAGCAGGGAAGGAAGATGGGCGATGCCTGGTATGCCCTCCTGGACTAGGGTGGAGGCTCCAACATGTGGATGCCCCCCCTATTTTGTATAAAGACCTGCATTCACATATTTTTTGGGAACAATAGATGAAGTGAAACTTCCTTTTCCTTCACTGTTTTGTAGATTCGTTTTAACTCGCGATAGCCTTGTAGGGTACGTTAGCTTAGTTTAATAACCATAGGCTAAGTCCCGTCTCATGGAGAGATGTCCTTCTGGGGTCCGCGAAGGCGAAGCCACAGGGACTACTTATCAAAGAGCTAGAGACTTAGTCTTAAGTTTATAGTGACGAGGCACTTCAAGATCCGCAACGGCGGAGCCACATGAGTCATTCCAAATGACTTGTGGGTCTACTTGTTGAGCCCCTTTCTTGGGCAACTGTTTAGGGAGTAAGCCCTGGGTAGTGGACGGTGTACCAAGTAGAAGTTCCCGTAGTTTGCTTATCATTTATACGATAAGTATTTAGTAAAAAGGTTCGGTTTACTCGAGTCGCGCTCGCTTGTTAAGACAAGTGGAGAACCATCGCGCGGGTAAGCGAAGGCGATTGTCCTTGGGACGGGGCGCTTGTTGAGACAAGTGGAGAACCATCGAAGGTCTCGAGGTTCTGGGGGTAAAAGGGGGTTACCCTTCCGCAGCGCAAGGGGATTACCCTTGGGGCGGGGCGAGTTGAAGGTCGGTTGGGGAATGGGACCCGCAACCACCGTGTGGAGAAGTCCGAGCGGAAGGTCTGCTGTGGCGTGCGAGGACGACTTACACATAGACCTTCCCGAAGGAGCCAACAGGGGGTTACCCTTCAGCAGCGCAAGGGGCTTCCCCTTGGGGAGGTGCGATATGAAGTTCGGTTGGGGAAAGTTAGCCGCTACGACCTGTGCGGAGAAGTCCGAGCGGAAGGTCTGCTGTGGCGTGCGAGGACGACTTACACATTGACCTTCCTGATGTCGCCAAAAGGGGGTTACCCTTCCGCAGCGCAAGGGGATTACCCTTGGGGCGGGGCGAGTCAAGGTCGGTTGGGGAATGAGACCCGCAACCACCCGTGCGGAGAAGTCCGAGCGAAGGTCTCGCCGTGGCGTGCGAGGACGACTTACACATAGACCTTCCTGAAGGAGCCAAAAGGGGGTTACCCTTCCGCAGCGCAAGGGGATTACCCTTGGGGCGGGGCGAGTTGAAGGTCGGTTGGGGAATGAGACCCGCAACCACCTGTGTGGAGAAGTCCGAGCGGAAGGTCTGCTGTGGCGTGCGAGGACGACTTACACATAGACCTTCCTGAAGGAGCCAAAAGGGGGTTACCTTCCGCAGCGCAAGGGGATTACCCTTGGGGCGGGGCGAGTTGAAGGTCGGTTGGGGAATGAGACCCGCAACCACCTGTGTGGAGAAGTCCGAGCGGAAGGTCTGCTGTGGCGTGCGAGGACGACTTACACATAGACCTTCCTGAAGGAGCCAAAAGGGGGTTACCCTTCCGCAGCGCAAGGGGATTACCCTTGGGGCGGGGCGAGTTGAAGGTCGGTTGGGGAGTGAGACCCGCAACCACCTGTGTGGAGAAGTGAGACCTGACAAGGTCTGATGCCATAACTCAGGCAGGTAGCCCGTCTGACCGGCCGGGTACAGAGGGCGATGAAGAGGGCATTTGAAATGCCATGTAAGTCAGAAGACAGAAGAAATACATATGTATTTTATTGAATTTGCAAGACTAAGGACTTACACGTAATATGGGCGCAAGTCATCCGCATGAAAGTTGTGGGGGAGCAGACGACCATCATGGTCTTGTAGTTCATAGACTCCTGGGCGGACTTGTTTATGAACAATATAAGGCCCGTCCCAGCTTGGGTCGCAGGACACCCCGCTTGGGGTCGCGAGCGGTGAGGGCCGATTTAAGTAAGGCAAGGCCTCCTTGGTGCAGCACTTGGGTTTGACCCGGAATTATGATGAAGACCGAGCCTCTGCTTGAGGGCAGCCATGCGAAGGCGAGCACCTTCGCGCAATTCTTCAATTAAGTCGAGTTTGGCACGGAGCCCTTGAGCATTGGCTTCACGCTGAAGTTGATCATACGGATTGTAGGGAGGTCTACCTCAATAGGTAGGAGCGCATCCGCGCCGTATACTAGAGAGAAAGGCGTCTCTCCCGTGGGGATTCGCGTTGTGGTGCGATAGTCCCATAAGACACTTGGGAGTTCATCTACCCAGCCGCCCTTGGCCCCATCCAGCGCTTGAGGCCTTCTCGAGGGTTCGGTTGGTGACCTCAACCTGCCCATTAGATCGGGGTGTGCCACCGGGCAAAAAGCATGCGGACATTATTGTCCCGTGCCCATTGTTGGACACCGTGATCGGCGAATCGAGTGCCATTATCTGTAATAATAGCACGAGGGCTGCCAGATCGCAGACAAGATTCTTCCAAAGAAACTTGATAATCTTGGCGGAAGTGATGGAGACCAGGGGTTCGACCTCGACCCATTTAGAAAAATAATCAACTGCTACAACACAGCAGCGGTACTGACCTGGAGCGGTCGGCATTGGACCAATGAGGTCGAGGCCCCACAGGGCGAAAGGCACTGGATTTGTCAGTGCCGGAGATTCCGTGGATGGTAGCGCTGGATGCGAGAATTGATTTGGCACCGGTGGCACGCTTTGACCAAAGGCAGCGCGCCCTTTTTCAAGGTAGGCCAAGAGTATCCTTGACGGAGGGCTTTGTGGGCAAGCGCTCCGCGGCGATGTGAGCGCCACAATTGCCTTGGTGGAGAGTGTCCAAGACAGAACGTCCCTCAAGGGTGCTAAGGCACCGTTGTAGAGGCGCCGCAAACCCGCGATGCCATAATTGGTCATCAATGAGGACGAAGCGGAGGGCTTGCTTGCGAACCTGGGGATCTGTGGTGCTGGCTTTTAGCGCAGCAATGATAGGGTTTCTCCAGTCAATATCAATACCTTCCGTGATGGAAGGACTGGTAAGAGTGGCTGTGGTAGAGGGAGTCTTTCCTTTGATAGCATGTTCGCCGTAGTGTTCTCGTAACGAGGAACATGTATAAAGATGACTTCTTCAAAGTCGGTTCGTAGGTGTTTACCAACTTAAGGTATTTGATCGTGGTGGCGTCCTTGCACTCGGCGCACCCTTGAACTCCGGTGAATCACCACCGCGAGTCACTGTGGACATGGAGGCGGCGAATGCCTGCCCTTGTGGCGAAGTTTCAGCCCGGCTACGAGGGCCTCATATTCTCGCAACATTGTTAGTTACTTGAAATTGAAAAGAGACACGAAGGAATACTTCCATACCTAGGGGTCCACGTAGATACACACTTCGCGGGGATTCGAGTTTGGATGAGCCATCCACAAATAAGTCCCATTCGGGAGGAGTGGGACGAGGAGTGGGGCCCCGCTCAGGGGCCGAGAGTACATCAGCATTTGAGAATTCCGCAATAAAGTCGGCGAGGGCCTGGCCCTTAATTGCCTTTCTCGGGCTCATAATTGATGTTAAAGCCGCCAAGTTCGATGCACCATTTGGCGAGGCGCCCTGAAAGTTCGGGGCGCCCGAGGATGTCCTCAATTGGCAAGTCCGCTCGACTATAATAGTGTGCCCTTGGAAATAGGGCTTGAGCTTCCTTGCCGCATATACAAGGGACAATATAGCCTTTTGGAGGGGAGGATACCTTGTTTCGTATCTTGGAGAGTGTGGCTGGTGTAATAGACCGCCATTGTTTGGCGGCTTCTTCCTTAATAAGGACAGGTTTACACTTCTTTCTCGAGGTGGCGAGGTAAAGGACCAGGTCATCGCCGCCTAGGGCACTTGAGTGCCGGTAGTTCTTGCAGGTGTCGCTTGATGGAGGCATATGCCTCCCGACACTCCTCCGTCCATTTGCAAGCTTTTTCTTGCGAATCTGATCAAGAAAGGTTTGCAGCGATCACTTAGTTTAGAGACGAATCGTCCCAAGGCCACTAGCTTTCCCGCTAGCTGTTGACTTCCTTGAGCCCCCTAGGGGTGCGCAAGGTGGTGATTGCTTCAATCTTTTTGGGATTTGCATGGATTCCTCCTTTGAGATTTGGTATCCCAGAACTTTCCTTCGCCCACGCCGAAGATACACTTCTTGGATTTAATCGCATATTGTATTTGCGGAAGTTGCCGAATGTTTCCCTCAAATCTGTGAGATGGGTTGGGACGGCCTTGCTTTTGACCACAATGTCATCTACATAAGCTTCAAGATTTCGGCCAATCTGGCCTGCGAAGACTTGGTTTACAAGCCTTTGGAAGGTAGCCCCGCATTTTTAAGCCGAAGGGCATTCTGATATAATGATATACGGCCGCGCCAAGAGTAAAGGCGGTTTTTACCGCGTCCTCCGGGTCCATAAAGACTTGGTGGTACCCGCTATAGGCATCAAGAAAAGAAAAGACCGAGTGATGAACGGTTGAGTCAACCAGTTGGTCAATGGATGGTAAAGGATAGGGGTCCCTTGGGCAGGCCCTATTAACCCCCTTGTAGTCCACGCAAAGTCGCCACTGACCGCCCTCTTTATCGGCGAGGACAATATTCGCAACCCATTCAGAGTAGTGAACTTCCTTGATTATATTTGCCTTAAGCAATTTCTCGCACTTCATGCATAAAGTCCTTACGGTCCAAGGGCCATGCCCCTTGTTTTCTGCCTAACCGGCTAAAGCCGGGAGTACACTTAACTTGTGAGAAATAACAGCAGGATCAACTCCTGGTAGGTCCTCGGGGCTCCATGCGAAGACATCACTGTTGGCATGGAGGAGGTGGATGAGCGCTTGCTGGTCTTTTTCCTCGAGGTCCTTTCCCACCCGAAACTTCTTCCCGGGAGAGATCTCAACTTCTTCAAAGGCTCCGGACAAGTCGAGCAGCTTCGCCCACGTGACCAGCCTTCCTCTGCGGGTGCCTTCCTCTTAGGCTCGGATGGCCGGGAAGGCTGCGGGGGCCGGCGAGGGCAGAGACATAATTGCCTCCGGCCACATTCTCGCTGACAAATATATAGGCATCCCCACCGCAAAGGTGAAAAACTAGAGTCGTGGTTCGCACATCACAAATGGACATGGAACTCGGTTTGAGTATGTCGCCCGATGATGGCGTTATATGGCGTAGGAGATCCAGGACAATAAAGTCCACATAGCTCGAATGACATACCTGCTTTTTCTCCTTGGTGGTTCCCATCATCATGTAGGGCAGGGTGATCGACTCCCAAGGTTGGGATTTCATCCCGTCCTATTCCAAAGGTGGCGCCTTCGCGGGCTGAATTTGTGACAAAGGCACCTTTGCCTCAACCAGAGTGTGCTTGTAGATCACGTTGGCATTCGCCCCGTATCCATGTAGATTCTATCGACGCCCCAGCCCGCAATACGGGCAAAGTGATAACCAAGGGGTCAGCGTGCGGTATTGCCACGAGAGGTGCCATCGCTGCGATGCAAAAACTGAGTAGAGGAGGGGTCTATCTGGTAGATCTGCCTCATATGACGGCGTCTTGCCGAAGCGCCTTCACACTGTGTGATTACGCCGATATGTCCCCTTGCCGGGGGGACTTGAACCAGATTCTCCTGACCTGGGTTTTGGCCGGGAGCGCCCCGCCGGCGGTCCTCTGGCCGGCGCCCTTCACGGTCACCTTCTCTTCTACGGTCCTCGCCCTGGAGCAAGTATTCCCAGCTTGCCTTGAGCCAGCATTTCTCCAATCATACGCTTGAGCTCAAAACAGTCCTCAGTGTCGTGACCTTTGTCACGGTGGTAGCGGCAAAACTTGTTGCTTTGCCTTGTTATTTCCTGGGAGAGGGGGCGAGGCCAAGTGGGGACCGCCCTCTTTTGTTCCAAGGCATGGAGAATGTTGGTACGAGATTCCCTCAGCGGGGGAAGAGAAATGTATGCCCTTTCCCTACTGGGGGGCGTGGGGTACTGCCTTTGAGACCTAGGATCCGGTCGCGAGGGTTGTCCCTTGGCGTCCGCCGTGGCGGCTCTGGCGAGTGGTCGAGTGACCTCTTCCGTATTCATGAACCGCGACGCTGTACTTAAGAATTGTTCCATGTTGGTGGGCGGGTTAGTGTGGACATCCACAAAGAAAAGGGACTCCCAGCGGAGGCCTTGGATAGCTGCAAGCAGGCGAGCTTCTTCTCCCAGATTAGGGACCTGGATAGACTCGGCCTGGAAGCGTTGAATATATTCTCTGAGGGGTTCATCCTTTTTCTGCCGTATCTTAAGAAGGTGGAAGGGTAATCCCCTTTTGGCTCCTTCAGGAAGGTCTATGTGTAAGTCGTCCTCGCACGCCACAGCAGACCTTCCGCCCGGACTTCTCCATACAGGTGGTTGCGGGTCTCATTCCCCAACCGACCTTCAACTCGCCCGCCCCAAGGGTAATCCTTGCGCTGCGGAAGGGTAACCCCTTTGGCTCCTTCAGAAGGTCTATGTGTAAGTCGCCCTCGCACGCCACAGCAGACCTTCCGCTCGACTTCTCCGCACAGGTGGTTGCGGGTCTCATTCCCAACCGACCTTCAACTCGCCCGCCCCAAGGGTAATCCTTGCGCCGCGGAAGGGTAACCCCCTTTTGGCTCCTTCAGGAAGGTCTATGTGTAAGTCGTCCTCGCACGCCACAGCAGACCTTCCCCTCGGACTTCTCCACACAGGTGGTTGCGGGTCTCATTCCCCAACCGACCTTCAACTCGCCCCGCCCCAAGGGTAATCCCCTTGCGCTGCGGAAGGGTAACCCCCTTTTGGCTCCTTCAGAAGGTCTATGTGTAAGTCGCCTCGCACGCCACGCGAGACCTTCCGCTCGGACTTCTCCACACAGTGGTTGCGGGTCCCATTCCCAACCAACCTTCAACTCGCCTCGTCCCAAGGGTAATCCTTGCGCCGCGGGTCTTACCCCCGTAACCTCGATGGTTCTCCACTTGTCTCAACAAGCGTCCCATCGCCTTCGCCAAACGCGCGACTCCAGACTCCAGGTAAACTGAACCTTTTTACTGAATACTTATCGTATAAATGATGAGCAAACTACAGGGAACTTCTACTTGGTACACCGTCCACTACCCAAGGGCTTACTCCCTAAACAGTTGCCCAAGAAAGGGGCTCAACAAGTAAACCCACAAGTCATTTGGAATGACTCATGTGGCTCCGCCGTTGCGGATCTTGAAGTGCCTCGTCACTATAAACTTAAGACTAAGTCTCTAGCTCCTTGATAAGTAGTCCCTGTGGCTTCGCCGCGGACCCCAGAAGGACATCTCTCCATGAGACAGGACTTAGCCTATGGTTATTAAACTAAGCTAACGTACCCTACAAGGCTATCGCGAGTTAAAGCGAATCTACAAAACAGTGAAGGAAAAAGGAAGTTTCACTTCATCTATTGTTCCCAAAAGTGTGTGAATGCAGGTCTTTATACAAAATAGGGGGGGCATCCACATGTTGGAGCCTCCACCCTAGTCCAGAAGGGCATACCAGGCATCGCCCATCTTCCTTCCCCGCTCCCCCATCAAGGCGGCGCCTCTACCGTTGGCTCATTGGTGTTGGCAGCATCCAGGATCCCAAGACTTAGAGCTGGGAAACGCCTTCTCCACTTGGAAGCGGCATCGCAGCCAGCCTTCCTCATAGGCTCGCGCCCGCTTCGCCTGTGGCTTGATCTCACCAAGCTTCTCCACCGCCGAGGCATCCGCTCGTGGATGGGCACCTTAATGGAGGAAGAGGACTCAGGATCCTCACCTTCAAAGGGGGGAAGGCCCAGAGCCTTCTCCATCTCCCACACTGAGGCCATTGCCTTTTCCAGGTCAGTGGCGACCTCCAGGCGTGCCTTCAGGGCAACCTCAGCAGCAAGCCTGCCCTCCTCCACCTTCTTCTCCGCCAGTTGAGCCTGGACAGTAGCTTGGCTCCTCGCCTCCTCGCCGCGGCCTCGCCTCGCTCAACTTGGGCCTTCGCCATTGCAAGGGCGGCTTTGGTTTCTGCCTCCAAGGAAAGGAGGGACTCCTTCAAGACAGCACTTTCAAGCTGCTTGGCTTCCAGCATTGCTTCCTGCTGAAGGAAGCGTTGCTTCGCAACATCAAGAAGGCAGGCCTGCTCCCACCGGTACCGCATGCTGTGCGCCCGCTCTTGGTTGCCATAATCGCACCAACTCTCTAGTTGGGCTACGCGCTTGGCATGCTCCTCCTTGAGCTCCTCCTCCCTCCTCTTTGAGGACTCCAGCTCCCTCCTGAGAGAGGCAATCTCGATATCCGGCGTCGTCCCGCCTTGGCATACTTCAGAAGTCATGCCATTGCTCGGCAAAGAATGACCTTTGACACCCGCCGCATCCCAATACTATTAAAGGTAGCGAGAAAAAGGCTAAACTAAGCTTATACATAAAGACCGAGGCTGTCTTACTGCAGACTTTGTTGAGCTGCCTCCTCATGAATTCGGCAGGGAGTCCAGGCTCCGCTCGGTCACCTCCTCACATAGGGGTGCGCAGCCCTCCAGCAGGATTGGAGGGTTTGCTCCTCCCCGCAGCAGTGAACTGCTATTCCTCGGGAGGAAGACCGGATCCCATGCATCTTTCAGAGCCTCCCTTGCTCCCGTACACCCCGAGTCCGGTCTGGTGCCTCTGGACTCTCAGGAGGTCTGGCTCCTCAGACCACTTGGGGGCCGACTTGGCAGCAACGCGCCTCCGCTCCAAATAGTGAGACCAGACTCCCGTTTTCTCAAGGACCTCGCTCTTGGTCCCCAAATCGGCAGGGATCTCTCGTAAGGACCCCTTGGTCCACAAGAGCCTCACAGGGACCAGCCCCTTGGCTCGAAGGGCCCTCGCCTACAAAGAACAGGCATCAAGCAACTAGGAAGCAAGTATGAACTCAAAAACAAAGAAAATATCACAAAATCAAAAAGACTTACCAGCAGTAAGGACGCCCTATCCACCGACTTCCACTGGCTGCCGGAAGGTTGGGCAACCTCCCAACCACTTGTCCTCGCAGAGGACCGTGTCACTGCACCCCCTTCCTCCGAGGCCTCACTATTAGAAGAGGAAGAAGTCTCCTCAACCACCAGGATCCTCTTCCCCTTCGTGGCGGGGGCCTTCTCCCCTGAAGGGGCCTCTTCAGGGATCTCCTCTCCAAGAGGGATGGCTGCAGGGATCTCTTCCCTTGCATTAGTGGTCTCCGCCTCCCCCAAAGGAATGACTGGTGCCTCCCGTGGGCCGGTACTCCCAATGGCCTTTGCAGCTTGATGGCCCCTCCTTCTCATAGAGATCGTGACGTTAGCCGCCGACATCTTACCCTTGGGAGGAGGCACTCTGACTCTGGTAATGATCTCTGCAGCGACCACATGACCTGGCAGATCTTCAGCTTGAACTGTTGAAGGGCTCGCAAAGAGCCCAGACACAAAGGCCTCAGCAGCGGCATCCTCAGAAGAAATGGGCTGCACCACTGATATGGGCACAGACTCGATGGGAACAGCGCCATCTGCTCGCGCCACCTCTGGGCCCTCTGCAGAAGGCACGACCTCTTCAGCAGTAGGGGGCATTTCAAGCTCCACCCTTCTGGCCTCTTCAGCCAGGGGCTCCCCACTGGGAACTTCTTCCCCAGCAGGCTCCCTGGCCTCTTCAGCTGAAATGGCTGGAGTAGGACCCTCTTCCCCAAAGAGCTCCCCGACCTCTTCGCTTAAAATAACCTGAGTAGGCCCCTCTGCTCCAGCAGGAGTCTCAGCCTCCCCAGCCGGCCCTTCAGCCAGGGTCCCCTCAGTACCGGCAGGGGCTCTCTCTTCTTCAGGCTGCGTGGCAGCCACTTTCCTCTTTTTCTTCTCCGGCTGAGAAGCCATCGAAGGCTTGATACCAGCCCTCTTTTTGGACAGTTTGGGGACAATGGGTCCCAACACCTTGACCGCCATGGCAGGGGCGTCTTCCTCAAGTGCACATGCCAGGTGCACTCGTTGGGCGATGCGCATGGATGCTTTCTTACCCTGGGCTTCGCTGACTCGCAACGGCATCTGCAGACAAAGAGGGACTTCAGACTGTGTTCTACTGCACCTCTTACAAAATTACAATATATTAGTATGTATGCGCAGCGTACCTTTTGGGCGCCGCTAGAGCAGCGAAGAAAGAATCTATCATTGTCCCACGGTGGACGGGAGCCCATCCTCGTATGGCGGGGGCATCCGGGGTCCAAAGACGAAACCCGTGCTAATCCCAGCCCACCTTAGGGTGGTCTCGCCCATTGGGCAGCCGAGAAGGGGAAGAACGCCGCATGCGCTCCTCGAAAGGACATCGTCCAACCACCCCAGCAGCTTGAACGTATGCCTGCCACCGCACTCCCCGTGAGTCAAGACAGCCTCCGCGCAATGCTTTGCACGGATTGTCGCGTCCTCGCCACGGGAAAGTCCCATGTGCCTTCGCGCGGCAAGAAGAAAAAGGATCCGTGCCAGTTGTGGTAGGATCGGGGCGCAGCGGTGAAGGAGATGGAGTGGTTACCTCCAACATTTATGGGAGTGACGTAGAAGAACGCACCCCCACTCCTCAGCTCCAACCGATAAAAACGGTTGAACACATCGGCGAATGGCTTCACGCCGGCCATGTGGCAGGCGACAATGAAGCCCGCAATACTCAGGAAAGTATTGGGCGCCAACTGAGTTGGGGGCATTCCCCAATCAGCACAAAGATCCTGCACCAGTTGCGGAAAGGGGTACCGTAATCCCGCCGCAAGCCGCGCCGTGTCTGAGCACAGCACCCGGTTCTCCTTGTTCTCCTCGATAACGGGCCAACCCATCGCCCGACAAACACCCGCACGGGATGCGTATACTGGCGTTTTCTCCACGGGCCAGAAGGCCCCCACCATTTCCTGGTGAATTCTATCGAACTTCACCGTGGTCTTCTCAAGAGGAGCGACCACCGGGCGAACAGCTTCCTTGGAATCCATCTCTACAAAAAGAAGAACAGACAGGCATATAAATCGAAACAGCCCAGCAAAGGCATTTCGGCAAGCGCTCGCGCCAGAGAACTTGAAGCACTCAAGATGCGGGAAGAAAAACTTACCCGAGTGGTTTAAAGCGATGGCAAGAACGAACGGAGCGGTTGGCAAATGAACAGCTTGACCGGAGGAATCTCGAACGAAAAGGAGGAACCACCGCAAATCACCTCTCAACCGCCGATGAAATCGCCAAGAAACGCAAGAATACGAAAGGGTTACTCAAGCAGAGCGAACAAATGCAAGAGTGGAGAAGAAAGGTTTCAATCTTCTCGCACGCTTTTATAAGCCCGCCAAAATGAAAAAGCGCTTTTAAGCGTGAATGACTCCCGAGGCGCCACGTGCCAAAGATCCAGCGGTTATTAAACCTCTCCCCGCCGTACAAAAGAAGAAACGCTTTTACAAAGCGTAATCGACTCTACGGCGCCACGTGTTGGCCCCATAACGGTCAAGAAACCTCTCATCTTCCTTTATCTCTCCCGCATTAAATGTTGAAGAGACTCTTCGCTGCCTTCGCAATCAAACGGTCCGCAAACGCCCAAGCGCCTTCGCCAACTCCAAAGACTTGAATTTGAACAGTACGGGACCCTCGCCCATACTCGCCTTCGGGAGGAGGCATCTTGGTACACTACCCAAGCAAATGCCCTCCTCAAAACTCACAAGGATCATGAAGGATCCAACACGAGAATATCAGACCATAAAAGGTCATCGCGCTCCACACAAACTCGGTTCGTGACTCACGCCCTCAACATGGTATTTTCAAACAGATCTTCAACACGAGTAAAGGGTCGTGAAGGATCCAACACAGACTATCAGATTATAAAAGATCTTCACTTATGACTACTACATCGGTCCTCAGCAAAGTACTCTCAAACAACGGAGTACAGGACCCTGCCCATACTCCGCTCTCAGGAGGAGGCATCTTGGTACACTACCCAAGCAATCGCGCCCTCGCGTTTTATCAGAATCGTATGAGGCCTTGGGAGAGGTCTCATCCTTGTGGTCTCCAGTATCGCCTTCGCAAGGTCTCATCCTTGTGGTCTCCAGTATCGCCTTCGCAAGGTCTCATCCTTGTGGTCTCCAGTATCGCCTACGCGAGGTCCTGCCCTCGCGGGCCTCCAGACTCGCAGGGGCGACGTCTCATACTCACCCTTGCGTTTCTAAAGCCTGCGCGGGCCCCCCTCGCGGTCTTAGGGCGAACCCTCGCGATCTCCCTCGCCTCCATGGGTCTTACTCCCAGTCTCCTGCCTATACTGGCCCCGCCCAGATAAGGCCTTGGTACCCAGGTTCGTGCAACCCTCACCCCTTATTTGGCTATATTCTATTTGAGGCCTTCGCCCACTTCGCCCGCCGCTTGCTCCACTTGGAAATAGACCACTTGGTCGTCGACATCAACCGGCCAATAAGGAGGGCAGCACGAGCACGGGAGATCTTCACTGATTTATACGCGGACATTCTCGACAAGTGAATCACCTAAGGCGGTTTGCTGAGATCTTCATCATCACAGCCGCCTTATCTCCAATCAGTCTGACACAGACTTATCTCAAACAACCTGTCTAAGGGCTTCAACTGGGGGAGGCTCTTCTCCTGGCATCACTCTATAAATAGGGTGATGTCCACCCTAAATCGGGTAAGCTACTACACGCCCCCACTCCCCTCTTGCTACTTCGAGTATTCTTCCTATCTTTACAGATTACTCGACAGCAAGCTTGGAGTCTCAAGAACATCATCTTCTCCACCATATCAACTGAGAGTCCGGGCCTTCTTTAGGAACGAGACTATCGAATCAAAGGATGGTTGTCCTCCACCTTCAAAATGAAGGACCTGGGGGAAGCTTCTTATATCCTAGGTGTTAAGATACATCGGGACAGAAAGAAGCATATGTTAGGACTTTCACAAGAGCTTTATATAGATAAAGTTCTTGAGAGGTTTAACTTGACCAACTCTAAGCCAATGAACACCCCACTTGCATATGGTTGCAAAATTGGAGAGGACTTATGTCCTAAGACTCCAAAAGACAAGGAAGAAATGACTAAGATACCTTACCTTAGTGCCATTGGTAGCCTTATGTACGCCATGATTTGTACACGGCCAGACATAAGTCAAGCGGTCGGTTTACTTGCTAGATATTCTTGAACCACGGCATGGAGCATTGGAAGAATGTCAAGAGGATCCTTAGATACCTTAAAGGTACTAAGGATTATTGGCTATGTTATCAAGGAAAAACCCTTGGTTTACACGGCTATTCGATGCCGATTGGGAGGAGATAGAGATTCTAGCAAATCTACAAGTGGTTATATTTTCTTGCTAAATGGGGCGCTACTACTTGGTGTAGTAAGAAACAAACTTGAACAGCCTTATCAACCATGGAGGCAGAATTCGTTTCTTGTGCCTCGGCTGTCCAGGAAGCCATGTGGCTTGGTTATTTCCTTAAAAACTTGGAGTCAATGGTCAAAATAAGTAAGCCCATTACTATCTACAGTGATAGTATGGCAGCTATGGCCTACACCAAGGACCCCAAGTATCATGGAAAAACCAAACACATTAGCATGAAATATAATTTCGTTCGAGATGCAGTTGAAGGAGGTGAAGTCAAAATTGAATACATCTCAACAGACCTTATGGTGGCAGATCCTCTCACTAAGCCATTGCCACCCATTGTGTTTGCTCGTCATGTCCGAGCAATGGGTCTTAGGAGATTGTAAATATGCTAATTGTTGTATGACTTTCACCACTTTGGTGTCACACATGTATATATGTATAATGATGATCAATAAAGTAATTATTTGATGTCATTTACTTAGTTCCATTAATAACACACAATGAACAAATGAACATGTCCACCATAGGCATTGAGAATGACTTTCTCACACCAAGTCATTCGCCCTTGATCTTAAGTAGACCAAGGATGAGACTACCAAAGACTCAAATAGTGTGTTGTTTCTTCAGGAAACATGTGACATGCAATGTTACTCTATTGAGTGGGAGTCATGTTACAACACATGACACTTTGGTATACTTTTATGTCGCCTTGATCTGAATAATCAAGATGAGGTGCTCTGCACCGATTTTGTATGACACTGATACATTCTAGCCTATGTGTGAGTGTAAGCTCGGGCTTGCACAGAAATTTCATGGCTTGTGACATGTCCTCCTTTTATATGTTAGAAGGAGCACACTCGAGGTGTTTTAAGAGGGAGAAATGACACACCCTCATTCTAAGTGATATCACTCCAAGTGGGAGTGGTGTTTGTAAAACACCCTAAGAAGTGTTAATAGAATCTTTGTAAGTATGTTGCAAAGATCCTATGACCATGAAATTCGACCAAAAGAAGAATTTAAGCAAGTTGTCTCTAACCTTGCGTAGTGTGAGAATTCTTCGATTGGACCCTTAATCACTTTAACTCGCTGTTAATGATTCACATTGACAAAGTTACTTTGATTGGTTGTCGAAGGTCGCAGATGAATGCGGCTGGAGTATCCTCCTTTTGGGTAACTAAATCTATATGGATCATTAAGCAGGTAGAGTGTAAAGGAAAGACAAGTGAAACTTGGTACGTGAGTCCTAAATTCAACCTTTGAGCTCACATGTTGCATTGGTACAACATGATAAGGTCTGAATTGGGGATAATACGAATTAAAGAGTACTCGACACTTAACACAGTCATCATTTAAATGAAAGAGACTGATCATGGTTAAGAATATGTACCATATGTCTTGGGGTTCTAAAGGCACTACTTGAAGTAGTTCAAGTAAAGCTTGAAGATGTTCAAGCATGTCTTGTTAAGTTCAAGAAAATTTGAATAACACACAAACACTTGAAGTGTTCAAGTGAGTTTGAGAGGACAATCTTCCATTTGAGAGTCTAACAACCTCAATGGAAGAGGTGCAGTGTGGATGCCTTAAGGTCGCACTCACAACTCCTTTTATATAGTTTGCCAAAGTGTTTGGTTTAGTATGAGAAAGTGTTTTATTCGAGTGGGAGCTTGTGCTCAAAGATCATCATTGGTGCGAGTGGGAGTTTGTTGGAATTCTTGCGCACCAAGATGCCCTGGTCTAGCTAAAGTAGCTAAGCACAGCTCAACTCAGCTCAATCTGAGTGTTTGAGCTAGAGAGATGTGTATCTGCTCTTAGTGAGCTGATATGAGCTCAAGGAGCTCAATGGATGATTTAATATGTCTTGGACTAGCTCTATGTGAGCTCGGTACAAATGTGTCTAGGCACCTTTTGGCGAAGAGACGTGTCTCTTGGCGGAAAGGTGCGTAAATTGGTGAAAAGGTGTCGGAGAGGGCCAAGCACACCTTCGGCTTAGGCCGAAGGGTGCGTAGCACCCTTGGGTGCCGAAAGGGCACCCTAAGGTGGCCTTACACCCATTCGGCCATGGGCCTAGGGGTGTGAGTGCCCCTTCGCCCTAGGTGCCTCTAGGCAAGGGGTGCACCCCATGCCTTGCACCATTCGGCCAAAGGGACATGTCTCATGTCCCATGGCCGAATGGGCAAGGGGCATGGGTCACCTCCCTTGCCTCTTCACCATATTTGGATAATTAATTAATTAGTTAATTAATTTCCTATTAGACACAATTATTTATTTATTCCTTTTCTAATTAATTAGTTAATTGAAAAGGCAAAAGGCATGAGACATGTCTCATGGACCAAGGGGCATTGGTTGCAGCCCTTGGCCCTAGAGACATGTTACTTCGCAAATGAGGAGGCATTGTGCCCTCTCATTGGCAGCCCATCCTCCTCTATAAATAGAGGGAGGGTGGCGCCATTTCCATCATCCCACAACCAGCATTGGTTCTCTCTTCTCTCCTCATACTTCCTCTTCCAAGCTAGAAGGCATTCTAGGAGCATTGTGAGTGGAACTCACTTTGGAGACAAATCCTCTCCAATCCGCCCTTAAGGTGTTCCCCGAGCCGAGTCTTCTACATCAGCAAGGAGCAAGAATCTATAAGATTCTTAAGCTGCGTCCAGAAGAAAGGTACATACTCTTAATCCTTTCTTCGGTATTATTAAATGCGAACATGAGAAGCATGTTAAAGACGATCCTAAAATCTACACATCGTGGGACGATGATAGACTCCTTTTATGCCGCACTGGCAGGTCCCAAAGGTATGTTCACATATTTATAAGTGTATTGTATAAGTGTAAGAGGTTTTAGTAAAACCTGGTCTGAGGTTCTTCTTATGCTTGCAGATGCCTCCATGGAGTCCGGCGAAGGGCAGGGCAAGAGAGCGTCCATGCGCACTGCTCAACAGTGCACTGGCATGTGCATTTGGGAGGGATGCCCCCCTGGGCTGTCAAGGCGTTGGGACGCATTGTCCCTAAGCCGCCAAAGAAGAGGGCTGGCACCAAGCCACCGGTGTCCCCACAAGGGAAAAGAAGAGGAGAGTGGCTGTTGGTGCAGCGCAGCTGGTGAGGGAAGTGCCCTACTGCTGGAAAGGCCGGGGAGCTGTAGGCTTTGGAATCTGCGGCGGTCCCTTCTAAGGGGCGAGGCTGCAGAGGCCAAGGGGCCTTCTGCAGAGGGTCCCAGCCCCTCCAACGAAGAGGCCGAGGAGCCTGCTGAAGAGGTCCCCATTGCCGTGGAGGAGGCCGAGGAGCCTGTGGAGGAGGCCAGAAGAGTGGAAGTGGAGGTCCCTTCCACTGTTGAAGAGGCCATGCCCTTTGCAGAGGGCTCAGCGGGAGCACAGGCAGACAATGCTGCTCCCATAGAGGCTGTGCCCATATCGGTGGTGCGACCTATCCCTGTTGAGGATGCCGCCATGTCCTTGAAGCCTTCGTGTCCGGGCTCTTTGCGAGCCCTTCCCCAGCCCAAGGCGAAGACCTGCCTGGGCACGTGGTCGCGGCAGAGATCCTTGCCAAGGCGAATGCCTCCTCCCAAGGGCAAGATGTCAGCAGGTGAGATCCTGATCTCCATGAGGAGGAAAGGCAGGATGGCTGCTAAGGCCATTGGCAGTTCTGGCCCGCAGGAGGCAGTGGTCACTCCTATGGAGGAGGAGGTGGTGACCACACTGCAGGGGAGGAAGTAGATGGCCACAACCTAGGGGAGGAGGCCCTGCGGCAATCCCTTCGGGGGAGGAGGCCCCTGCGGTAACTCCTTCAAGGGAGGAGGCCCTAGCGGCGAAGGGGAAGGGGATCTTGCGAGCTCAAGATACTTCCTCTTCTGATAGCGAGGCCCCAGAGGAGGGGGGCCTGGTGGCACGGTCCTCACGTGAGGCCAAGTGGTTGGGAAGAAGCCCAACCATCCAGAGTCAGCTAGAGGCTATTGGATGGGGCAACCTTCTCTGGTAAGTCTTTTGACTTGATAGTGTGCTTTTCTTGCTTTAAGATTGTGTCTCAGTTTTCTCGGTTGTACTGATACACGCCTGTTGTAGGTGCGGGGCCCTCAAGGCAAGGGCTTGGCCCTCGTGAGGTCCCAGTAAATCTGGGAACCATGGTTGAAATTTTGGAGGAGTTCGGGGTATGGCACCACTACTTGGAGCGGAGGCGTATTGCTGCCAAGGAGGCCCCCAAGTTGTCCGAAGAGCCGGCCACCACGAGGTCATGAGGCAAGACCTCGAGGCCAAGGTGTACAAGGAGGAGGGCAAGCCGTTGCGCGATGCGTGGGACCCGGTCTTCCTTCTCGATAACGACAACTCATTGTTGTTGGGAGGGAGGAAACCCTCCTATCATGCTGGAGGGCTGCGCACTCCTCATGACAGGGAGGTGACAGGGCGGAGCCTAGACTCCCTGCCGACTTATGAAGGAGTCAGCCAAGCGAGAATCTGCGGGTAAGACAACATCTGGTCTTTTTCAATAAGTCTTAATATCCTCTCTGCTTTGCTGAACAAACTTGGATGCAAGCCGCCGTCCAAGGATACGCTGCCATGGAGCAATGGCATGACTTCCTCAAGTATGCCAACAGGCGGGACGTGCCTGTAGATGAGATTGCGTTCCTCGGGGGAGCTGGAAGTTGCCCAAAAAAGGGAGGAGGAGCTCCAAGAGGAACATGCCAAGCGTGTGGCCCAACTGGAGAGTTGGTGCGATTATGGCAACAAGGAGCGGGCAATCAGCATGCTGTACCAGTGGGAGCAGGCATGCCTACTTGATGTTGCGAAGCATCGGTTCCTTCAGCAGGCAGCAACGTTGGAAGCTAAGCAGCTCAAAAATGCTGTCTTGAAGGAGTCCCTCCTTTCTTTGGAGGCAGAAAACAAAGCTACCCTCGAAGTGGCGAAGGCCCAAGTTGAGCAGCGAAGGCTGCAGTGAGAGAAGCGATTGCGCCGAGGCTCTGCCCAGTTCAAATGCGGAGGAGAAAATAGAGGAGAGCAGGCTTGCTGCCGAGGGTGCCCTGAAGGCACACACGGAGGTCACTTGACCTTTGAAAAGGCGGTGGCCTCAGTGTGGGAGATGGAAAAGGCCCTTAGCCTTCCTCTTTTTGCAGGTGAGGACCCTGAGTCCTTTTCTTCTATCAAGGTGTCCATTCCTGAGCGGATGCCTCGACTGATGGAGAAGCTTGGTGAGATCCAAGCCAAAGGTGAAGCAGGGGCGCAAGCCTATGAGGAGGGATGGCTGCGATGCCGTTTCCAAGTGGAGAAGGCGTTCCCAGATCTGAGTCTTGGGATTACGGATCTTGCTAATACCAGTGATCCAACCGTAGAGGCCCTGCTCGACTGGGGGGAGCAAGGAAAGAAGATGGGTTAAGCCTGGTATGACTTGTTGGGCTAGGGTGTATGCTCCAACATGTGGACGCCCCCTTTTTTTGTGCATGAAGGACACCAGCATTCATCCATAATTTAGATAACAGTAGATGAAGTAAAATTTTTTTGTACCTTCATTGTCTTGTAGCCTCACTTTTTCTTCACGATAGCAGTATAGGGCACGTTAGCTAGGTTAACAACTGTAGGCTAAGTCCTGTTTGTGGCGAGAAGTCTGCTGGGGTTCGCAACGGCGAAGCCACAAAGATTACTTGTCAAGATGCTGAAGATTCAGCTTGAACTCATAGTGACGAGGTACTTGAAATCCGCAACGGCGGAGCCACATATATCTTTCCGGATAACTTTGTGGGTTCGCTTGTTGAGACAAGCTGAGGACCCGTTTAGGGACAAGTTCGTAGAGGCGATGCCTTTGAAGACCATGGATGAGATTTCCCATGTGGAAGGTCTGCTGGGGCTCGCGATGGCGACTCACTCAGAGACCTTCTGGCGATTTTCCAGGAGTAAGCCCTTGGGTAGTGTACTAGTGTACCAAGTAGAGGATACCTGCAGAGTGCTCATCAATTATATGATAAGGATGAAGTAAAGCTCATTTTACCTTGAGCCTGAAGTCGCGCGATGGCGAAGGCAATGGAGTACTTGTTGAGACAAGTGAAGAGCCAAGTAGGGCTCTGGGGAGTGAGACACGTAGAGGTGAGGAGGAGTCCGTGCGGAAGGTCTCTGTGGCGCGCGAGGCGACTTACACATAGACCTCCCTGAAGGAGCCAAAAGGGGGTTACCCTTCCGCAGCGCAAGGGGTTACCCTTGGGGCGGGCGAGTTGAAGGTCAGTTGGGGATGAGACCCGCAACTACTGTGTGGAGGAGTCCGTGCGGAAGGCCTGATGGCGCGCGAGGCGACTTACACATAGACCTTCCCGAAGGAGCCAAAAGGGGTTACCCTTCTGCAGCGCAAGGGGATTACCCTTGGGGCGGGGCGAGTTGAAGTTCAGTTGGGGATGAGGCCCGCAACTACCTGGCGCGACCGCAAGGGGCTTCCCTTTGTGTGGGTGCGCAAGTGAGACCTGACAAGGTCTGGTGCCGTGATTTTGGCAAGTGGCCCATCTGACCGGTTTAGTGCAGAGGGTGATTGGGAGGGCATTTGTAATGCCATGTAATGCTGCAAAAGGGGGAGAAATACACATGTATTTTTTTGAATTGAAGACGTAAGACTGAGGACATACACGTAATATAGACGTAAGTCATCCGCATGAAAGTTGCGGGGAAGAAGACGACCATTATGGTCTTGTAGTTCATAGACTCCTGGGCGGACTTGTTTATGAACAATATAAGGTCCGTCCCAGTTAGGTCGCAAGACACCTGTTTGGGGTCGCGAGCGGTGAGGGCCGACTTAAGCAGGACAAGGCCCCCTTGTTGTAGTGCCTTGGGCTTGACCCTGGCATTATGGTGAAGACTGAGCCTCTGTTTGAGGGCAAACATGCGAAGGCGAGCGCCCTCGCGCAATTCCTCGATTAAGTCAAGTTTGGCGCGAAGCCCCTGAGCATTGGCTTCGTTGGTGAAGTTGATCATGCGGATCGTAGGGAGGTCCGCCTCAATAGGCAGAAGCGCATCTGCGCCATATACCAGAGAGAAAGGCGTTTCGCCTGTTGGGGTTCGTGTTGTGGTGCGATAGTCCCATAAGACAATTGGGAGTTCATCTACCCAGCGGCCTTTGGCCCCCTCAAGGCGCTTCTTGAGGCCCTCCTTGAGGGTGCGGTTGGTGACCTCAACCTGCCCATTAGACTGGGGGTGCGCCACTGGGGCGAAAAGCATGCGAACATTGTTGTCCTGGGCCCATTGTTGGACGCTGTGACTAGCAAACTGAGTGCCATTATCTGTAATAATAGCACGAGGACTACCGTACCGGCAGACAAAATTTTTCCAGAGGAATTTGATGATCTTGGCGGAAGTGATGGAGACCATGGGTTCTACTTCGACCCATTTAGAAAAATAATCAACTGGAACCACACGAAGCGGTGCTGACTTGGAGCGGTTGGCATTGGACCAATGAGGTCAAGGCCCCACAGGCAAAGGGCACCGGGTTTGTCGATCTTTGGAGACTCCGTAGATGGCGATCTTTGGATGCGAGAATTGATCTGGCACTGGTGGCATGTTTTGACCAGTGCAGCGGTGTCCTTTTTCAAGGTAGGCCAGTAGTACCCTTGACGAATGGCTTTGCGAGCAAGTGCCTCCGCAGCAATGTGTGCACCAAAATTGCCTTGGTGGAGAGTATCCAGGACAGAGTGTCCCTCAAGGGTGCTGAGGCATCGTTGGAGGGGTGCTGCGAACCCGCGATGCCATAATTGGTCATCAATGAGAACAAAATGGATGGCCCTTTTGCGAGCTTGGGGGTCCGTGGTACTGGCTTTCAGCTCAGCAATAATGGGGTCTCTCCAGTCTACGACCGGATTCTGTGTTGCCAGCGAGGCAATATCAATAGCCTCTGAAATGGAAGGGCTGGCCAGGGTGGCCATGGTGGAGGGAGTCTTTCCCTTGGATAGCATGTCTGCTGTGGTGTTCTCAGAACGAGGAATGTGGATAAAGATAGCCTCCTCAAAGTTGATCACGAGCTCGGATCTAGCTCGCCTTTTAGACACTCTGGATGAATGGTTCCCCTTTATCACAAAATGGGGCTGATGTCCACATCAGTCCGCAAGGTGTTCACCAATTTGAAGTATTTGGCCAGGGTGGCGTCTTTGCATTCGGCGCACCCCTGGACCTGGTGAATCACCAGTTGCGAGTCGCTGTGGATATGAAGGCGGCGAATGCCTGCCCTTATGGCGAGCTTGAGTCCCGCGATGAGAGCCTCATATTCTGCAACATTATTAGTTACTTGGAACTGGAAAGAGACACGAAGAGATACTTCCATACCTAGGGGTCCGCGCAGATATACGCCACCAGCGGGGATCCAAGTTTGGATGAGCCATCCACGAACATGTTCCAATCTGGGGGGATGGGTTGTGGTGCGGGACCCTGCTCAGGGGCCCGGATGACGTCGCCATCTGAAAATTCCGCAATGAAGTCGGCGAGGGCCTGGCCCTTGATTGCCTTTCTAGGCTCATAGTTGATGTTAAAGCCACCGAGCTCTATACACCATTTCGCAAGGCGCCCTGAGTGTTCGGGCCGCCTCAGAATATCCTGAATCGCAAGTCCGTTCGGACTATAATTGTGTGCCCTTGGAAATAGGGCTTGAGCTTCCTTGCCGCATATACAAGAGATAAGATAGCTTTTTGGAGAGGAGGATACCTTGTTTCCGTATCCCGGAGGTGTGACTGGTGTAGTAGACTGGCCATTATTTGGCAGCCTCTTCTTTGATAAGGACAGAGGCGACGCTCCTATCAGAGGTGGCAAGGTAGAGGACCAGATCATCGCCTGGTTTAGGGCACTTGAGTGCAGGCAACTCTTGTAAGTGTTGCTTGATTGAATCGTATGCCTCCTGGCATTCTTCTGTCCACTTGCAAGCTTTTTTCTTGCAGATTTGATTGAAGAAAGGTCTGCAGCGATCGCTGAGTTTGGAGACAAACTGTCCCAAGGCAACCAGCTTTCCTGCCAATTGCTGAACATCTTTGAGCCACCTAGGGGTGCGCAAAGTGGTGATAGCTTCAATCTTTTTAGGATTTGCATGAATCCCTCTTTTTAGGATATACACTTCTTTGGGTTCAACCGCATATTGTACTTGCGGAAGTTGGCGAAGGTTTCTTCTAAGTCTGCGAGGTGTGTGGAGGTAGCCTTGCTTTTGACCACAATGTCATCGACATAAGCTTCAAGATTTCGGCTGATTTGGTCCGCGAAGACCTGATTTACAAGCCTTTGGAAAGTAGCCCCTGCATTTTTCAAGCCGAATGGCATTCTGATATAATGGTAGACGGCCGCCGATGGTGAAGGCGGTTTTTACCGCGTCCTCTGGGTCCATAAAAACTTGATGGTACCCGCTGTATGCGTCGAGGAAGGAGAAGACAGAGTGATGAACGGTTGAGTCAACCAGTTGATCGATAGAAGGCAGGGGATAGGGGTCCCTTGGGCAGGCCCTATTAACCCCTTTGTAGTCTACGGAAGGTCGCCACTGACCACCCTCCTTATCGGTTAGGACTATATTTGCAACCCACTCAGAGTAGTGAACCTCCTTGATTATATTTGCCTTAAGCAATTTCTGCACCTCTGTGCGTACAAAGTCCTTACGGTCAGGGGCCATGCCCCTTGTTTTTTGTCTAACCGGGCTAAAGCCGGGGAGTACACTTAACTTGTGAGAAATGATAGCAGGATCCACACCTGGTAAGTCCTCAGGAGTCCATGCGAAGACATCCTCATTGGCCTGGAGGAGATGGATGAGTGCTTGCTGGTCTTTCTCTTCAAGGTCTTTTCCTACCCGGAATTTTTTGCCAGGGGAGATTTCAACCTCCTCAAAGGCCCCAGACAAGTCAGGAGTGACTTCGCCCGCAGGTCCAGTTTCTTCCATGGGCACTTTTCTTTTAGGCTCAGACGGCTTGGGGAGCGGGGGAGGTCCCGCCAGGGCAGAGACATAATTGCCCCTGGCCACATTTTGGTTGACAAAGATATAGGCATCCCTTGCCATAGTGTGGAAAACCAAAGTCAGAGCCCGCACATCACAGCGGACGTGAAACTCAGTATGAGTATGGCGCCCGATGATGGCGTTGTATGGTGTAGGGAGATCTAGGACGATAAAGTCCACAAAGCTGGAGTGGCACACTTGCTTCTTTTCCTTGGTGGTCCCCATCATCATATAGGGGAGTGTGATTGACCCCAAAGTTGGGATTTCATCCCGTCCTACTCCAAAGGTAGCCCCCTTGGCAGGTTGAATTTGTGACAAAGGCACCTTGGCCTCAACCAGAGTGTGCTTGTAGATGACGTTGGCATTCGCCCCAGTGTCCATGTAGACTCTGTCAATATCCCATCCTGCGATGCGGGCAGTGATAACCAAAGGGTCCGCGTGGGGTACCGCCACCGAGGTGCCATCATGGCGATGCAGTAAGTGAGTAGAAGAGTGATTGACCTGGTAAATCTGTCTCATATGACGGCGTCTCGCCGATGCGCCTTCACATTGCGTGATTACGCTGATGTGCCCCCTTGGTGGGGGAATTTCGACCAGACCTTCACGATCTGGGTTATGCTGGGAGCGACCCCGTCTGCGATCCCCCTGACGGCGGTCCTCCTGGTTGTTTTTCCGCCTGCGATCCCCATCATCGTGGAGTAAGAACTCCCTGAGTTTGCATTTAGCGATCATTTATCCAATCATGTGTTTAAGCTCAAAACAGTCCTCGATGTCATGTCCCTTGTCGCGATGGTAACGACAATACTTGGTGCTAGACTGACGACCTCCCGGGAGAGGGGCGAGGCCACTTGGGAACCTCCCTCTTGCTCCAGGCATGGAGTATGTTGGTGCGAGATTCCCTTAGTGGGGGAAGAGTAAAATACGCCCCCTCTCTGTTGGATGGCGTAGGGTACTGTCTCTGGGAACTGGAGACCGGTCGTGAGGGCTGTCCCTTTGCATCTGCCGTGGCGGCCTTGGCGAGTGGTCGAGTGACCTCTTCCGTATTCATAAACCGTGAGGCAGTGCTCAAGAACTGTTCCATATTGGTGGGAGGGTTGGTGTGCACATCCACAAAGAAAAGGGATTCCCAGCGGAGGCCCTGAATGGCCGCAAGTAGGCGGGCTTCCTCCCCCAGATTAGGGACTTGCATGGATTCTGCCTGGAAACGCTGGATATACTCCCTGAGAGGCTCATCTTTCTTTTGCCGTATTTTAAGGAGGTGTCCCGCCGTTTTGGGGGGAGGTTTAGATACCACAAAATGGTTGGAGAAGTTGCGGGAGAGTTCCTCAAAGGAGTTAAACCGTTTATCACGGAGGGTGGTGTACCAGTTGGCGGCGGCTCCCGTGAGCGTGGAGCTGAAGGCTCTACAGAGCGTGTTATCGTCCGCTCTTGCGATGGCCATCGCAGAAACGTAACGCTGGAGATGAATATCAGGGTCTGAGAGACCGTCATAAGCGTCTAGCTTAGGCTGGTGAAACTGTTCTGGAAGTGGGGTCTCCAAAACCCGTTGGGTGAAAGGTTGGGACCAGAGGTGGTCCAGACCCATTCTGGAAACATTATGAACACTGGCTCTTTCATCCCTCTTTTCCACTTCTTCCAATTGTCTAGTAAGTGCTATAAGTAACAACGAAGAAGGGTCAGGGTTACTTACTTGTTGAGGAGGAGTAGCTGGGCGTTCGGGCTGATTAGTCCGTAGCGTTCCAACGCTATCCGAACGCCTCGAAGTGGTGGCGAGAGTTTCGCGCAAGATGACAGCAACAGCATCAGTGATTGTTTGCAGAACGGCCGGATCAAGGCTCGTTGGTGGAGTGTTTGGTGGTGGAGTGTTGCGCTCCTGGGGTACGTTACGGTTCATGTGGGAGGAGCTTTCCTCCGTTGAGTGAACAGAGAGTTCTCCCCGTTGGGGTGGAACGTTACTTGATGATGGTTCCGATCGTGGATCATTGTTTGTGTTTGTCGTGGGAGGATTCCTCTGTCCCTGACGACTGTGCCTGCTTGCACTACGGGTAGTTGGCATGACTTACTACTTGTGGTTTGTAATATGGGTAAACGAGAAGAACTTTGTTGTTTCTTTCGTTCCCATAGACGGCGCCAAACTGATAGTCCCGTTCCTAGGGAAGTCCCGGACTCTCAGTTGATGTGGTGGAGAAGATGGTGTTCTTGAGACTCCAAGCTTACTGTTAAGAGTAATCTGTAAAAGATAAGGAGAATACTCAGAAGTAGCAAGAGAGGAGTGGGGGGGCGTGTAGTAGCTTACCCAGTTTAAGGTGGACATCCCCCTATTTATAGGGAGATGCCAGGAGAAGAGCCTCCCCCAGTTGAAGCCTTGGACAGGCTGTGAGACAGGACTGACAAGTCTGTTAGATTTGGAGAGATAAGTCTGTGTCAGACTGATTGGAGATAAGGCGGCTGTGATGATGAAGATCTCAGCAAACCGCCTTAGAAGATTCACCTGTAAGGGAATGTTTGGCGTACAAATCTGGTGAAGATCACTCAGGCTCGTGCTGGCCTCCTTATTGGCTGATTGATGTCAGATGACCAAGTGGTCTATTTCTAGGTGGAGCAAGTGGCAGGCGAAGGCCTGCAAGGGGTGAAGGCCCAGATAGAATACAGCCAAGTAAGGAGTGAGGGTCGCACAAACTTGAGTATAAGGGCCTTATCTGGGCGAGGCCAGTATAGGCAAGAGAGTCCTCGCGAAGGCGAGTTGAGGTTGCGGAAGTAAGACCCGCGAAGGCGAGTGAGATCGCACGGGCGATACCTGAGACCGCGAGGGTGACCCGCGCAGGCCCAAGAGACGCGAAGGCGAGTATGAGACGTCGCCCGGGCGAGACTCGAGGCCCGCGAGGGCAAGACTTCGCGCAGGTGAGACTGGAGACCTCGCGAAGGCGAGACTGGAGACCGCAAGGGTGAGACCTTGCGCAGGCGATACTGGAGACCACAAGGATGAGACCTTTTCAAAGGGCTTTGTATGATTCTGATGCGACGCGAGGACGCGTTTGCTTGGGTAGTGTACCATCTCCCAAATTAGGGACTTGGATAGATTCCGCCTGAAAACGTTGGATATACTCCCTGAGGGGCTCATCTTTCTTTTGATGTATCTTGAGGAGATGTCCCGCCGTCTTGGGGGGAGGCTTGGACACCACAAAGTGGTTGGAGAAGTTGCGAGAGAGCTCCTCAAAGGAGTCAAAATGCTTATCGCGTAGGGTGGTATACCAGTTCGTTGCGGCCCCAGTGAGCATGGAGCTGAAAGCTCTACAGAGCGTATTGTCGTCTGCCCTTGCGATGGCCATTGCGGAAACGTAACGCTGGAGATGAATATCCAGGTCTGACAGACCGTCATATGCATCCAGCTTAGGCTAGCGAAACTGTTCTAGAAGAGGGGTCTCCAAAACTCGCTGAGTGAAAGGTTGGGTCTAGAGGTGGTCCAAACCCATTCTGGTGATATTATGAACACTGGCCCTTTCCTCCCTCTTTTCTACTTCCTCTAACCGTCTAGTAAGCGCGATAAGTATAGACGAAGGAGGGTCAGGGTGACTTACTTGTTGAGGCGGAGTAGTAGAGCTTTCAGGCTGACTAGTCCGTAGCCTTCCAACGCTATCCAGAACGCCCCTGAGAGTGGTGGCGAGTGTTTCACGCAAGTCGTGAGCAACCGCCTCAGTGATTGTTTGCAGAACGGCCGGATCAAGGCCCGTTGGTGGAGTGTTTGGTGGTGGAGTGTTGCGCTCCAGGGGCACGTTTGCTTGGGTAGTGTACCATCTCCCAAATTAGGGACTTGGATAGATTCCGCCTGAAAACGTTGGATATACTCCCTGAGGGGCTCATCTTTCTTTTGATGTATCTTGAGGAGATGTCCCGCCGTCTTGGGGGGAGGCTTGGACACCACAAAGTGGTTGGAGAAGTTGCGAGAGAGCTCCTCAAAGGAGTCAAAATGCTTATCGCGTAGGGTGGTATACCAGTTCGCCGCGGCCCCAGTGAGCATGGAGCTGAAAGCTCTACAGAGCGTATTGTCGTCCGCCCTTGCGATGGCCATCGCGGAAACGTAACGCTGGAGATGAATATTCGGGTGTGAGAGACCGTCATATGCATCCAGCTTAGGCTGGCGAAACTGTTCTAGAAGAGGGGTCTCCAAAACCCGCCGAGTGAAAGGTTGGGTCTAGAGGTGGTCCAAACCCATTCTGGTGATATTATGAACACTGGCCCTTTCCTCCCTCTTTTCTACTTCCTCTAACCATCTAGTAAGCGCGATAAGTATAGACGAAGGAGGGTCAGGGTGACTTACTTGTTGAGGCGGAGTAGCAGAGCTTTCAGGCTGACTAGTCCGTAGCCTTCCAACGCTATCCAGAACGCCCCTGAGAGTGGTGGCGAGTGTTTCACGCAAGTCGTGAGCAACCGCCTCAGTGATTGTTTGCAGAACGGCCGGATCAAGGCCCGTTGGTGGAGTGTTTGGTGGTGGAGTGTTGCGCTCCAGGGGCACGTTACGGTTAACGTGGGAGGAGCTTTCCTCCGTTGAATGAACAGAGACTTCTCCCCGTTGTGGGGGAACACTGTTTGGAGATGGTTCTGATCGTGGATCATTGTTTGTATTCGTCGCGGGAGGATTCCTCCTTCCTTGACGGCTGTGCCTACTTGCACTCCGGGTAGTTGGCATGACTTGCTACTTGTGGTTTGTGATATGGGTTTACGATAAGAACTTTTCGTTTCTTTCGCTCCCACAGACGGCGCCAAACTGATATTCACGTTCCTGAAGCAGGAGCGGAATCTCAGTTGAGTGGTTGATGGTGATGATGTTCTTGAGAGCTCCAAGCTTGCTGTTCAGAGTAATCTGTGGAAGATAAAGAGAATACTCAAAAGTAGCAAGAGAGGAGTGGCGGGCGTGTCGTAGCTTACCGAGTTTAAGGTGGACATCCCCCTATTTATAAGGAGATGCCAGGAGGAGCCTCCCCTAGTTGGAGCCTTGGACAGGCTGTGAGACAAGTCTGACAAGTCTGTCAGATTTAAGGAGATAAGGCGGCTGTGATGATGAAGATCTCAGCAATTCGCCTTAGAAGATTCACTTGTCAGGGAATGTTTGGCGTACAAATCTGGTGAAGATCACTCAGGCTCGTGCTGGCCTCCTCATTGGCTGCTTAATGTCAGATGACCAAGTGGCCTATCTCCAAGTAGAGCAAGTGGCAGGCGAAGGCCCAGATAAAGTATAGCCAATAAAGGTGTAAGGGTCGCACGAACCTGAGTGCAAGGGCCTTATATGGGCGGGGCTAGTATAGGCATGAGAGTCCTCGCGAAGGCGAGTTGAGACCGCGGGAGTGAGACCCGCGAAGGTGAGTGAGATCACAAGGGCGAGACCTGAGACCACGAGGGTGATCCGCAAAGGCCTAAGAAGCTCGCGAAGGCGAGACTTGAGACCTGAGAGGGCGAGACCTCGCGCAGATGAGATCTGAGACCGTGAGGGTAAGACCTCGCGCAGGCGAGACTGGAGACCACAAGGGTGAGACCTTGCGAAGGCCTTGTGTGATTCTGATGCGACGCGAGGACCTGTTTGCTTGGGTAGTGTACGAAGATGCCTCCTCCTAAGAGTGGAGTATGGGCAGGGTCCTGTACTCCGTTTTGAAAGTACTGTGTTGAGGACAGTAGTAGTCACAAGTCTGGGCTCGTGTGGAGACCTTTTACGATCTGATTTTCTGTGTTGGATCCTTCATGATCCTTGTGAGTTTTTGAGGGGGCATTTGCTTGGGTAGTGTACCATGTGCGAAGGTGCACGCCTTCGCCTGTTCGCTCACAAGTAGCGTCTGAATGTGCAACACGACGCCAAAGTCAAACCCAAGGCACTCAGACCGGGAGGCCTCGCATTACTTAGATCTGACCTCACTGCTCGTGACCCCAAACAGGGCGTCCTACGACAAAACTGGGAGGGCCCCTATGCATCCACAAGCAAGTCCGACCGGGCGTTTATGAGTTGCAGGACCAAGATGGGAAACCACTACCTCGCAACTTCCATGCAGACGACCTGCGTCCATACTATGTGTAAATCATGGTACTCCCAAGGCTCAATAAATGAAATATTTCTCCACTTCTCAACACTATCGTAGAACAGAGTTCAATCTCGTCGACAATCGCCCAAAGCCTTCTACACCCGACCGGTCAGAACAGCTAAACTCCTGACCTATACATACGTGAACATGCGTACACTACCCAAGGGAATCGCCTATGCGAACCTTGCGGAACATAGACATCGCCCGGGTTATCTTTGGAGCCCTGCGATGCGAACCACAACAGATCCCCAAGCTGGAAATCAGCCTTGCTACTGAGGTCGTTGATGGTTTCGCCCATGCGAGCCACAAAACAATCCCTCAATAGATCTTTGGCGCCCCGTGACGCGAACCCTAACAGATCCCCAAGCCAGAAATCAGCCTTGCAAATGAGGTCCTTGATGGCTTTGCCCGTGCGAACCACAAGCAATCCCTCGACTGATCTTGGGGGCCCCGCGATGTGAACCCCAACAGTTCCTCAACGAATTTCCCTAGTAGTTTGCTAACGTCCCCTGCAAAGCTATCGCAAGAATGGAGGAAAACAACGGCAATAGAGGTAAGCTGAAATTTGTACATTCATATTGTTGGAATTATGCATTCTTTACAGGTACTTACAACGGCACTCAGGCCGCCTACCTAAGGGTGGGTCATGCACATGACCTAATGCCCCATCCTACTCTAACATGGCGTGCCATGCCGCACCCAGCTTTTTACCTTGCTCGGCCCAGTCAAGTAGGGCACCCACCTCAGATTTACTGGTCTTCGAGGCATCCAAGGCATCTAAGTTCAACCCTAGAAGCGGCATAGCAGCCAACCTTCCTCATACCCTTGCGCTCCAACTTCGCCCTGGGTCTTGAGCTCCTCAATCTTCTACTTCAAGAGAGTCATTCTCTCGTGGATTTGCACCTTGAGGGATGATGCATGTTCAGGGTCCTCCCTAGGGATCAACTCTATCCCAGGATCCTTCTCGAGCTTGAAGATCTCATCTACTGCACATATAAAGTCAGTGCACAGAGTGAAGTTCTCCTCTGCAATCTCCTTTGCACCTTACACTACCCAAGCAAACGCCCCTCGCGTCATCATCAGTAATAACCAAGGACACGGGCCGCAAAACCATCGCATCTCGCGAAGGCATTATCATGAGAGCTTCGCACCTATTGGCTTCACCAGGCAGGGCCTTCGCGTCTCCTAGCCTTCGCCATCAAGCACTTAGCAACAAGTCACAGACCGAGGAAACGAAGCTGGGAGCAGTTATCTCCACAACCTACCCACGTTCTCCATCACACCTCCGGTCTTCCACTACCCAGAACGTGGGGGAACACTCCACTACTCTGGATCATGGGACAACCGCCATCTCAACTGCCTCCTATAAAAGGATGACTTGGGAAAGGTACACCCTATCTACACACCACCACTCCTCTTTATGCTCCTGAGTATTCCGTTTTACATCTTGCAGATTACTCCGGAGCCACAGATCGTCGTTC
Source organism: Stellera chamaejasme (assembly GCA_024586325.1). NCBI lineage: Eukaryota > Viridiplantae > Streptophyta > Magnoliopsida > Malvales > Thymelaeaceae > Stellera > Stellera chamaejasme. The sequence goes on along the minus strand of CM044985.1, from coordinate 18,843,854 downwards.
TCACCATCACCTCAACCTATCAATCATCTGGGAGCCCGTGCCGTCAAGGAACGAGACTATCATTGGAATCAGAAAGATTCGGGAGAAATTCAAAGCTACTACGGTGACCTTGCAACAAGCCCCTGATGTCACTCCCATCGAATTCCAACTAGGTAACAAAAAATCAATAAAGTTAGAAAACCTCTATTTTTGGAACATACTCGGGAATCTTTCCTAGATGTTTGACGAAGACCCGCTACATGATGTGTGATGGCCGCCAGGCCCAATCTACATAAAAGGCCCAAAAGGCCTAGCAAAAGGCCCAAGCAATAGCCCAAAATAGGGGCCCCATCAAAAAATCCATAAACACGCACAAGACAAGGACATTACCGGACATAATTGACCCGAACATACCAAGGAAATTCCCGGACTATACTCCAGAACGTATTAAGGACACGTGTTCTCTGACACGCCACCATACTATATTGGGATATTGCAATTTTTCCACTCTCTAACCACGAACTATAAATGCATTCATTATTCACACCTTAAGGGGTAACGTTTAACAACTTTCTCGCCATCGTCAGGATTTTCCCAATACTAAATACAGAGGACCACCTCTATTTCTCTCTCTCGAATTCTGAACCTATAACGTCTAGTAACGTCAGGACACGTCAGCATCGCAGAAATGTGGCAGCAGCCCAAACAGATCCGACACCAAATGACACCATCTGTGGGAACCGTGGTGGCCCCCAAGAACAGGTTCCTTCAACTGAGCGTGGGGGCCATTCCCGGTCCCACCTATCTAGGCCGGAAGGAGGAGGCTCAACCGACGACTGCACGGCCGAATACAGCTACCAGAGTTCCTCTGAAGATTCAACTCACGTAGCAACCTCCTTATGGCCAAATTTGGACTCCTTACAGTAGGCCAAATTACTATGGGAGACTTGATGGCCACCAGGCCCAATCTACATAAAAGGCCCAAGCAGTAGCCCAAACTCAGGGCACAATTAAAAAATACATAAACCCGCGCAAGACAAGGATATTACCGGACATAATTGACCCGAACATACCAAGGAAATTCCCGGACTATAAATGTATTAAGGACACGTCTTCTCTGACATACCACCATACTATATTGGGATATTACAATAATGCCACTCTCTAACCACGAATTATTAATGCATTCATTGTTCACACCTTAAGGGGTAACGTTTAACAACTTTCTCGCCATCGTCAGTATTTTCCCAATACTAAATATAGAGGACCCCCTCTATTTCTCTATCTCGAATTCCTAACCTATGGCGTCCAGTAACATCAGGACACGTCAGCATCGTAGAAACGTAGCGGCAGCCCACACAAATCCACCACCAAATGGCACCCTCTGTGGGAACCGTGGTGGCCCCCGAGGACAAGTACCTTCAACTGAGCGTGGGGGCCATTCCCGGTCCCACCTATCTAGGCCAGAAGGAGGAGGCTCAACTGACAGCCGCATGGCCGATCCCAATTACCAGAGTTCCTCTGAAGATACAACTCACGGAGCAACCTCCTTACGACCAACCTCTAGCCTCCATCGGAGCGATATCCGACAACTAAACCCAGATCTAGTTCAGGCAGTGCGGGTCGTGCTCCAGGAAGAACGGAGCAACCTACCCTATCAGCCTGAACGATCATCAGGCTGCGAGATGAACAACGTTCACAGCAGAGATCACCCGATCATGTACGCAGATGACCTGCATCACAGCAGGCTAACTCTCTGAACCGACAGAGCCGGCAGAGGTCCAGGTCCCCTAGAGAGCATTAAAGAAAGCGGTCCCCAAGGCCCGAGAGATTGATAATTAGAGACCCCTGGGACGAGGTTATCCAGCAAATGTTACCCCGCCCGGAACAGGTTGAGAGAAATTCGAGCAGGCCAGAGGCCAAGTACGAAGTGACTTCCGATGATGGACCATTTACCAGTCAAATTCGGGACAGCTAGATGTCCCGGATGTTTAATTTGCCTCACCCACTGGAGGTCTACAGTGGCACTGGAGACCCGGACGCTTTCGTACGAAACTACAAGAGGGCGATGGAACTGAATGGAGCCAATGAAGCGGTCCTGTGCAAATGCTTCGAAGTTACACTGGGAGGTCCAACATCAGCGTGGTACAATTCTCTTATCCCGGACTATATTAATACTTTCGGGGACTTGGCAGCCAAATTCACCACCCACTTTTTTGGATGCAAAAGATCGGCCAAAAGGGCCATACAGATATTTGATGTCAAACAGAGACCGAATGAAGGCATTCGGGAATTTTTTGAAAGATTCAACAGGGAAGCGGTACACACATCAGATCTGATGGATAACATCCGGATCATGGCATTCACAAAGGCACTCCTTCCGAATTCCCGGTTGGCTTATGAATTATGCCAGAAGAACTTCCCCGACGTCGAAGAAATGTACATTGTTACCCAAGAACATATGATTGCACAGGAGCTGTTGTCCCAAAGGGAAGGGAAGCAGGACAACAAAGATAACAGGGAGCGAAGGAGAGATAACCCGAAGCCTACAGTCATTAGGAACCCAGGGAGCTGGGGAGGGCAGTATCAATTGTCCTAGGGCCGTACCGGAGGAAGCAAAACGTAATTCTTCCAAGCACTGCCAGTTCCACAGGGATATAGGACATGATACCGAACAATGTTACTAGTTGAAGAGGTACATTGACACCTTATCAAGAAAGGTTCCCCGAGGGAGTACTTGAAGATGCCTTCAGACGAAGGAACATCCCAAGGTAAGGGGAAGGTCGAAGGAGACGCTCCGGGTCCGGATAAGAAGGACAAGGGAAGGAAATCCACCCCTCAAGCTACCGGAATACTGAATACCATTACCCCCACCATAGGGTCAAATGCGAGGAAGAGGAAGGAAAGGGAGATAGCTTCTCTAAGCTACGGGGACTCGGCCTCGAGGATGAAACGTGCGGACAGAACCGAAGTATGATTCCTGCATTATGACCCACTCATCATCACCCTCCGGATTGGAACCATCGATGTCAAAAGGGTCCTTTCTGACGACGGCTCGATCGTTGATGTGTTGTTCACCAAAGCTTACGAAGGACTGAAGTTGAAATCAAGCAGGCTGAACCCTGTCAGGACAGCGACTTATGGGGTAGGCCCGGACGAGCTACCAGTACTTGGATGCACTGAGCTCCCGACCATGTTCATTGGAATTGGGCCCGACGGGCAATCCCGGTATACCACACTAATGGTCAAATGTGATGAAGGCCGCTACTCACAGGCGATACCTGACTCGCGCGAAGCAGGGACTACAACGAAGGTAACGCCCGCGATACCTGGCCTTCGCGGAACCCAGGCTCCCGCGAGCGCAACTCTTAACTATCACGAAGCAAGGGCCTCTGAGAAGGAGCACCCGCTTGAGGGACTTGGAGGACCAATGACACGCGCGAAGGTCAAGAAGGCTAAAGAAGCCTTGGAATCTACCATGCGAGTGCACGCTAACTTAGCGGAACGTGGAGAGCGAAGGGTCGAGCTTCTGCATTTGGCCGGACTCCCCGTTTCTCCAGTAGAAGATACAACGAAGGTTTCGTGCTTCTCTTTATTCTTCATCAACGGGACTTCGCAAGCACGAATGGCTGCCTTGCGAAGACTGGGCGCTGGCGAACCCATCCTATCGCGAGGCACGGACCAATGCTAACGGCAAGTCCTCGCGATCTCCTACCTGGAGTTCCGTAACACTCTTTTGGCCAACATATTAGTCCACTTCCCATGCAATCTTGTTACGGTCACCCTGAGCGGGTTGCGACCGGGTGGCCCGGGGCTTCGGTTTTGGCCCGCGGAACCGGGCTTTTGGCGTTCAGGCGGCTCCCGAGCCTTATCCGAGTATCATTTTGGTGAACCCTTTCATTTTTGAGGTCGTGTGGGTCCCCCGGGCGTTTCCGCCGAAAATATTTTTCTGGCGCCGGGGGGTTGTCGGGGTCGTCTCGGGACGTACAGCGGGCTCGGTAGCGCTCTCGAGACCTCATATTGAGAAGCCGTTTGCAGTTCTGGAGTCGTGGGAATGTCCCAGAGGTTTTTATGGAGTATAATATTTGGGGCGGGACGTTCGGTTCCGGTCGACTCCCGGGGCTCGGGACGGGAATCTTCTGACGGCTTTGGGGTAAGTCATGTTATAATTCAAGTTGGATTTATGAGTATTTTTGTGGAATTTTGGTGTGATGGGATTTTGGTTCTGTTGGACACGCTCGCACGTCGGGATTTGTTCGAGTTCAGCGAGCTCGGTAGGATACTCTAGAACTGTAAATGAACTTTTGGAACATGTTTTACGAATGTTATAATATTCTGAGGATTGTGTCCAAGTTTCGTTTGATTTGGAGTTCGGTAATTGCGTTTGGGCCAAAATTGGAACTTTTGGAAGAGTTGGGAGATTATTTTGTAAATAGGCTACAAAACAAAATAATTGGGGCATGGGCAGCAAGAAATGAATTCGGCAGGGTGGGGACAAATTGAGGACACTTGTCTATATTCTATTTAAGTAGAGAAGGATGGGAAAAAGAGAAGAAAAATATAAATATGACTTATATTTTCTAAATGAGATATTATCTCATTTCATTTTTCTTCTTCTTCTTCTTCTTCTTCTTCTTCTTCCTCTATCCGCCTCCATTAAAGCTCACTCCAAGCTTCTTGTTCTTCAAATCTTGGCTCAAATCAACAAGGAAATGGATCCTTTTTGTGGTAAGCATTCTCCTTGTTCTCTTTTCTTGTTAGAAACAAGAATTAGTGAAGAAAAGAGGAGATTTTGAGAATTATGAGTTTGTTCTTAGCTACATGCTAGAATGATTCTCTTCCTCCCATCTTTTAGTATGTTGTTCTTGGGTTGTAGGGGAGTGATAATCAAGTGTTAGATTTTGGAAAAACTCCTTGGATGCTAGAAACCTAAAGTGGCGAAATTTTGGGAATTTTTCTAAAATGGTGTGTGTTTGGTTTCTTGAATCATGCTTCTAGTATATTGTTCCTAGCATGATTCTAAGCTTATGTATGGATTCAATTTGATGGAGAACAAGTTGGGTAAGAAAACCCCAATTTGGCCGAAATGTTTGTTGATGTTCAAAGTTGATTTTGGTTGTTTTGGATGCAATTGGTTAGCATTCTTGGTTTAGAAGTGTAATTGGTGGTTAGTATGATTAATTGGAAGCTTGAATGGATTGAATTGGAAGTTGGGTGAATTGGTGGCATAGAACCGAATTGGTTAAGTGAAACTTTTCCTATGTTGGGGTTTGATTTTGGTTGAATTGGATGTTGAATTGGTATTGGGGTTGAATTTAGGTATGGTTTGGAGTTTGAAACATTGATTTCGGGTAAGAAATGGAAAAGTTACTATTAAGCGGGTTTATCGGAAAATGTCGGGTAATGAAGGGTTTTAAGGTTGGTTTTGGTCGGTTCTGCTTGTTGGATGATGTTTGTCAATGTATAACCTTGCATTGTCTAAGTTGGTTCTGAATTCTGACATTTCTGTGGAAATCTGGAATTTTACCGAAATTCTGACGGATTTTCGGTTTTGGGGTCGGGGTGTAGTTTGGTGGTGTGTTTGGTAAGGTTGCTAATTTAGCTTGAATTGACAGATTCTCGAGGTCCGGAAGTTAGAAAAAGAGAGGTTTTCGGGTTTCGGGTCGTGGTTTGGAAATCGTCGAGAATCCGTCTAATACTGGATTTGTGAGGTAAGGGTTTGGTTCTGCTATTTTTGGTAAGATAGGTGTATGTTTAGTTTTACTTTACTGCTCGCAAGTATTTCGGTATTATATGCCTAGGGCATATTCTATAGTCTGTAGGTGTAGGTGTTGTTGCACTGCTTTGCAGTATTTGGAAACTTCTGCCTTAAGGTACGTTCTGTGATCTGTAGGTGTGTGCTTTGTGGCATACTTTATCTGTTAACCCTACGACAGTTGTGGGTTCGCTACCCCAGCTGGTGCACCATGCTTCTGTAATAGCTTCGGCTTCTGACTCCCTTAGAGTGAGGCTGTCGTTCCGATTTGTTATAAGTGTTTATGGCGATTTAGAATCGCGCATCCTTCGGGATTATGATCTGTTATCTTTACATGCACGATATTCTGTATTCTGTTTCATATATTCTGTTTATTGCTATCTTTCTGTTTTGCAGGGTTTCTTATGCTTATCTTACCCCAAATCCCTTACGGGTCCTTTTTAGGACTCACCCTTTTTGGGTTCTGTTTTTGGGTTTCAGGTAGACCTGGTAAACAGCCAGCGGAGTAGGTTTCCGTGAGGCTTCTGCCTTGGTTGGGTTGAAAGAATGCACCTTGCGGGCTGGGATTTTATCTACTTGGTCTGAATCCCGCAAGGTATTTGTTGTTTAGGCCTAGGGTTGGCTCTGTAGTTGCATGTGCATACTTTCTGGATTATTGTGATGATTGTATATGTATGTATACATTCTGTTCTGTTGCATGTTCTGAGCGCTTGGCGCTTGCTAGATATCCTAGGTTCGGTGAACTCTGTATGTATCTATGTTATATGCGTAAGTACTCGTCCTCGGAGGGCGGTGCTTACTTTGTTGTTATTACATGAACTGTTTGCATGGTTATTCGAGTATATGTATGAATTTTCAGGTTGCTTCCACAATCGCTTCGCTTTTCGGGTCCGCTACGCGCGGCAGGTCTCGATGGACCTGCCATTCTGTGTTCATTCCTGCTTCCGCTTCCGGCGTCCCGGCGCCCCCGCCTCCGCAACCGGGTTCGGGTGGCGTACGGTGACAAATCTGGCCTGTAGGCTATCGACGGAAGACAAATGATGGCTTTACGGGAAGAAGACATGAGAAGGCTTTATAGACATACTTTTGGAAGCTTTTAGGAATTGCATGCATGCAAAGTGCTTTATGCCTTTGGCAGACTTTTGCATGCATGAAAAGTAAGAGACCTTTTTGTAATGTCAGCTTTTAGGAACTGCCTTCCCCCCCTTTAAATATGTAACCCGGATCCTTTGAAGGGCATAATTCATATGTTATTGAAAATACACTTGGTACACTACCCAAGCAAATGCCCCTCACATCTCGCCCCTCGCGTCATCATCAGCAGCAACCAAGGAAATACATCGCGAACCCACCGCATCGCGCGAAGGCATTGTCAATGGAGCTTCGCGTCTGCTGGTCTCGCCAGACAGGGCCTTCGCAATCCCTGGGCTTCGCCATCAATCACTTAGTTACACGACAGACTGGGAGAAGGAAGCTGGGAATGGTCGTCTCCACGACCTACCCACGCTCTCCATTACATCTCTAGTCTTCCACTACTCGGAACGTGGAGGAGCACTCTACCACTCCCATCACGGGAAAACCGCCACCTCAATGCCTCTTATAAAAGGATGGCTTGGGAGAGGTGCACCCTATCTACACACCTCCACTCCTCTTCTCGCTCCCGAGTATTCCATTTTACATCTTGCAGATTACTCCGGAGCTCAAGATCGTCGTTCCGATCACTCCTCCACCATTCAAGTATCTGGAAGCCCAGTCCCGTAAAAGAACTAGGCTATCAGATTGGCGCCGTCTGTGGGAACATTTACAATCCCATGAAGAAACCACCGAATAACAGAAGCCATGCCTACCACGAGAAGCGCAAGTCGTCAGAATGGCCGTGGGGGGTGAAATCCGCCCACTGCCGCCGCAAACCATGGAGCGTCAGTCCATTCTAACGGGGAAAGCTCATCCCATGGAGAGCGTAATGCCCCTCCCACCAGAGAAATCGTTCAACCAGTGGGAACAGGTGCCGCCATAGGGTCAGGACGTGTTGCCCTCTCGACGAACCACAACCAACCAGCCGGTGTGGTGGAGGCGCCGCACAATGTCATTGTTCAGAACTCAGCGGTTGTCGGTCTTGACCCCGCAATTCTTGTGGAAATTACTGAGGCTGTCGTACAAAACCTCCTCTTCCTCCGCCGCAACAAGAAGTCTATCCTGACCCAGCTCACTCCGCCGCACTTGCCGCCATCGCCAGGCGCCTGGAACAAATAGAGAAGAGGGAAGCAAGGGCGAACACACCCTACTCCACCAGCTTGGGACTGGATCACCTCTGGACCCAGCCTTTACCGAGAGAATCTGGAAGCTCCGCCGCGAGCACTTCGCCAGCCTAAGCTGGATGCCTATGACGGTCTTTCGCACCCTTATATCCATCTCCAGTGCTACATCTCTCGCGATGGCGATCGCAATGGCTGATGACAGCACTCTCTGTAGGGCCTTTAGCTCTACCCTCACTGGAGCCGCCGCAAATTGGTACACCACCCTTCGCGGTAAGTTGTTTGACTCCTTTGAGGAGTTATCCCGTGTTTTCTCTAACCACTTTGTCGTCTCCAAGCCTCCGCCAAAAACTGCGGGGCACCTGCTGAAGGTGCGACAGAGGAAGGATGAGTCCCTGAGGGACTACATCCAACGCCTGTGGGGAATCCATCCAGGTCCCAAACCTGGGTGAGGAGACTCGTCTCCTGACAGCAATACAGGGTCTCCAGTGGGGTTCCCTATTCTTCACAGATGTGCACACCAACCGGGTCCCATATTCGAGACTTGGGGGAGGCTTAAAACTCCTAACCGGGTAGGAGAAGTTCATGAGTTAGGACGCATGGCGATGCCGGTTGGACCGGGGAAGATTTAGCCATGGCTTGGGAAAGGTACACCCTATCTACACACCTCCACTCCTCTTTCTGCTCCTGAGTATTCCGTTTTACATCTTGCAGATTACTCCGAGCTCAAGATCGCTGCCCGATCACTCCTCCACCATTCAAGTATCTAGAAGCCCAGTCCCGCAAAGGAACTAGGCTATCAACACTTTTGAGAGGTATTCTTCAACTTGGGTTCTCATTCGATTTCCATCTCTAATTCTTGAGCACTCTTTGAGTGATTCAAGTCTGATATATCCAAGGAAGCTGTCTCTTTAGGCGTGTGGCTTTGGATCCATCATACATTCCCAGGTCGTGGAGATGACCGTTCCCAGCCTTCCTTCTCCCGATCTGTCATGTTGCCAAGTAATTGATGGCGAAGCCAAGGGAATGCGAAGGCTCTGTCTAGCGAGGCCAGGAGATGCGAACCCGCGAGGTCCTGACGAAGCCAGCAGGCGCGAAGCTCCCTGGACAACGCCCTCGTGAGATGCGGTGGTATCGCGGTGTGCTTCCTTGCTGTTGCTGATGATGACGTGAGTGGCGATGTGGCGAGGGGCAGCATTTGCTTGGGTAGTGTACCAAGGTGCCTCCTCCTAGAGGCGGAGTATGGGCAGGGTCCTGTACTCCGCATTTTGGCTCGAAGTCGACCGTTGGGCATCAGTCACTTTGACACGTGGCTACTGTTAGTGATATTTGACACGTTTCCTACCGTTAGTGATATTTGACACGTGGCTTGTTGAGATTAGTTCCCCATTTGAGGCGACGTTTCGGCTTCGTCAGGGTTGGGCCTATAAATAGCAAGTTCGTTCGCGGATCACACTCTTCGCATTCTCGTTTCTCTTGCTTGAATCTTCTCTGTTTTTTTGCATTTTGTTGCTTTTTCCGTTTCCTTGTTTGAATCTGATATTTGTGGTGTTTGTTCGATCTTCTGTTGTCGTTTTACTGCTTCTACCTTGGCCTGCCCTTGTCCTCATAATTTCAGGTGAGAAACCGCTCTCTTGTTCCTTGCATGCAAGGTGTTTGATAAAATTGCTAACAACCAATCTGACAATCTGCTCGCCCTCTCAGCCCCTTTTCACTCTTCTGTCGCTAAGGGAGTTGCTCGTCAGCTTGTCCTACCGAGAAAGAGCAGTTCTCCGATTCCTCACTAGGTATATTTAGGCTTTAGTTTTTGATGGCTCTGTAGCTGTAGTTGCATGAATGTATAGTGGATCATGAGTTTGTATATGATATATATTCTGGATATCTGCTGATGTTGAACTCTCTTCTGAGTCGAGGGCGGAGCCCCGACTTGCCTATATTGTATATACTGGATATATGATATGGAATAGATTTTGTGACTCTGAGTTCTGTTGCCATGTTCTATGCATGATTTTGCATGAACTGCGTGTTTGTATACTTGACGTATATGGATGTTGTAGGTTGCGAGTTGTGGTACCATTTCCGCGCTTTCCACCGTAACTACTAGTTTCCGAACATCATGGTTGGTCCTGCCTCCGCAACCGGGCCAGGAGTGGACTTTTGGGACCAGTTCATGGGTAAGTATCTGTAGTGGATGACTTCGGAGTGCAAGCCACCGCTCTACGTTTCATTCTGGGGTGGTTCTGTACGGAGCCTGATCAACTCCTTAGTTGAACCATTTCGGAATGGGTGTGGAGCAGCGGGCGGTTCTTTGAGGCATTCTGGAAGTTGTGGTACTTTGGATGGATTTTGGATTTTGGGATGTGCGGAGCTCGAGTGCGGGCTTGCGACATAATCCGGGTACCTTTAAGGTTTGGTTGATATATGTTGTGATTCTGTGATATGAACATGATCTGCTTCTGTGTTTAAGTGTGATATTTGGTTTTGAGGTTCTGAAAAGGATCTTTGCATCATGCATTGCATTACACTACAGAGCCTTAGAATACTGCTGCTAGCTCTAGTAGAGAGAGATAGAGTTAACTGTTGTGAGTTATATGGTTGTGGTTGGTTTGATTTCAGGTATGGTTACCACGCGCAGACAGCGCGAGCGTGTACCGGAGGGTCGGGACCGGGATCCCACACCTCCGAGAGTTCGGAGACGGGTTCAGAGGAACCCAGGGTCTGAGCAGTCACATTCACCCCTCCCGCATTCCCAGCAGTTAGAGGGACCCATGCCTGATGTGATACAGGTTCTGGGTCAGGTACAGCAGTTGCTGGGTACTATTCTGCCAGCCCAGCAGGTTCAGGCGCGACAGCAGGCCCGGGGAGATCCGGTCAGACCACACCAGAGGCATCCTGACCGAGAGGTGGGCAGCAGCCACCTTAGTGTCCAGAGTCAGCGGGAGAGTGACTCTGAGGAGGATGAGCGCAGTGATACTGAGATTTCTCGTCGGTCCCACCAATGACGAGAAGAGTAGAGATATCAGACAGATGAGGTCAGACTATTAGAGCGGTTTCAGCGTTTGAACCCCCCGAGGTTCAACGGCAGAGGAGGACCGGAGGCAGCAAAGACCTGGTTTACGGGAGTTCATAAACTCCTGGGGAGACTACACCTTCCATCAGAGGTAATGGTCTCGCTGGCTACATTTAATCTGCAGGATGGTGCAGATCACTGGTGGAGGAGTTTACAGAGCCGGTTGAGAGCTGAGGCAGCACGAGAGGGTGGACAGGATCCAGACCTTACTTGGGAGCAGTTCGCTTATTACTTCCACCGGTAGTTTATCGGGGATGCAGTTCGAGATCTCCGACAGTCATAGTTCGATGACCTGGAGCAGGGGACTCGGATCGTAGCAGAGTATGAGCGGGAATTTGTCCTGTTGGTCCGCTACGTACCGCAAAGATACGGTATGGAGCAGAGAAGGCCAAGCGGTTCATTCGCCGCCTACGCCCGAGTACAGTGGGCTTTAAGGCCCCTGGATATCACTTCATATCATGAGGTCAGTGCAGAAGGCCCAACTCCTCGAGCAGGAGGAGGTCGAGAGTCGGTATCTACCACACCGATCTCGAGACAGAGGCAGGGTTTCTGCACCATAGGGTCCATCGAGGTCCATGGGGAGGACAGGTCGGACTGGGCAGAGCGGCAGGAGTGGTAGGGTGGCCCCAGTAGTACAGACTTGTGTGATGTGTGGCCGGCAGCACCCCGGCCGGCCATGTTATAGGCAGGCAGGGCAGTGCTTGCACTACGGAGCAGATGATCATTGGGTGCGAGACTGTCCACTGACACTGGGGCAGGCATCCAGCAGAACTACACGTCCTCAGCCTCAGTTTCAGCCTCAGTTTCAGCGCGGTTTCCAGTGGGGTATTCCGAGACCACCGCAGCAGAGGCGTTCATTTCAGCCACCCCCTCCGCCACAGCAGCCCAGAGCAGGGCACGTATTCCAGATCGAGCGGGGAGAGACATCGCAGCGCGGGGCACTCCAAGGTACATTGCTTCTGAACGATACACCTGTACGTGTTTTGTTTGATACTGGAGCAACTGTTTCGATTGTGGCACCGAAGTGTGCCGAGTCTCTCCACTTGGTTATCAGTGAGCTCCCGAACCTCTTCCTGGTACAGACGGCTGGGAGTCGGTTCTTGTTCTTCAATGAGATGGCACGAGACTGCGTGCTATCCATTGGTAGGCATCGGATTCAGTCGGATTTGTTGGTGTTGAATACACCGAAGTACGATGTGATTCTTGGGATGGATTGGCTGTCCAAGAATTTTGTGCACATTGATCGTGCCAACCGTAGTGTTACGGTTGCCGGGAGGTGTTACCCTCTCGGTTTCGATGGGTCGAGGCGGTCGAGCAACATGGAGCTGCAAGTTTTGGATCAGTGTCCCAATAGTGGACTCGGAGGAGTACTACGACCTGAACACGGTAGATACTCGGCTGGAGCTGGATAAGATTCCAGTTGTTCGGGATTTTCCGCAGGTATTTCCGGAGGATTTTCCCGGGATGCCACCAGAACGGGAAATCGTGTTTGAGATCAATTTGCAGCCGGGTTCTACTCCCATCTCTATTCCTCCCTATCGGATGCCGATAGTGGAGATGGTTGAGCTGAAGAAGCAGTTGGAGGAACTGCAGGAGAAGGGGTTTATCCGTCCGAGCACTTCACCGTTGGGTGCTCCAGTTCTATTCGTTAAGAAGAAGGACGGATCGCTCAGGTTATGCATTGATTACAGACGGTTGAAGAAGACAGGTGGTGTACCAATTTGCAGTGGCTCCGGTGAGGGGGCAGAGCTAAAGGGTGGTGTACCAATTTGCCCTACAGGGTAGAGCTAAAAGCCCTATAGAGAGTCTGTCATCAGCCCTTGCGATCGCCATCGCAGAGATGTAGCGCTGAAGATGGATGTCGGGGTCTGAAAGACCGTCATAGGCATCCAGCTTGGGCTGGCGAAAGTGCTCCGGCAGCGGAGCCTCCAGGATTCTCTGGGTAAATGGTTGGGTCTAGAGGTGATCCAGTCCTAGGCTGGTGGAGTAGGGTGTGTTTGCCCTCGCCTCCCTTTTTTTGATTTTCTCCAGGCGCCTGGCGATGGCAGCAAGTGCGGCGGAGTGAGCCGGGTCAGGGTGGACTTCTTGCTGCGGTGGAGGAAGAGGAGGTTCCTGGTGATTCGGTGGCTGTTGGATTGTTTGGAAACCTCCCGCGGTCAGGGCGCCGTGCAGATTTTGGACGACAGACTCAGTAATCGCCGCGAGGATAGTGGGATTAATACCGGCCACCGCTGAGTTCTGAACGATGACATTGTGCGGTGCCCCCACCACTCCGGCTGGTTGGTTGTGGTTTGTCGAGAGGGCAACACGCCCTGACCTCACGGCGGCATCCACCCCCGCTGGTTGAACGATTTCTCTGGAGGGAGGGGCGTTACGATCACCATGGGATGAGCTTTCCCCGGTTGAGTGGACTGATGCCCCATGATTTGCAACTGCGGCGGGCGGATTTCTCCTCCCACGGCCGTTCTGCCGGCTTGCGCTCCATGTGGTAGGCATGACTTCTCCTCTTCGATGGTTTCTTCATGGGATTGTTTATAGGTTCCCACAGACGGCGCCAATCTGATAGTCTGGTTCCTTGACGGGATTGGGCTTCCAGATACTTGAGCGGTGAGGAAATGACCAGAACGACGATGTTGAGCTCCGCAGTAATCTGCAGGATGTAAAAAGGAATACTCAGGAGCAGAAAGAGGAGTGGAGGTGTGTAGATAGTGTGTACCTTTCTCAGTCCGTCCTTTTATAGGAGGCGTTGAGGTAGCGGTTGTCCCGTGATTGGAGTAGTGGAGTGCTCCCCCACGTTCCAGAGTAGTGGAAGACTGGAGATGTAATGGAGAACGTGGGTAGGTCGTGGAGATGACCGTTCCCAGCTTCCTTCTCCCAGTCTGTCATGTTGCCAAGTGATTGATGGCGAAGCCCAGGGAATGCGAAGGCTCTGTCTGGCGAGGCCAGGAGATGGGAACCCGCGAGGTCCTGGCAAAGCCAGCAGGCGCGAAGCTCCCTGGACAACGCCCTCGCGAGATGCGGTGGTATCGCGGTGTGCTTCCTTGCTGTTGCTGATGATGACGTGAGTGGCGATGTGGCGAGGGGCAACATTTGCTTGGGTAGTGTACCTCATCGGTCAAAGACGTGCTTCTCGGAAGAATAACAGCCATGAGTCGCTTCATATCTCGGTACGGGGATAAATGTCACCCTTTCTTCAAACTCTTAGTTAAGGAAGGTGCGGAACCCGGAAGTGTAGGGGTGAAGCGGGGAGAAAAAATCAAAGGAAGAAAACTCAGCTGAACGGGCAAAGTTCAAATGGAATCCCGATTGTCATAAGTCGTGGGAGGAAGTCAAAGCTTACCTCCTGGAGATGCCTACCCTTCGGCAACCAACCGAGGATAGGCCTCTAATTGTATACCAAGCAGTAGGAGAGAAGGCCGTAAGTTTGGTCCTCGTTCAGGAAGACGACCAAGGAAAACAGTGGCCTGTCTACTACGTGAGCTAGTCACTCCATTGAGCCGAGCTTAACTATTCTATGATTAAGAAAGCAGTGTACGCCTTGGTCCACTCAGCCTGAAGATTGAAGCCATACTTCCTCATATTCTTCATAGTAGTTCGGAGTAACATCCCTATCAAGGACATCCTGAAGCGAGTGGATCACTCCGGAAGATTATCAAAATGGTATATCGAACTGAGCGAATATGAGATCAAGTATGAACCAAGGAGAGCGATGAAGGCACAGGCTTTGGTTGATTTCATTGCTGAATTGCCCCAAGCATCCGAGGGTGAATGCTCGGAGAACGAGGACAATCCTCTGTGGACTCTGTACGTGGACGGAGCTTCAGGATCGGATAGACAAGGTGCGGGCTTAGTTCTCTTTACAAGAACAAATAACGCGGCCGAATATGAAGCCTTGATCACCGGATTGGAGATAGCCAAGAAGTCTGGAATCCGATCCCTCAAGACATGCAACGACTCTAACCTTCTGGCCCAGAAGATGAATTTAGAGTACGAGGTCAAAGAGCCAAGTATCAAGAGATTGGTCGTGCACATTGAGAGGTTATGAATCGAAAAGATTCCGCACGCGTTTAACTCTGAAGCTGACCAGCTCTCAAAGTCAGCTTCTTATGATGAGGAAAGGAAGGATCCTTGTATCAACTATCTCCGGGTATTCAATATTACTTCAGGATGGAAGGCTCCCTATTGGGAATACCTCACCGAAGGGATACTCCCGGAGGACCCCATCGTGATAGCAAAAGTTCGGAGGAAATCCAGCAAGTTCGTCATAATAGGTGACAATCTGTATCAGAAGGGTTTTTCTTCACCTATGCAAAAATGCATCGGAGAAGAGGAAACTGAAGACATTCTAGCAGAAGTTCACGAAGACACATGCGGGTCCCATATCAAGACAAACGCATTAGTTGCGGTTATACTTAGGCAAGGATTCTTCTGACCGAACCTGAAGGAAGAAGCTAGGAAACTGGTCAACAAATGCATGAAGTGCCAAGAGTATGCCCGAATAAAAAGAATTCCCTCGGAGTATGTGACATCTTCGGACTACCCGATACCCTTTGCCGTCTGTGGTATTGAGTTAATTGGAGCACTACCTATGGCTCCTAGAGGACTGAAGTATTGTGTGGTCGCAGTGGACTACTTTACAAAATGGATAGAAGCCAAACCACTAGTGATGATAACGCCTGACAACATTCGGAAGTTCGTTCGGAAGAACATCATTTGCATGTTCGGGTGCCCGAAAATTTTCGTAGCGGATAACGGTACCCAATTCACAGATGGGAGATTCCAAGACTTTGCCGTAGAGTTTGGAATCAAAATACACTTTGCTCCAGTAGCCCACCCTCAGAGCAATGGACAAGTCGAAGTATCGAACGGAACGTTGAAAGACGGGTTGAAGAAGAGACTTGGGAACGCAAAGGGTAAATGGCTCGGAGAACTTCCCCATGTCTTATGGAGTTACCGGACTACACCCCAGAGGTCAAACGGACATAGTATTTCGGGAAGAAGCTCAAAAGCCTGGACATAGTATTCCGGGAAGAAGTTCAAAAGCCCTGACATAGTCTTTCGGGAAGTAGTTCAAAAACCCGGACATAGTATTTCGGGAAGAAGTTCAAAAGCCCCGACACAGTATTTCGGGAAGAAGTTCAAAAACCCGGACATAGCATTTCGGGAAGAAGATCAAAATGTCGGATATAGTCTATTCAAACGCCCGGACATTGTCATTCGAGAGTTAAAAACTACTAAGAAAAATTTGAACTCCTTATAATCGGCTAAATTACTAGGGGGGACTTGATGGCCGACAGGCCCAATCTACATAAAAGGCCTAGCAAAAGGCCCAAGCAGTAGCCCAAAATAAGGGTCCCATTAAAAAATCCATAAACCCGCACAAGACAAGGACATTACCGGACATAATTGACCCGAACATACGAAGGAAATTCCCGGACTATACTCCCGAACGTATTAAGGACACGTGTTCTCTCACAAGCCATCATACTATATTGGGATATCAAAATATTGCCACTCTCTAACCACGAACTATAAATGCATTCATTATTCACACCTTAAGGGGTAACGTTTCACAACAACTTTCTCACCATCGTCAGGATTTTCCCAATACTAAATACAGAGGACCCCCGCTATTTCTCTCTATCGAATTCAGAACCTATGGTGTCCAGTAACATCAGGACACGTCAGCATTGTAGAAACGTGGCGGCAGCCCACACAGATCCGCCACCAATGTGGTTCGATCTCATTTTTGTACACTGGGTCCGGACTGGAGAGAAGCTCAGGAAGAAAAACGTCGACGACGAAATGAAAGACTCTCGCGCTTCGGGACCGAGCTCATTCCCTGGGAGCCCGGATGGCTTGTGAGGAAGACGCGAAAGAGATGGCTCCCGAGCTATGGCAAGAGAAAATGACAGCCCGGACCTTGGAGACCCTCGAGCATTTCTACCCAGACCTGGGCGTTGCTTTGTCTAGGTTGGACGTCCTTGGTTATTGGGTAACTCCAGTCTGTTTCTTTCTGAACATTTGTGATATATTGCGGGATCTAACTTTTATCCGGGTGATTTGCAGGTTTCTACCATAAGCGGCTCGATTTCCCGGACTGTCCTGTCCATGGACAGAATCCTGACAGAAGCTGAGCAGCGGGCGACGAAAGCCATTGTTGTAGTGGCCAAACTTATTCAACGAGTTCATCACTACGAGCAGTTACTCCGGCATTCTCGTAGCTCAACTTCCCACGTCCTTCCCGAGGGAGGTAACATCCGGGATAACCTCACCCGATCAAGCTAAGGACTTTGCCACGGTGAGGCATCATTCCTCATTGCGGTCAAATACTTCGCGACTCGAGGATGCTCTCTGGGAGAACATCCGAAGCTCGAGGCTAAGAAGGAGAAATCTCAGGTTGACTTCATCAACCCGAGGAGCCACGATGAGCGGGACCTAAAAGCGAAAGATGAGGAGAACCAGAAGCTTCGGGATGAGTTAGCAAAGGCCAACGAATGTGTCCCGAAGTGTCGTCAAACAATTAAAGATTCTGTGGCATTGGCAATCCACAAGTTCAACTACGGGTTTTGCTTGGCCAGGAAGTAAATCATCGAGCGCAATCCTCATGTTGATCTCTCCAGGATTGACGGTGATGAAGAGCCCGAAAAAGACCCTTCCTGGTTCGGTGAAGAGTTTCTACAGCCTCCCGAACCTGTGTCCGTAGATGCCTTTACGGACCCTCAAAAGCGTAGTGGTTCTCTTTTGTATTCCATTTTTGTAATCCCTGCCTCGGGCTATATAAATGAAAATCATAGGGATTCGTTCAACACTTGTTTATAGAGGTTTAGCCGTTAGACCTACATCCTCTTTCCCGAATTTTCCATACTTTATTGAATCTTTGATCATACAAAATATTTGCTAAGTGCTTCAGAATGGTAAGAGTTGACTAATTCCCTTCCTTCGGGATCCAAGAGTTTGTAAACTCTTTTCCTTTCTTCGGCGACAACCTCAAACGGGCTTTCCCAGTTTGGGGCGAATGCGCCCTCTTTCGGTTTTCGGGATCCTAACTTAGTTTGCCTTAGCACCAAGTCCCCAACCTTATTATTTTTCGTCTTAACTTTAGAATTTGTCGCAGATGCAGTCCTCTGCTGAAATGCTTTCCTTCGAAGTTCAGCTTCGTCTCTTTTTCCTTCGAGCAAATCCAAATTTGTTCTCAGGCCCTATTCGTTTGCATTTTCTTCGAACACTTCTACCCGGAGAGATGGGTTAGTTACTTCGATGGGGATGAGTGCTTCGGTTCAACTCACCTATCTCAACCACCATTCAACCCACCACCACCGAAAAGTCACGGGCTTCCGCCGAAAAACCACGGGACTGCGATTCGCGGCATTCTGCTGCCGATCGCCACCGTGGGCGCGCGATTCGCGGCCTTGTGCCGGCGGTTCACCTCCCTGGGCTGCGGATCTACCACCTAGACTTGCGTTTCGTAGCTTAGAGGGCATTCCGACGAAGGCTGTTGGCAGTCCGGTGAGATTTTCGGTGGTGGTGGATAGTAGGGCTGTAAAACGAATTTGGCCGAGCCAAGCTCGGATCGAGCTCGAGCTTTAACGAGCCCAACGAGCCGAGCTTCACGTGCCTCGAGCTCGAGCTCGAGCCAAATTATAGGCTCGAATAATTAACGAGCCGAGATCGAGCTCGTGACGTTCGACTCGATGGGTTCGTGAGCTTTTTTCGAGCCCACCTGAAATTACACTTATACCCTTCATTATAACCAAACAACTAATAGCCTGGTTCCTTGACGACACTGGGCTTTCAGATACTTGAATGGTGAGGAAATGACCAGAACGACGATCTTGAGCTCCGGAGTAATCTGCAGGATGTAAAAGGGAATACTCAGGAGCAGAAAGACGAGTGGAGGTGTGTAGATAGGGTGTACCTTTCCCAAACACTCCTTTTATAGGAGACGTTGAGGTAGCGGTTGTCCCGTGACTGGAGTAGTGGAGTGCTCCCTCACGTTCCAGAGTAGTGGAAGATTGGAGATGTGAATGAGAACGTGGGTGGGTCGTGGAGACGACCGTTCCCCGCTTCCTTTTCCCGGTTTGTGACGTCGCTAAGTGATATGTGGCGAAGACCAGGAGATGCGAAGGCCTTGTTTGACGAGGCCAAGAGATGCGAACCCGCGAGGTCCTGATAAAGCCATCAAGTGCGAAGCCCTCCTGACGATGCCTTCGCGCGATGCGGTGGTATCGCGATGTATTTCCTTGGTCGCTGCTGATGATGACACGAGGGGCGAGATGCGAGGGGCATTTGCTTGGGTATTGTACCTAGGTGCCTCCTCCTAGAGGCGGAGTATGGGCAGGGTCCTGTACTCCGCATTTTGACTCAAAGTCGACTGTTGGGCAACAGTCACTTTGTTGGTAGGTCGACCGTTTCCTACCGTTAGTGATATCAAACACGTGGCTTGTTTGGATTGGTTCCCCGTTTGTGGCGACGTTTCGGCTTCGCTAGGGTTGGGTCTATAAATAGCCGATTTGTTCGCGGACCATACTCTTCCGCATTCTTGTTTCTCTTGCTTGAATCTTCCCTGTCGTTTCGCATTTCGTTGCTTCTCTCATTTCCTTGTTTGAATCTGAGATTCGTGGTCTGTGTTCGATCTTCTGTCGTATTTCTGCTGCTCTTGCCTTGGCCTGCCCTATCCTCGTAATTCCAGGTGAGAAATTGCTCTCTTGTTCCTTGAATGCAAGGTGTTTGATAAAATTGCTAACAGTCTATCTGATAGTCCACTCGCCTTCTCAGTCCCTCTTTACTCTCACAGCTACCCCGCCCGGTTGCGGAGGCGAAGCCGGCCGCGACATCGGAACGAAAATATAGCAGGAAGCGCGGCAACAGAGCATCGAGCTCAAATGACAAACAATCGTGTATCGACTAGCAACCTAGAAACTCATACAAGGCAAGCATGCTTTACAATCCAACTTCTACCATATGTATAGTTCATGGTGTCAAACATCGATCATCGCTACCAACACCAAAACACCAAGTCTGAAATATACCAAACCCACTATAGACAAGTCGGGGCTCCGCCCACGACTCGAAGATAGATAAAGCAGTAATATACCTCGATATAAACACATATACAAACCATGATCTGATCTATAAATGCATGCAGTTACAGCTACAGAGCCAATAAACAAAATCCTATAAATACCTAGCGCGGAATCTGAAGCGACCTCCGCACGTGGTACTGCTGCTGCAACCACAACCCCAAAACGTAGGAAGCACCGCGGATCTCTACTCCGCCGGTTGCTTGTCAGGACGGCCTGAAAGTGGTAAACAAATAAAAGGGTGAGTCCTCGAAAGGACCCAGTAAGGGCTAAGGTAAAAATGTAGTTTGCCCATATGGCACAAGCTGAACCTGCAAAACAGAATATCACAAACACATATACATATGAATATAAAACATAAGGTAAACAGAATCCGTCATATGCGGTCCGATCGCGTAACGACTCAGAACGACAGCCCTCAACAGAGGTCGAATATACAGACGTAATGTAAAGCACGGTATCGGGCCGGGTCGCGATCCCCAAACTGTCGTAGGGTCACGTATATATCGGCACCCCAAGCGCGGATATACGTAATGTCGCACCTCCAAAGGCGCATACACCACGTATCAGATCCAAGGAGTACCCGTGGCCTTTAAGACCATCCGGGACTCATCACGTAATGTAACCATACAATAATAATAATGCGTAAGTATAAACGTAAATACACCACCCGATATGCACATACAGTAATGCAAAAGGAACCCGGCCTCTAAGGTCATCCGGCCTTGAAACAGTAACAAACGTACATTTTACCAAATTGAGCCCTTACCTCGTAAACACCGCCCGCAAAGACCTAAACTCGGGAAATCCCAGCCTCCCGCCCAAAACGTAAAATTGGCTCTTACGGTCCCACGCTACTCCAACCGTGCGTAATCAAGTCAGCATAACCATAATTAAGTCGTAACACACCCAAACAAACCCCGTAAACCAACTTCCGCACAATCCCGCACTTTCCTCAAAATTACGTAAAGCTCGGTTTCACGAACCGAGCCTCGAACATTGTTATTCATACACCACTAAACCCATTCCAACCTTTAAACCCACATTCCAGACATTTTTCCTAAAACCCGCATAAACCTAACTTTTCCTACCATTGTCCGAAAATGATGTTTCAAACACCATTACGAACCTACTTCCATCCACAATACCAATTTAGCATCCAAATCAACCAAAAACAAACCCCAACATGGAAAAAGAATCATTTCAAGTTTTGGTTCTTCACCCAATTTTCACCCAATTACCATTTCAATCCAAACAAGGTTCCATTTGCTCTCTTTAATCACCAATTACAATTCTTAAGCAAGATTACTAACCAATTTCACCTTAAACAAGCAAAATCAACCATGAACCCTAATCCACTATTCACTCAAATTGGGGCTTTTCTACTCAACATGTTTTCCATCAAATTGAAACCATAGCAAGCCTTAGAATCATGCTAGGAACAACATACTAAGAGCATGATTCAAGAACACAAACATACACCATTTTAGAATTAACCCTAATTTTTGCCAAATTATGTTTCTTCCTTCCATGATGTTTTTCCAAAATCTAACCATAGATTCTTACTCCCTCTAGCCCAAGAACAACATACTAAAATTTGGGAGGGAGAGGATCACTCATTCATGTAGCCAAGAACAAACCATAATCAAGCATTTTGCTCTCTTTTCCTTCTCTAATCCTTGTTTCAACCTTAAAAAGAGAAGAAAGGAGGAAGCTTACGAATTCTTGAACCTAAATCCTTGAAGTTTTCAGCAAGAAATGATGAAGAACATGGAGCTTGGAAGGAGGTTTAATGGCGGAAGAGAAAGGAAGAAGAAGAGAAGAAAAGAAATGGAATTTTAAGTGAATTTTAATTGATTTATTAGCCTTTTATATTACTTTCTTTTCCACAATTAATAAAAATGGGACAAGTGTCCCAGCCCAAGGCTGCTGCCGACTTAGGCCCAAGCTGGCCCAAAACATTTAATACTTTTGGGTTAATTGCAACTTAACCCCCTAATTCTCCAAATCTTTGCAATTAAACCCCAATTATAGGTAACGAACTCCAAATGAACCCAAAACTGACCAGAATCCTCAGAATATCATAACATTTATAAAACATTTTTCAAATATTTATTTACCCTTCCGTAGCGTCCTACCGAGCTCACTTAACCCGAACAAATCCGGCGGCCGCATAATAACTCGAGCCACAATCCGTCACGACAAAATTTCACAAAAATATCCATAAAATCCACCTTAAAATATAACATGACTTACCCCAGAGCCGCCGGAGAAATTCCATCCCGAGCCCCGGGATTCCGCCTGCAGCCCCGGAGTCGCCCGGGACCGCACGCCACGCCCCGAAAAATATGCTCCGTAAAAACCTCCGGTCGCTCCCACGATTCCAAATCCGCAAACGGTTCCTCAATCCGAGGTCCGGGAGCGCTACCGAGCCTGGCCAGTACGCCCCGAGTCAACCCCGACAACCCCGTGCCGGAAAAATATTTTCGGCGGAAACGTCCGGGGACCCACACGACCTCAAATATGAAAGGGCTCGCCAAAAAGATGCTCGGATAAGGCTCGGGAGCCGTCTGAACGCCCAAAATCGTGACCCGCAGGCCAAAACCGAAGCCCCGGGTCACCCGGTCGCTACCCGCTCAGGGTGACCGTAACAAGATCGCCGTGAAGCCTGAGAAGCTTCACCAGCACCTTGAGAAGGCCTTCTTTCCCATCGAGGCATTGCCGTGTATACGACGCGGACTGGGCCTTGCAAGGCGCTGAGGCTTCCA